>JAFEMH010001356.1:0-480000 GCA_022495995.1 Adenophora triphylla var. japonica | reverse complement strand
TTTCTTATTTTGCGTGCCGGACAAATTTACTGACTCTTTCGCTGGGACGGAGGGAGTATATTTTAACAATTCCCCCACTCTCAATCAATTTATTTTTATTCATATTGAAATTAGTTTTTAACAATCCTCACCACCACCCACCCACCCACCCACCCACCCACCAACCCCCCTCCCATGGTCAATTTTTTTTAACATAATTAAATTAATTTATTTTTTAACAGCTCCCCCCCACACACTCTCGGCTACCCACCCTACCCCAAACCTACCCCACCCCCACACCCTAATCTATCACCACCCTAGCCTACCATCACCTTACCCTTTACATTTTCCCCATCACCCTACTCTACCCTACCCCACCCCACACCCACCCGCTCACCCCTATTAATCCCCACCTCCATTACCCTATCTCTTTCAACTTATCTCAAATTGTGTTTTTATCAAAAAATAATTTCATTAAACAAATGAAAATATTTTTCGAAAAATGTTTTTCTTACCAAACAGTCGAAAATATGTTAATGTCATTTTTTGAAAAATATTTTCATTTTTCGAAAAACATTTTACGGAAATTCATTTTCCTTAAGTCGTTTGTTTAGGCTCCGTTTATTTCGGGGAAAATGTTTTTCGTAAAACATTTTACCCATTTTTCGGTGTTTGCTAAGCACCGAAAAATGGAAGCAAACACCGAAAAATGGAGAAAATGTTTTCCATAAAATATTTTTCCCACTTTTCTTAGTAAAACGATTTACGAATTTTTAAGTAAAACATTTTTCAAAAAATGTTAACACCTTCACATGCACACACCTAACTTTTCATACACCCCCACATCAACCACCCCTATCCCAATCCCTCATAAAAAAATTATTTATATTAAAGTTAGATTTCTGAATTCTCCCTCCCCCCCTCACCCCCACCCCCCCCAAACCCCCTCCCCTCCCCCCGGTCGAGTAAAAAAAAATTAATCATTTTAAATTTATTTTTAACAACTCTTCTCCCACTCCACTCACCACCCCCTGCCACCCAACCCCAACCCCACCCCCACCTCCCATCGAGTCAAAAAATAAAAATTAATCATTTTAAATTTATTTTTAACAACTCCTCACCCACTCCACTCACCACCCCCACCCCCCGAGTAAAAAAAAATCATTTTAAATTTATTTTTAACAACTCCCCACCCCACTTCCCTCACCACCCCCTCGCCACCCAACCCCCACCCCACCACCCCCGCCACCCTCCCCCACCCCGCCACCCCCACCCCCACCCCCACCCTCCACCCGCACCCCCCCACCCAAAAAAAAATAATCATTTTAAATTTATTTTTAACAACTCCTCCCCCTTCACTCACCATCCCACCCCTAAACCCCCGCGCCGAGTAAAAAAAAAAAATTAACCATTTTAAATTTATTTTTAACAACTCTCCAATCCATCCCACTCCACTTCACCACTGCACCATCCATCTCTAGAGTAAAATAATTAATCATTTTAAATTTATTTTTAAAATGATTAATTTTTTTTTTACCCGACGGGGGGTGGGGTGGGGGACCGGGGGCAGGGGGTTAGGTCGGGGGGCAAAGGGGGTGGTGGTGAGTGGAGTGGGGGTGAGGAGTTATTAAAAATAAATTTAACATGCAAATTATTTTTATTAAACACATGAAAACCTTTTCCTTATCAAACAAATTGGTAAAAAGCATGTTTATCTCATTTTTTAGAAAATATTTTCATTTTTTGAATTTTTTTTTTTTTTTTGCAGAAAATCATTTTTCAAAAATCGTTTTAAGCTAAACAAACGGAGCCCTATTTTTTATGGAACTCGTTTCTCTCTAGGCGGATTATGTTGTCGGAGGCAAAGTTGAAATCTATAGTATAAATTAGAGTGGTGTTTGCTACAGTAGAATTAATAGTTTTAAGCGGCGAAATTCCCATTTTGCTCTCATACATTTGTTCCTTTTCCATTTTGCCCTTTAAAAAAAAAAAACTAAAAAAAATTAAAAAAAAAAAAAAAACAACTGTGCCTCGGGACACGGGCATGTACTAGTCTATTGATATGATGTGATATGATGACGTGGAGTCGGAGTTAGAGTAAACCCCTTTCTCTTTTCTCTCGAAGGTTTGGATATCAATACCAAATTTCATACTCCCTTTGACCCAACAAGTTCACCATTTTGGCTCAGTACGCAAATTAAGGAAAAAGGTAAGTGGAGAAAATGTTGTGAGTGTAAAAATAAAATAGGAGAGAGAATAAATGGAGAGAATAATAAATTTGAAAAGTGTTAGTGAGTATAAAAGTGAAATAGGAGAGAGAATTAGTGGGTAGAATAGTAAATATTTTTTGCCATTTTAGGAAAGGTGAAACTTCTAACGGGACGTCCTTTTGAGTAATTGATGAAGTTTTTATTGGGACGGAGGGAGTATATCATTTTGCATATTACACCCAACCAAATTTCATACTCCCTCCTTCCCTAAATCCTTCCCTAAATGTTTGTCTCATTTCCCCTTTTTCTTTGTCCCAAAAAGTTAGTCTCATTTTCAAAATTAAAGCTTCAAAATCACTAAATTTTCAAAATTTGTAATGTAATCATAAAATATTTAAAAAGTTAATGGAACAAACATTTAGGGACTGAGGGAGTATATCATTTTGCATATTACACCCAGTGGCCAAGTCGCCCTTTAGGAAATGGTTACTTTGACCTCTTCACTTTTAAAAATGTTAAAATTTTCATTTTTGACCGCTTGATTTTTGGTATAATTTATACTCCATCCGTCTCATTTATTTCAACATAAGTAAACTTTAACTAAATATTAATGTCAATCTTAATATTTCAATGAAGCTCTAAAAATGTTTTTGATATTTTATAAAGTTATTTATCAATTGCAGTCTTTTAAATTTCATTATGATAATTAGATTAATATTATTTTTTGTTCAAAATTCATTATATTGACTATTAAAAATGAAAGTGATCAGTAAAAATTGAAACGAGGGAGTATTATGATATCAATTCTGACCCTTTTAGCCAAAATTTATGATTCGGACCCTTTTTGGCTAAATTTATTTATGATAAGTATATTTTGTTGAAATTTGGTTTCAAATATTGGGTTTAACCAATATTTGATAAATATAATTTCATTTTATATAAATAAAAATAAATTGCATATTTGTAATTTATATTTGAAATATATTAATATAATGTATTTATTTTCTCAAAATCAAATTGTGATGAATGAGAAATTAATTCTCAAAGTATGCAATTGAAAATGAATTTATGAAAGGTTTTGTAAATGTGAAAAATTATGTCCACATTAACTAGAAACACAAAGTAGTAGAATTTTTAAACTCATCAACTTTAAGTAGATAACATTCAAGTCAAGTGTTATTTTTCTTACCATTCAACCTATTGATTCATTGTGCCAACCATCACATATAGTGACCCAATTGTGCTAAATTTAGACTAGCTTAAATTTGAACCACGAGAATGGTGCGAAGCACCATTCGATCCCGCGCCCGCACAAATGGCTTATTGGGCGATTTATAGGCACACTTTGCACGTTCGCATCGGTCACTGTGAGCCGTGGAGACTTAAACTTTTGAGAAATTTAGTCAAGGTTCCTGTCTCAGCTAGCTCGGGTGCATGTGGGCGGTTCGAGGTTGCATTGGTTTGGATGAGGTGCCGGCTCGGTTCAGGCGTGTCATTATTTCGGTCTAGGCTATCCAGGTGGGACGGGCTGTGTATTGGACCGAATAGACACATGGGCTTGGCGAGGATTGAACCAAATAGGTACGATGGGCCGAACGGGTGTGTGCTAGGAGGATGCGCCTTCTCGAACTGACATGGGTCGGTCAGATGGAGGATTCGAATCTCCTCGAATTGGCGTGAGTCACTCCACTCAATCTGATGGCAGTTGGAGCGGTTAGGGTGATGCACCCGTTCACACCAGATCTGGGCCGGTTCGCTGAATCTGGTTCATCGATCAGCTGTGATCCGATGACCGATCTGAATTGTGTCTATTCCCTAAAAGGCAACACAACTCTTGAAAAACTATAAAAAGGACCCCCAGGTTCAACAATTCAATTATTCAGTCATCAAGCATTCAATAGTAAATTAGAGAGGGAGAGATCATATTGAAACATAAATTCCTTTCAAGTACAGAAGTTTCAAACATTTAAATTTGTTCACCGTAGTCGTTAATTTGGAGTGCTCCTATTAACTACAATTAAAGTCGTTGCATTTTACGAGAAAATTGTCAGTAACCGTTAGAACCAATGCGGGACAATTACTTTTTACGAAAATTGTGTCCAACACAAGCCTGAATTTTCAGCATTCCAATTTTATTTATTTATTTTGGATTTTATTTATTTTCAGTTCATTCTTAAAAAAATCTTTTTAGATTTTCGATATAATTTTCCTAACATATACTCCCTCCGTCCCACTAAAACTGATACTTATTTCCTTTTTGGTTCGTCCCACCAAAACTGATACTGCCCAAAATGGCAAAGGAATCTTTACTATTTACCCCACTCATTCTCTCTCCTATTTCACTTTTACACTCACAACATTCTCTCTCCTAACTATTCCTCCCACTCATTCTCTCTCCTATTTAATTCTTCATACTCACAACATTTTCTTTCACTTTTTCTCTTACTTACTTTTCCTTAATCCCCGTGCTCAAAAATTTGGTATCAATGTTAGTGGGACGGATGGAGTATTTTATTTTATAAGTAATCATGACCCTCTTTGAAAAAATATATTCTAATTTCACCATCATACCGTATACAATTAGTGATCTAAGGATTTATTATTATTATAGGGGTTAACATTGGACGAGAACAGTGGTAAAGAATGAAATAAAGCATGGACTCATCCCAAGAATTACTCCATCCGTCTCGCTCAAATTAAGATAATTTGTTATTTGAATGTCTCATACAAAAAAATAAGAAACTCAAAATCGAAATATTTTATTTAATAAGACTCGCTTCATATTTACAATAACTTTTCACTCATTATTTTTTACTCCACTTTCTCTCATATCCCATTATTCATACTCACAATATCTAATTAACTAACATTTTTTTTTAATTTCTCTACCCAACTCAAAAATTTTATTTTTGAATAGGACGAAGAAAGTATTTTTGCTAACAATTCTGAACATTGCAATAAATGTTATATCGTTCTTCTAACAAAATTGCAGATTGGAAAAATCGATCCAAGCTCAAGTAGTCTAATAGTAGGAGTGTGAGACCTTTTCATTACAAGAATTAAATTGAGAAAGGGACCTACAAAGATTTGAACATCTTTGTAAGTCAGAAACATCATCTTCATATAGTACGATAAATAGGAAAATAGAAGTTACAAATGGATCTATATTTTTGAGGATCATCCCATTTGGTAGGCAATGAATCTAGTAGCCATTCATCGATTTTTTTCAAATTGGGACCATATAACATTAATGAGGATTTTAAGGGGACTGCTCATTTTATATTATATCGTTTCTCCGTTACAGTGACTAGGCGAAATAAAATAAACATGTCTTAGCTTTTCTCTTGAGAGTTATGTAATCAAAATTAATGTGTGACTACTGACACGATGCAACGATAAAGCAGAAATATGACTATATGAGAGAGGTTCAATGAATCACTACTCATTCAAACTTATACATGTACTAGTAGTAAAGACCCGTGTTTTTTTTTTTTTAATTTAATTTTTTTTTTAAGAGTAAAATGGAAAAGGGACAAATTAATGAAGATAAAATGAAAAATTTGACATTTAGTACTGTTCATCCATGATGTAATTTATACTATAGATTACACTTTACAAAGATGGTTCAATAATGAACTAAAATCTCAATTCTTTTTTTATTTTTTTTGAAGTTTTAATTAGGGAGAATGTCCCATAAATTATAAAAAAGTTTTATAATGTCCCATTAATTCTTTTCCATATTTTATTATCATGTTCTATTATTATGCATAAAATTTCCTTTTAATTAACAAATAAATTATCAATAAAAACTCAAAAATTGTGTAAAAAAGGTGGATAGATAAGATTTTAAGTTTTTTTTTTTTAAATCTACATTATAACTATTAGCTTAGAAAAAATCAGTGTTCTAAAAGACCCCGCCAAAGCGCGCCAGCCCCACTCTGCGCGCAGTGACCTTCTCCACCTGGGCCAGTCCCCACCTGTGCCCCGACTAGCCGCAGGCGCAGCCGGCTCCGCCGCCTAGCATCCGCCTAACGCTTTTTAGAACCTTGAAAAAAACCACTTAGTTTGAAGAAAGTTAATGAAGAAAAGGAAAAAAAAATTTGTAAAAACAATTAATAATGTAAGAAAATATAATTTTGAATACACTTATTTCAACAAAAATATATCATCAAATTAATCTAATATTATTACAGATTTCTAAATATAATCAATAATTATGTACATTTAAAAGATACTACTAAAAAATATGAATAGATCAACTAATCCAAATCGGAATTTTAAGATGATTCCATTTGGTAGGCAATCTAGCCATTGAGTTTCCCAAATAGGGACCATATAACATTAAATACACCTTCACAGATGGAACTTTGCATGTGCATTTCACATCTATAGTACGGTCCACTTCTTATTTAAGTCTTGGTCACAAAATTAAAATGAGGGACACAAAATAGTGGCAAAGTTAGTACATTATTTGTTTATCCTAATTTTGTCAATTACAATACGAACAAACCCTATTTTTATTTTATTTATTTTTATTTTTATACATATGGGATTATGGGTTTTGTGTTTGCTTGCCAAGTGTTTGTTTCGATGGAGTGTTTTTTTCCCAGAAACCACAAAAAACAGTCTCATATTTTATTGGATTTTTGTTTTCAAAAAAAAATTATCATAATAAAATTATGCATTTTATTATTAATAAATCATTAAATATATTACAATAATAATTTTAGACTTTCATAATAATTTAATAAATATAAATTATTAATTAAAATGCAATCAAACTACCAATGACTAGTTTGGTGATTTGGTATGATAGTACTAAAATAGCTAATCTCTCTTTCCCAAAATAATTTTTCTATTATGTTGTTGAACGATATAAATCGAGATACGAACATGGGCTTGCTCGAGCTGGGCCTAATTGGATTGGACCATGAATATTATCTAAATAGCCAAGTATCAGGGCCGAGTAAGGTCTTCCTCGTATGTCGAGGAACATTTACCTCGGCCTTAGGTCACCATGCTTGGGCCGTCATACTGCAAGTGACGAGGGGAGAAAAGTTCTTACCTCGGCATTTCATCACTGTGACGAGGAAACAAAATCATTTACCCCGGCATATATACTTGTCGGCCAATCACCAAATGACGAGGAAACAGAATCATTCACCTCGGCCTATTTGCCAAGGCCGAGGTGAAACATTTATGTTCCTCGGCGTTTCGGCTAGCAGATTATACAGTCCATATACAACAAGGATTATACATTCATGATCCAATCAGGATTGTAACCAACTACACCACTTCAAGTCAAACAAGGACTCCTTAACAGATATGATTCTCATAGGATTACATCTTATCTCTTTACAAGTTTATTTCAACATGGATTCTATCAATCCATCCCTATAAATACAAGCCCCATGGCTCATAATTGGGTACGTTACTTTTTACATTGGGGAAACTCTGTCAATTTGTTTTCTCATCTACAACCCGTGAACTTACTCTCACGCCGGAGGGCCTTTAGCCGGATCCGCCCCGGCTTAGTTTACGTGTTTTCTCTTATTTTCAGGCCTTGCAATCCATAGGAGCAATCATCGCTTGGATTTGGGCATTTTGACGATTTTGGCATCATCAATTGGTTCCATTAGGAAATCGACTCAAACACCCTTTGTTTGGCCTGGAAAGTGCTCGCTAAAAGCCAATTTTATTGCCGGAATTTTTCTCTCATTGAACGGAATTTCTGGAAAACGTTTAGGCTCTGTTCTTGAAACCGCCGAAATCTGCAAATTTCAACCTGAATCTGTCCAGATTCCGTTGGAGGCGTTTTTGGCGTGTAATTCCGCCCCAAATTGGCTTGCATTCTGTGGTGTTGAAAAAATCACAATTAGCTGTTTGTGGGTGGTCAAAATTTGCCCTAATTTTGGCCATAAATTGGGTTCTATTAAAATTGTGGTTTTTGGAAAATTTATACTTGGTAATTTGCTGTTGACTCACAATGGAAGGAAAATTTACGAGCGTTACGGCTGAGGACCCAACCCAGGTGAACGGGGCGAACACTGGAGTCGAGGAGCTGCCTCCTCCTCCTCCTCTACCTCAGCCAGATGCCCCTCCTCCCCTCTCCATGACCCTTCGTTCCAAGGGTCAGGTGAATGCCGAGGGAGAAGGTGCTGAGCTTCCTCGTCCTACTCGTGCCCGCGGAAAGCAAGTAGGAAGGAAGAAAACAAAGAATACCGACGCCGGTCAAGCAGGAGAAAGTCAACCCATTGACCGACGCTCTTTGTTACATAGGCAAATGGAGACATTACAAAGAATGTATGAAACACAGGCTTCTCTCTTGCAATTGGACCCAGAGCATTCCATGGCTGAATTTATTAGGCCATCTGTGGGCAACCCCCTCAAAAAGGGACAGGACGAGCAGCGAGCTCCTCTCCTCAAAACCGGAGAACTACCAAGGCAAGCTCCCCGAGAACATACTCGTCCTCGGCATGACAGCAAGAAGAAGGACCAGGTGGTAGACCTGAGAAGCCACTTAACTCCCAGGGACGAGGAAGTAAATTCCAGGGACCTAAGAACGAGACTCAGCCTGAACAGGCGCCTGTCCCCTGCTCGTCTCGTCATGGCCCCTAGGCGTCCCACATCACCACGAGCTCGTCGACCGGATTCTCCTCGTCCTCGGCATAGAGAGTTTGTTAGGCCAAGGACCCCGGAACCGTACAGGATGATACTTGGTGGCCAAGACCTGGAACTGAAGCGTGATAAGGCCCCTTCCAAACGGGACAGCCACCGACATGACGCGGAGCACAGTAGGGTGAATGATCGCCCCAAGGACAAATCCGTCAGAAGCTCCCAACGAAGCACCCGCTCAAGCAGTGACAAGGGAGTGGAAACCAAGCAATGGGAGCTGTTGAAGCAAAGACTGGATGACATGGAGAGGGGAAAGAAGTTCAATGACGATGATTATGACTGGGCAACACGTCCATTCTCTTTGAGAATAACTGCAGCTCCACCTAATCCCCACCTCAAGCTCCCTAATTTCGAAAAATACAATGGCACTACTGATGCAAAAGACCACGTGCAGAGTTTTGAACAAACTATGAATCTCCTCACCACCGCTGATGACCTGCTCTGTAAAGCTTTCGCGAGCACCTTCTCAGAACGGCTTTGACTGGTTCCGTGAGCTTAAAAGAGGTAGCATCGATTCTTTGGAGAGGCATGAGGAGAATGTTCTTGGACCACTTTGCTACCGCTGGTAAGAGGAAGATAAGGCTGGCCGACTTGGCCAATATTGAGTAAGGAAAGGGAGAGACCACCCTCAGCTATTATAATCGGTTCCGAAAAATGGCAGACCAAGTTGAAGAGAGCCTCACTGATAGGGAAGTCATTGTTTGTTTCAACTCTGGCCTAAAATCTGGTCCCCTCGTTTATGAACTTTCGGCCGGGAACCTCAAACAAAGTCCGAACTATACAAGGTAGCTTATGCCATTTCCATGGCTGAGGACAAAACAAAGAAAAGGGGAGCTGACAAAACAGAAACAGAGGCGACAGGCACTCGCCAGAATAATAATGGAAACGGCAAGGGTTCCAAAGGGAAAAATAAAACAAGGAGCACGGAGAAGCTTGAATTCACTCCTCTTACAAAACCCATCTCTGAAATCATGCAGCTAGTCAACCTTCCTCCACCTAATCCAATGACTGACAAGCCAAAATTCCCTCGTAACATGAACAAATACTGTGATTTTCACAAAGACCACGGGCACACCACTGATGGCTGTTGGGCCCTCAAGAAAATAATCCAAAAATGGGTCGACGAAGGAAAATTAGATCGTTATGTCATGAAAAAAGACAACAAGCGGAAGCGGAAGGAAGAGGAAAGTGAAGATGACGACAAAAGCGAGGATGAAGATCGCAGGCCTCCTAGGGCCAAGTTGCATGTGATACGAGAAGAGGTAACTTCTACCAGAAAACTAAGGGACCAGATCCACGAGCTGAGTAAAGTATACCATGTTCCTGCTTGGATTCATAAAGCAGAAGAGGTCATTAGTTTCTCTCCTAATGAATTGGCTGAAAGCCGAGCAGCTCGTGAACAACCCTTGGTGATAAAGGGCCGAATAGACAATGTTGAATCCGAAAGACTTCTCGTTGACACGGGGGCCTCCCGTGACATCCTATATTATTCAGCCTTCCAACAGATGGGCTTGAAAGACACCATGTTGGAACCTTATCATGGAAGGCTAGAAGGATTCACCAATCACAAGGTGGGCGCCAAGGGAACTGTGGAGCTGGAACTCGAAGTCGGTGATCATCCCTTCCTAGCCAAAGCCACAGTCAATTTCGTAGTCATGGATTTGACTAGCGATTACCATGCGATCATAGGCATTCCAAGTCAAGCTAAACTTGGGATGGTGGCCTCACTTCCCCACCAACGAGTTAAATTCCCCACTCAGGCAGGGATTGGATGTGTAAGGTCCACCCCCAAAGACTTCTTGGAACATGTCGTGAAGAGCAGAAAGAAATCCAAGAGTGTGGAGGTAGATACCCCCGAGGAAAACATCAAGATCTCAAAGTCCCAGAAAACCACCGAAACTAGCTCCAGAATGAGCTATATTCGTGAGGTGCTTGCAGATGAGGACGAACCTGTGGTCCTAGAAATTGCAGATGACCAAGGCATAATCCTACCTGTACCTGAGGAAGAACCTATGGTCCAAGAAATTGAAGATGACCTAGGCATAGTTCCGCCCGTATCCAAGGAAGACACTGCTCTCTTCAACGGCCAGAACTCGGGGGCCAACCACGACCTAGGGAAGGTCAGTCTCCCAGATGTTGATAAACTTATGGAGGAAGAGGGCCTCAACGTGAACGATAATGAAGGGAGAAGAATTAGAGAGATCATTATCGAGTCTCTAGAATTCCGTGATGGTCCTGAAATGAAGCCTGTAGATGAACTGAAAGAAGTAGTCATCAATCTTGACTATCCTGAACAAAAAATCAAGCTCGGGGGCCAACTATCTCCAGAAGAGAAAGAAAAAATCATTTCCCTCCTAAAAAGCAGTCTCGACGTCTTTGCTTGGAGAGTCGAAGACATGAGGGGGATCAATGAAGAAGTAGCCCTCCACCGCCTGGAAGTTGATCCTTTGGCAAAGACTATCTCCCAGACAAGGAGAAATTTTGCAAGAGACAAGGAGGAAGCTATAAAAGAGGAGGTGCAGAAACTACTTAGCGCCGGAATAATTCGTGAAGTCAAGTACCCCGTTTGGTTGGCCAATGTAGTTATGGTGAAGAAGAAAAATGGGAAATGGCGTATGTGCATAGACTTTACTGATCTAAACAAGGCCTGCCCCAAGGACAGCTATCCTCTCCCTAGAATTGACAAGTTGGTTGATTCCATTGCTGGACATCAAACTCTCAGCTTCCTAGACGCCTATTCAGGCTACCATCAGATAAAAATGGCGGAAGAGGACATTGAGAAGACGGCCTTCCAAACACCTGGGGGAAATTACTGTTACATCATGATGCCTTTTGGGCTAAAGAACGCGGGTGCTACATACCAACGAATGGTGAATCGAGTCTTTGCCAGCCAAATAGGTCGCAACATGGAAGCTTATATTGATGACATGGTCATAAAGACCAAGGAAGGCAGTCACGTTCCCGATCTGGAAGAGACAATTCACAACCTCCGAGCTAATAACATGAAGCTAAACCCAAGCAAGTGCGTGTTCGGGGTAACAGCCGGAAAGTTCCTAGGCTTCATGGTATCTCAAAGAGGGATTGAAGCGAACCCCGAAAAAATAAAGGCGCTCGTTGACATGAAGGAACCTACCACCATCAAGGAGGTTCAAAGACTTAATGGAAGAATCGTGGCCCTTGGAAGATTCATCGCCAAATCCGCTGAAAAGTCACTGCCTTTCTTCAAGATATTGAAGGGTACCAAGAGCTTCTCCTGGACTCCTGAATGCTCCGAAGCATTCCTCCGGTTGAAGGAGTACTTGGGTTCCCCTCCCTTGCTTAGCAGTCCGACTACCGGTGAGATGCTGTACGTCTTCCTAGCTGCCACTGATCATGCTGTCGCAGCTGTCCTAGTTCGAAATGATGAAGGAATTCAAAAGCCTGTCTACTATGTCTCTAAGGCACTGTCCGACGTGGAAAGCAGATACTTCAATGTGGAGAAGATAGCGTACGCACTAGTCATTGCATCGAGGAAACTACGTGCCTATTTTTCTGCACATCCTATCACCGTGTACACAAATGAACCGTTGAAGAAGATACTACATAAGTTGGACGGCTCCGGGCGTCTCCTTAATTGGTCCATCGCTCTCACTGAGTTTGATATCACTTACCAACCAAGGAAGACCCTCCTGGCACAGCCTTTGGTTGACTTCATGGTTGAGACTGCCTTTATGGGTGAGCATCTCCCCACCTCTCGGAAGCAAAACGCACCAGAGGATAAAGACTCTCCCATTGAACTCCCATCCAACTGTTGGATCCTGTATACGGACGGATCAGCCACAAAGGAAAGAAGCGGAGCTGGAATTGTACTAGCAAGCCCGGAAGGAGAATATACTACGCAAGACGCCATCCGTTTCAAGTTCCCTGCCTCCAATAATCAAGCGGAATATGAAGCTCTAATATTTGGCATTGAATTAGCCTCCTTCTATGGAGCGACTAAGGTGGCGGCTTTCTGCGACTCCCAACTCGTTGTCAAACAAGTAAAGGGAGAGTATAATGCCCAAGACCCCACCCTTGCCAAGTATAGAGACCTGGTCCTAGATATGACGAAGAAGATGGAATTTTTCGAGCTCAAACAAATTGGCAGGGAAGATAACCAAGTCGCAGACGTTCTTTCCAAACTGGCAACCATGGATGTGTCTAAGACCAGTCCATATGTAGTTTATGCCGAGGAACCTGCGTACGAAAGACTACAAGTCATGCTCTTAGATGGAGAGGATAGATGCTGGATCGATGACTACATTGAATACATTGAGAAGGAGAAACTCCCTGAAGATGAAGCTCAAGCTAAACTCATCAAGAAGAGGTCTCCAAGGTTCGTGGTAATAAGCGGAGTCCTCTACCGAAGATCTTTCACGAAGCCCCTGCTAAGGTGTGTCTATCCCAAGGAAATTCAGAACCTCTTGGCAGAAGTACATGAAGGCGTATGCGGCGGACACCCGGGGGCCAGAACCTTAGCTGACAAGATCATATCGCTAGGTTACTACTGGCCAAACCTAAGGGAAGACGCACACGCCTATGTTAGAAAATGCGACAAGTGCCAAAGATTCTCTGACATTCCTAGACTACCGGCAGTTGAGCAAACACTTGTAATACCTACGTGGCCATTTGATATGTGGGGGATCGACATCATCGGACCCTTCCCTCCCGCCCGTGGTAATTGCAAGTACGTGATAGTAGCTGTTGATTACTTCTCCAAGTGGATAGAAGCCAAGGCATTAGCCAAGATAACGGAAGAGAACGCGATCAATTTTGTCCATGACAACATCTGGTGCAGATTCGGCCTTCCACATACAATCGTCTCTGATCATGGACTGCAATTCTCCACAGCATTCACTGCAGAATTGGGAAGGGTAAAAGTCCGCCATGCAAAATCTTCAGTTAGCAGACCACAAGGCAATGGCCAAGCAGAAGCAGCAAACAAAGCGGGTCCTAACCGCCCTTACCAAGAACCTTGAGGGACGCGAGGGTAGATGGTTGGACGAACTTCCCTAGCCTTATGGGCTGTTCGCACAACCACCCGGGGGCCAACCGGGGAAACCCCATTCGCACTAACCTTCGGTTCCGAGAGGGTGGCACACCAGCGGAGATGGCCATCCCTACTGTGAGAACTCCCATTACGATGAGCAAGTCAACAAGGTCAATAGGCTCCTAGACCTAGATCTGATAGATGAAAAACGACTAGCTGCACAGATGAGGATGGTGAATTACAAGCAAAGGACCAAGGCATATCACGATAAGAGGGTCATCAGAAGAGTATTCCAAGTAGGTGATTGGGTACTTAGAAAAATTGAAGCTACTGGTCGGAAGGCAGAACAGAACAAGCTCTCCCCAAATTGGGAAGGTCCTTATATCATCACTCAAGTCATTCGAGAAGGGACCTACAGATTGAAGACCAAGGAGGGGAAGGACCTCAAGCATCCCTGGCACTCCGACAACCTTAGAAAATATTATCACTAGTCTAGTTTATTTTACAGTAGATTAGTTTCTTATTTCCTGTCTTTTATTTTTTGTTAGTTGATAGGATTGCAGTTCGATGTAATCGCATTTCAGTTTTACGAAAGCAGTTTCTTCCAGCATGCAAAGCAACTATCAACTCTTCATACAGACACCAGGAGACGAGGACTTTATCCCCGACTCTTCTAAACACACATCCTGTCAAGGGTCCACCTTGATTCAGGATACCAACAGCCAAGACCAAGGGTCCTCCTTGGCCTGATGGCTTACCACACATCCTGTCAAGGGTCCACCTTGATTCAGGATACCAATAGCCAAGACCAAGGGTCCTCCTCGGCCTGATGGCTTAACACACATCTGTCGAGGGTCCACCTTGATTCGGGATACCACAGCCAAGACCAAGGGTCCTCCTTGGCACGATGGCTTACCACACATCTGTCGAGGTCCACTTGATACAGGATACCAATAGCCAAGACCAAGGGTCCTCCTTGGCCTGATGGCTTAACACATCCTGTCAAGGGTCCACCTTGATACAGGATACAGCCAAGACCAAGGGTCCTCCTTGGCCTAATGACTTACCACACATCCTATCAAGGGTCCACCTTGACTCAGGATTACAAACATAACAGCTAAGACCAAGGATTTTCCTCGGCCTGATGGCTTAACATGCATCCTAACAAGGGTCCACCTTGATTCAGGATTACAACACATTCAAAGCCAAGGAAACCTTCCTCGGCCTAAATAACTTATAGAGTATAGTTAAAGCCAAGGAGTCCTTCCTCGGCTTAACCACTTGCTCAACAATTAGGGAGCAAGGAACCCCCTTGGATCCCACCTTCTTAAGTCTAGTGCCCCTGCCTAGCATACAAAAATATAAGCAAGTCATTAAAATGACACAAATCATGACAAAGGGATTTTTCATTGATATTCAAAGAAAATTACAGACCCTACCATCTATTACACAAAAGTAAAAAATGGGAAAACTATCCTAAGATTGCTGCCCGTCGTTAAAAGGCTTTTCGAGCCAGTCTTCTGTGATAGTGCCAGGGGGAGGAAGATCAGTTTGATCAGCTCGAGAGTTAGTCTCCTCGACCTCTCTTCCCACCTCGGCTTCCCCGGCCTCAGGCTCCTCCTCGTCTTGGATCGCCTCCACCAAGGCCTTAAGATTGCCGGGGACAACGGAGGCCGGCTTCCACACTTCTCTGCAGGCCCTAGCATCCTTAGCGGCCATTATTTCCAAGTTACTATCGGAGAAGGGCACCAGGTGGTGGAGAGCCCTCATTTCCTCGCTATATTGATCCCGGCATATCAACATAGCCACCTTATTAATATCCAAGCCGGTGGAGGAGTCAGCCAAGATACTTCGAGCAAGGTGAAGATATCCATCTTCGAACATGGTGGCCGTTTGCTCGTCCACGGCGTCTTGGAAGGCCGAGCTAGCTAACACAGCATCCTTGAAAGCTTGGCTATCCTTGAAGCGGGCAACTGCCTCCTCTTCTCTTTGGGGTAGGGTAGCCTCAAACCCTCGGCACTTGGCTTCGGCTTCCTCGGCCCTTGTTTGGACCTCGGCCTTAGCTTTCTTTGCCTCCTCCACCTCGGCATTTTTTAGCCGGAGCTGTTCCTCGGCTTTATCTCGAGCATCCTTGATCTGAGCACGAGCTTCCTCGGCTCTTTTTATCTCGGCCTCAACCTTGGCCTGTGCAGCTTCAAGCTCGGCCTCTTTGGCCTTCAAGAGTTCAGCCAAGTTAGCCGCCTTGGCTTCACTCGTCTTTTGAGCAGCTTTGGCATCGGCCACCCGCTTCTCTTGGGCCTTGGCCAAGACATCCTCATAGGCCGCAATGCTAGCTTGCTGCAAGGAAAACTCGTGTTATGACCATGGGCAATCACATGTAAAAACAATAAAGTCAAAAGAACGAGATCACTACCTCAGCCAACATGAGTCCTTTACGGCAGAGCAAATGATCCCTACTCGCCTTCCCCTTTACCAGGGTGTCGTACACATCCTCGTCCAAGGCCCTTTGGATGGGAGCTCGGCCTAATTTCATCATGTAACTCTTCCTGTCTAGCACAGGAAGGCCCTTCAGACGAGGGACGTTTTCCACCATGAGCTGAGCAAGCTTCTCTGCATCAGCCTGAGTCTTGGCGGTCTGGATGGTCAAGGGAGGAGCAGCCTCAGGATTGGAAGCCTCCCCAACATTTGCTTTCTTGGCTGCAGGCTCCTCGGCGCTAGCCCCTTGAGCTCTCTTGGAGCCAGAATGCCGAGGTATGAGGTTGGTCACCTCGGTTTCCACTTCCTCGGCATCAACATGGAGGCTATGCCCCTCTGCAGTTGATGGGTTGGTTTGTTCCTCAGTCGCCGCTTCCTCGGCATTCACGTCCCCATGTGGTATAATAGGAAGGGGTTGATCACCTTGGACATTCAGCACCAAATTACGAGCATTGGCTTCTTCCCTCCTCTCCACCAAAGCAGACTTCTTGCTTAGTTTCCTCTTTCTCTTTATCAGCTCCTGGGGACTAAGTCTCTCCATGGCTATGGATGCTTCTTCCCCGGCGGTTAAATCTGTAAGGACAAGGAAGAAATGGTCAAGTACGAGCAGAGGGAATTAGCATGCAAAAATCACAAGTAACAAAGATAAATGTTTACATCCAACAATATCAATTGCTTTCAGACATTGGTCACGGGGACGCTCGGTCTTGCACCTAGTACAATCTTCATGGAATACTAAGCCGGGGTGTATCGTCCAATCATTGAAACGCCGTCCTCTTTTAACAGCGACGAGATTAGCCACCCCATCCTTTGGTCCCAGCATCAACCCTGCTTGGACATAAAAATGGTCTGAAGACTCAAGTGCCTTCCAGTCTAGGAGCCCCAACTCGGCAGACTCCTCTAGTCGCTTGATTAAAGCTTGGGTCCACTCATATTGTTGGACGGCAAAGGAGGAAGTGGGATCCTTGCAAGGAGACTGGAACTCCCAACCTTGACGGCTCTCAACCCGAATAACGTGATTGTCCCAGCCTGCAACTTTGCTAGACATGGGGAGGAGCAACTTTGGTTTTTTGGGGGCACTCCTGATGACGACTAGGTAATTTTCCTTGATAATTTGGACTATGTAAAAATGACGGAAAGCACCCATGGTCGGCTCAAAACCTAGCCTACGGCAAAGCACGATGAAGCTCACAAGAACCCAGTGCCACTGGCTCCGAGCATGTCCGGCACTGCCCTAACGTCATCCAAGAATTCATTGATGAATGGGTCCAAGGGAAGACGAAGCCCCTGTTGAAACTGTTTGAAATAGAGATGGATATAATCTTGGTTGTAGTAAAAATTCTGCTCTTCCTTATCAGTCTTGAGGTCAAGCTTGCCCATATAAGTTAGCTTGTACTCGGTCCTATCCACCCCGTACTTGGAATATAACTTCTCTATCATGGGATCCCCAGGCTTTGGAGCCCTCTCCCTTTGTTTTCCTCGGCTCTCCCTTCTTCGTACCAAGCGGCCGTCAGTTTGGGCACCTTCCACGAAGGCGTCAGCTATTTGAGTAGACGAGGAGGGTACTCCTTCTCTTCCCGTCATATCTGCATAAAGACGAGGGGACAAAGTTAGTTACCTCGTCAATGGCTGATTTTAGGACGGGGAAGGGAGTTTCCCCTCCTCGTCATGTCATAAGGCCGAGGAGGGAGCCGTACCTCTCAGACGCTCACGCATTTCGCGATTGGAGGCCGGGTAGAACAGTTCGATGTGCTCCATCATCTCAGCCCTACCCTCAAAAACTATAACGTTGGGTGAACCAGACTCAATCCTATCTATTCTTGTGGAATCTGGGTATTGAAGGAATAACCGAGTCCGACCATAACCTTTTAATTGCTTGCTTATTTCATCCAAGGTCAGCATCATCCAAGGTCCCCTCTCTCTACGATATACCCTTAGATTGCCAGTGTGATATCCATAACGGAATCGGGGGGAATGATCCCAAGAACGAGCCATCTAAGGGGAATCAAAGATTAAAGGGGGAGTTCGTTCAATATTCAAAAGTGTTCAACAAGACCCAAAAGAAAAATTAAAGTTTTAAAGTTTTGAAAGTTTAAAACTTGAATCCATGAAGAAAAGCTCTATTCTTCAACAATGGCGGTTCGCGTGTTTCTTGACACATTCAAAATTCTTCCCAAAGAACCCTAAAATGATTAACATCAGAAGCGAAATGCATTTAGGGGAAGGGATTTCATACCTGAGTGTACAAAAATGGTTGGAATCACAACGAAATCAACACCGCCTGAGAAATCAACCTTCGCCGGAAACTGGGTTCGAACGAACTAAGATCGCCGGAAGGATTCGTCGCCTGGACCGTGCTCTTAGCTCTCAACTAATTTGGGTATGTAAAGGTTTAAAATGAAAGGGTTTAAGTTTTTATACCCCCCAATCCGGGTCAACCCATGGGTAAAGCAAAGATCCGGGTAAGGCGCCCCAAGAATTAAATGCAAATGACAGTTTCGAGGCGTGACAAGACTGGGGGGCCCCAGAATGGCAACCGTCAGTTATATGAAGCGACACCGAGGATACGTGTCTAAACCTGTTCGTATCCCATAGCCGAGGACGAGGAGACTTTCTACTCGTCCTAAGCCGAGCTAGAAAGTCGGGGGCCACTGAACGATATAAACCGAGATACGAACATGGCCTTGCTCGAGCTGGGCCTAATTGGATTGGGCCATGAATATTATCTAAATAGCCAAGTATCAGGGCCGAGTAAGGTCTTCCTCGTATGTCGAGGAACATTTACCTCGGCCTTAGGTCACCATGCTTGGGCCGTCATACTGCAAGTGACGAGGGGAGAAAAGTTCTTACCTCGGCATTTCATCACTGTGACGAGGAAACAAAATCATTTACCCCGGCATATATACTTGTCGGCCAATCACCAAATGACGAGGAAACAGAATCATTCACCTCGGCCTATTTGCCAAGGCCGAGGTGAAACATTTATGTTCCTCGGCGTTCCGGCTAGCAGATTATACAGTCCATATACAACAAGGATTATACATTCATGATCCAATCAGGATTGTAACCAACTACACCACTTCAAGTCAAACAAGGACTCCTTAACAGATATGATTCTCATAGGATTACATCTTATCTCTTTACAAGTTTATTTCAACATGGATTCTATCAATCCATCCCTATAAATACAAGCCCCATGGCTCATAATTGGGTACGTTACTTTTTACATTGGGGAAACTCTGTCAATTTGTTTTCTCATCTACAACCCGTGAACTTACTCTCACGCCGGAGGGCCTTTAGCCGGATCCGCCCCGGCTTAGTTTACGTGTTTTCTCTTATTTTCAGGCCTTGCAATCACCGGAGCAATCATCGCTTGGATTTGGGCTGTTTTGACGATTTTGGCATCATCAGTTGTCGTTATTATTGATAAACTTTTAGTAATAATTATATAGGATGATTTAATTATATTAATGTAAATCTAAAACCTGTATTTGACACACCATTATCAATACTATCAATAATAAGTTTTACATTTTTTATTAGAATAATTAAATCAAACTAAAATAATTGCTCAAAGTTCATTTAAAAAAAATAAAAGTTCATTTTAAAATTTGGGATGGAGGGAGTATTTTTTTTGTCAATACGATTATTCAATCTAAATAATGAGAGATGAATTGAACCCTCAAATTTCTTTTTTATAAAAATGAAAGGGACACCATTTAAGTTAGAACACATTGGAACCATCTAAATACCGAGAGATGAATTTAACCCTCAAATTTCTTTTGGTTTAATTCGTTAAGTTTTCCCCAGCTCAAACCAAAAACTATAAAATTCACATAATTCATTAAAACTCACATCCATTTCGAAACTCAAATCAAAATTTCTTATAAACCCAACAATTTTTAACTCACACTTATACTTTAGGTATATAAGCGGACTAGTTAATATATTTTTTTACATTTAAAATAACAAATTAAAAAAAAATTAACTTTTTTTATTTAATTTTTTTCGAGTCTTATACCTTAGGTATAAGAGTGGACTAGTTAATAAAATATGACGTTTTTTTATTTTTTTAATAAAATGTGAAAATTTGTAAAAAAAATTATTTTTATACCCAAATTATAGAAGTAATTCTAATTTTATACCTCAAGTATAAGAGCAGACTAGACTGTTAGAATCGTGGATTTATATAGAAATTTCATGATATAAATTTGTATAGTTTTTAATATGGCCGAGTAATCCTGGGGTTAGAAGCCCATTTCATCTTTATAAAATGAAAGGGACACCATTTAAGTTAGAAGTCGTAGGCACAAAATTATTGTTATTTCATTCTTCCTTCTAAGACTCCAAGTGTGTCTTTTTCTTACTCTTTCAAAAACACTATAAAATGTTACTCCCATCTATCGGGTATCTGCAACGTATTTTTGTATTTTTTATTTAAAATATCAAAAACACAAATGTACTGCTAAGTATCTAAAAAATGCAATGTGTTGTTTGTATATGTTTAGATATTTTCAATACGAAAATCAGATGAAGGAGATTAAAGCGAGGTATGCCAAAGCAAATCTCCTTAAGACAATATTTCGCCTCCGTAATTGTGCAAACGGATCGATGGCGAATGTCTCCCAAGATACAACGCTTTTTACCAAGAGTTAGTGTGCACTTTAACTAACCTTGACGGGCGAACCAAAAAATCAGACTTGCTCTTAGTCTTGGAACTTTGAAAAGGAAAGATGAACGAACTCTTTGAACGAATCAAGAACACTTTGAATGAGGGAGGGAGAGAATTGGATTTCTTGTGTTTGATTTGATAGCAACTTGGTTGGATTACTTGATGAATGAATGAAGGAATAGGGGTATATATATATAGGGTAGAATCAAGCCAGATCAGTTGTGATTTTTCCACAAAAGTCACACCCTTTCAAGCTGGCACCTATTCAGACTTTAATCTGAACGGACAGTAACTGCTCGGCCGAGCACCATTGGTGCCTCGCCCGAGCATAGGCTAGTTGCTCGGCCGAGCAATTTGGTGACTCGCCCGAGCAGAGGCCAACAGAGGATGCTTGTTTCTGGTCTGTCATGCTCGGCCGAGGCTTATGCCTTGCTCGGTCGAGCAGTTCAAAAAATTTGAACAGTCGTGTCTTTTCGATTTTAGACCTTTGACTTTTCAATTCACACCCTAATATTTACCCAATATTCCAACAATCCCCCACATGAATGGAAGAAGTCGACACGGAAAAGAAAGAAGAAGAAGAGCATAGCTGAGAAGTAAATGCATCAAGATAGGTGGCTTTCGCTTTGAACCTTCTTTAGTAAGAATCGAGCTTACTTGGCTGATCAGTGTACGTAACGTATTGAACTGTCAGACGTTATTGTAAGCTTAAACAATAGACCAAACACATTTAAATCTCATATCAGATTTTGGTTCTCTATTGTGTTCATTATTTCGGCCCAGAACTTTCTTGGTTCTGCGAGTGCTTTAGAGAATTTGCCTAAGTAAAATTCTCAACGAACCGGCCATGTTCACACTAACATAGGTGATGTGCTAAAAAGAGTATCCTACATTATTCCACTTGTACTAATTAACAAGATATAGTCATCATTAAAAGCAATAGCTTAACCTCTACCATTTTGTAGGCAGCACTTTTGCATCATATATAGAAATGGGATGAAGATAAACTTCCAAGTGCTTCCCTCAAATAAATCATGAATTGTTTTTCCTATTGAACCTAGTCCGTGGGATCTCCAGTCGCCAGGTTAGGTTTCCATCAAGTTGATTTATAATTGTTTAGGCTTTAGCCCCATTTCTTCCGATGCACAGTTTATTTTCTCCTTAGATAAACCTTTAGTAAATGGATCCGCGAGGTTATCCTTTGATCGCACGAAATCAATCGAAATCGTTCCGTTGGAGAGTAACTGTCTAACGGTGTTACTGTAGGTGTTAGTGCCCTAAGCCTATAGAGATAGACCTTTATGTAATGTCATTGTTCATTTATATATGAGATTGTTTCTTTGATTATTATATGTGTTTGCATGTTTACATTAATAATTGTGTCCCTAGTACTTATGAAGCACTAGTATGAAGTCTAATGGATAATCATGTGATGATTATATGCATAGAGATGCACATTAGATTCATGGGTACTTGTTAGAGAACAAGGTACTGGACTTGACCCATTATGAGATTTATGTCATGGTCGTAAGTCATAAATAAATCTCATATAGTCATATCATCGATATCCTTTGACCTGAGATTATCATCGTCTTCCACTCGATGAATATCATGTTTGATATAGTTTAACGTTGTCTTTAACCGGACAACAATAAGGGCTATTATTGGCATGATATGATTCTTGTTGGGAAGAATGATAAGTCAAGATGGAAACTTGTCCCTCGTAAAGAGAGATGTTTGCTTGGCCACTCGTGAGTAAGATTGATGTAGTGCATGGCCATGCCCGAATGAATTAATATGATTAATGTCATTCGATTAATAATTTTACTTGGTAACGAGAAAGCATTGAACAATGTGAGTTGACGTGGACCATGGCTCATGTTCAATATAACATCGTGTGACAATGGGATTGTGATATGTTCTATGTAGGAAAAATCGAACTTAATATTATACTATTTGGGTAGGCATGATGGCTTGCTAGAGTCCGCTCATGTCTTATGAGGATCGATGTGATCAGACTCATTGCCAACATAGTATAGTCCTATGGGGTCACACGCATCGAACGAATTGTCAAAAATGGAATTATGGATTCTGGTGTGATGGGCGACCGCCCAAGGTGCTATGGGCGACCACCCATGTTATATGAAAAACTGGGCATTGGAGACTGTCCACATGGGCGACCGCCCTTGCCCTTATGGGCGACCGCCCATGATGGTTTTCGTATAAGGAGGTTAGGCTCTGGACACATGGGCGACCGCCCATGTCCTGATGGGCGACCGCCCATGTACGCTGAAACGCTGAAACCGTTTTTGCCAAGGGTTTTTAATAGGGTATAATATTTATAGAGTATAAATAGTATCCTTGAACAACCCTAGCAGCCAGTTCCGTTTTTGAGCTTTGAGAAAGACAAAAATAGAGAGAATTTTCAATTGTGAATTGAAAATCATCACACCAATTCCACAATTCATCATAGATTGAAAAGGTTTCAATCAAGGGATCTAGCAATCCTCCTAGAAAGAGTTCTAGGGTTCGTTCATCGCGTGGATACTCGTAGAGGATCTTCGCTTCTCAAGATCTTTTGTTCGTGATTCAAGGATCGTATATTGAAGACTTGCTAACTCTTCAATCTGGAGTTGGAACACGTATATCAACGACAAAGGCAATCAAGGTTGGTAACCCTAATTCATACTTCTTAATTATTCATCTAGAACGGATTCTAGGGCTTTGGGTATTCGAGTTATTTGCATTATTCCGCTGCGCATGGACCCTCGAAACCCAACAGTGGTATCAGAGCCCCGTTCATGATGTTTAGTTAGATAATCATGATTATTGTGTAATGTGATTATATGAATTTTCATGATAAATATGATTTGGAATGTGAAATTGTATGAGTATTGCTTGTGAAGTAATTGTATATAGTGATATACCATGATTATGAAATTGAAATATGTGATTAATCTAGGTTATGGGATGTCAATTTCATTTATATGATTAATGTGATTAATCTAGGATATTTGTGAAGTATTACTTGGTATATGGGCTGGACACCAAAACCTTCCCCACAGGCACTTCGATGGAAGTGTGGGATAACCTTGGAGCACGTGGCCGCGTACTAGTAATTACTGACCAAATGTGATTTGTGTTGTATCATTCCATGTTCATAATTATGCTCATATAGTTTTTCATGAATCAACCTTGCCATGTTAATTGATAAACATGAAAAATAGAACCTTCTTTGAAATTTTGAGTTTGTTTATGCTACCCACTTTAAACACTTGTGAGTACACGGGTAGTTTTATGTAGGCTCGCCATAGCGAGGTACATTAATTCTATCTTTGTATGATCAAGATGAGCAAATAGTGATTGCTATACGTTTAAAATGGTTGAACTCAATAAGGCTATCAAAACAGTTTTGGGCCTAAGGCATAAGATGAGATTGAAACATGTGACATATGATGTCTATAATCTCATAAAAGATCTAAGAGTCATATGTTGATATGATTGATAAATGTTATCTACCTTTTTAGTTTAATTTTGAGCAGTCGTGCCATAGCCGACTTGAAATTAAATTAAAGTTGGGTCTTAGCCTATTAAATTATATTATGCATGTTTGTATATGAAGGTTATATAATTTAGTGGGAGTATTTGTGAAATACATTATTTAATCTCTTAAATGAAATTGGTGCTCATATATGTTTATATCTTGTTGCATATCTTTGTAGATCAATGGCTGCTAACACTAATCGAATTTGTCATCGCGATCAGTCCTTGAGAAGGACAAGTTAGAAGAGAATGGCAACAACTATGTGGATTGGATCCGCTGTTTGAGAATTGTTCTCAAACAAGAAAGGAAGTTGTACATTCTCGATGGACCCATTCCACCCGAGCCTGCTGCTAATGCACCTAAAGCTGAAAGGGACCAACATAAGAAACATGTGGATGATTCTATAGATGTTGGTTGCACGATCTTGGCTACTATGTGTAAGGCCCTTCGAAGGACCTTGTACACATGGAAGCTTATGATTTGGGAAATCATTTAAAGGAAATGTTCGATTGCAAGCACGTCAGAAAGGTTTGACACTATGAAGGCTCTTCATTCATGAAAGATGATTGAAGGACAACCTGTTGGGCCTCATGTGTTGAAAATGAAGGGTCACCTCGAACATCTTGAGAGGCTTGGGTATCCTATCTAGTTAGAGCTGGCTACGGATATGATATTGCATTCACTCCCTGAAAGTTATAATCAGTTCGTTCTGAATTATAACATGAATGGGATGAATAAATCTCTGTCTGAATTGCATGGGATGCTAAAGAATGCGGAGAACAATATTACCAAGAAAACCAATCAAGTGTTGATGGTGAACAAAGGAAAAGGGTTCAAGAAAAACAAGGTTAAAGCAAAAGTTGCTAAACCGGAGGCAAAGGTTGCCGTTGTTGAGAAGCCTCAACCCAAATCCCAAAAGGATGCGGTATGCTACCATTGCAATGAAACTGGGCATTGGAAGCGTAGCGCAAAGCTTATCGGGAAGGGTGAAGAAGAAGGGCAATGTGATTGCCACGACTTGAGTATCTATATGATAGATGTTCTACTTTCTACTTCTAGTTCTTGGGTATTAGATACCGGATGTGGATCTCACATTTGTCTAAATGTGCGGGGACTTAAGAATAGAAGGTCGCTCAAAGAGGGTGAAGTAGATCTGCGGGTTGGAAATGGAGCAAGAGTTCTTTGCATTGGCCGTAGGGACTTACGAAGTCACTTTACCTAGCGGATTAATTTTAGTTTTAAATAAGCTGTTATTATGTTCGGATTTGAGCGAAACATTATTTCTATTTCATGTTTAGACAATGAGGGTTACAATTTTCTTATTGCGAATAAGAAATTTTCAATTTATTTGAATGACATGCTTTATTGTGTTGCTCATTCTTTTAATGGCCTTTATGTCTTGGATGTTGAAAATAATGTTGAGAATGTTTATCATGTTAGTAAGAAATCTAAACCAAATGATGTGAACAACACATACAAATGGCATTGCCGTCTTGGTCACATAAACGAGAAACGCGTATCTAAACTCCATAAAGATGGATATTTAGACTCATATGATTATGAATCATATGATGTTTGCGAGTCTTGTTTATTGGGCAAGATGACTAAAGCTCCTTTTACTAAGAGTAGTGAAAGGGCTAGTGATTTATTGGCTCTCATACATGCGATGTGTGTGGACCAATGAATAGCATTGCTAGGGAGGATTTCGGTACTTCATAACGTTCACCGATGACTTCTCCGGATATGGCTATGTCTATCGATGAAGTACAAAAGTGAAGCATTTGAGATATTCAGAATATTTCAAAATGAGGTACAAAATCAACTTGGCAAAACTATTAAAACCATTAGATACGATCGAGGTGGTGAATACTTAAGCCAAGAATTTGACGATCATCTGAAAAGTTGTGGAATTGTTTGAGAACTTACTCCACCGGAACACCACAATGGAATGGTGTATCCGAGAGGAGAAATCGAACTCTATTAGATATGGTTCGATCGATGATGAGTCAAGTTAACCTTCCTATTTCTTTTTGGGGACATGCACTTTGGAAACAGTTTGCTTTCACGCTTAATAAGGTCCCTACTAAATCGGCTCCTAAAACCCCACATGAGATGTGGTATGGAAGAAAGCCTAGCTTATCTTTCATGAAGATTTGGGGTTGTGAGGCTTATGTAAAGAAATTAGTTTACGAACATAAACTTGCACCTAAATCTGATAAATGCATTTTCGTTGGTTATCCTAAGGAAATGAAAGGATATCTATTTTACAACCAATCCGAGAACAAAGTGTTTGTTGCTCGAAATGGTGTCTTTCTAGAGAAAGAGTTTCTCTCTAAAGAAACTAGTGGGAGTAAAATTGATCTTGAAGAAATTCAAGAACCCGAAAATGACAAGGAATCGATAGTAGAGACGGAACCAAGTTCACAAGCTGTTGTGGAACCGGTTCAAGATACACAAGTTCTTCGCAGATCGGATAGGATACGATCCGAACACGAGAGATATGGATTTCTCATGACGGAAAGTAATGAAGTAGAAATCATTGAGAATGATGAACCTACTTCCTATCAAGAGGCGATGTCCACTCCTGATTCGGACAAGTGGCTAGGAGCCATGGAATCCGAGATCAAATCCATGTACGATAATCAAGTTTGGAACTTGATTGATCCACCCGAAGGTGTAAAAACCATAGGGTGCAAGTGGGTTTTCAAAAGAAAACCGACATGGATGGGAAGGTACATACTTATAAGGCTAGGCTAGTTGCTAAGGGGTATAGGCAGATTCATGGCGTTGACTATGATGAAACCTTTTCGCCCGTAGCAATGCTTAAGTCTATTAGAATCTTAATTGCCATAGCCGCATATTATGACTATGAGATATGGCAAATGGACGTCAAAACAGCGTTTCTTAACGGAAACCTACTTGAGAATGTATACATGATACAGCCTGAAGGATTTGTCGATCCAAAGAATTCTAACAAAGTATGTAAGTTGCAGAGATCCATTTATGGATTGAAGCAAGCTTCCGGAGTTTGGAATCTACGTTTTGATGAATCGAGTCAAAGAGTTTGGCTTCATCAAAAACGAAGATGAGCCTTGTGTATACAAGAAAATAAGTGGGAGCATAGTCCTATTTCTGGTGCTATATGTCGATGACATCTTGCTCATTGGAAACAATGTTCCTGCACTTGAGACTGTTAAGTCTTGGTTAGGAAAATGTTTTTCAATGAAAGATATGGGTGAGGCAGCTTATATCCTTGGTATCAAGATCTATAGAGATAGATCAAGAAGGATGATTGGTTTGAGTCAAAGTACGTATATTGACAAGGCCCTTAGAAGATTTCGCATGGAAAATTCTAAGAGAGGGAACTTGCCAATGGGACATGGCATTACTCTTAGCAAGACTCATTGTCCTAAGACAAATGATGAGCGAAAGAGGATGAGTGATATTTCATATGCTTCGGCAATTGGATCTATCATGTATGCCATGTTGTGTACTAGACCCGATGTCTCGTATGCTCTAAGCGCAACGAGTAGATACGATCGATCTGGTGAGAACCATTGGATAGGCTGTCAAGAATATCCTTAAGTACTTGAGAAGGACTAAGGATGTATTCTTGGTATTTGGAGAAATGGAAGATGATGCGGTTGTAAAGGGTTACACGGATGCAAGCTTCCAAACCGACAAAGATGACTTTAGATCGCGATGCAGGTTTGTGTTTATGCTAAATGGAGGTGCCGTTTGTTGGAAGAGTTCCAAGCAAAGCACTGTTGCTGATTCTACAATAGAAGCCGAATACATAGCAGCATCGGATGCGGCTAAGGAGGCGGTTTGGATCAAGAAGTTCGTTAGTGACTTAGAAGTCGTTTCGAGTATCACTAACCCGATAGAGCTGTTCTGTGACAATAATGGTGCTATTGCCCAAGCAAAAGAACCAAGGTCACATCAGTGATCCAAACACATTTTGAGACGTTTTCACCTCATACGAGAAATCTGTGAAAGGGAGGATGTCAAGATATGCAAGGTACCAACGGATGACAATATTTCGGACCCTCTCACCAAGCCTTTACCACAAGCTAAACATGATGGTCATGTTAGGTCCATGGGTATAAGATACATGAATGATTGGGCCTAGTGCAAGTGGGAGACTGTAGGTGTTAGTGCCCTAGGCCTATAGAGATAGACCTTTATGTAATGTCATTGTTCATTTATATATGAGATTGTTTCTTTGATTATTATATGTGTTTGCATGTTTACATTAATAATTGTGTCCCTAGTACTTATGAAGCACTAGTATGAAGTCTAATGGATAATCATGTGATGATTATATGCATAGAGATGCACATTAGATTCATGGGTACTTGTTAGAGAATAAGGTACTGGACTTGACCCATTATGAGATTTATGTCATGGTCGTAAGTCATAAATAAATCTCATATAGTCATATCATCGATATCCTTTGACCTGAGATTATCATCGTCTTCCACTCGATGAATATCATGTTTGATATAGTTTAACGTTGTCTTTAACCGGACAACAATAAGGGCTATTATTGGCATGATATGATTCTTGTTGGGAAGAATGATAAGTCAAGATGGAAACTTGTCCCTCGTAAAGAGAGATGTTTGCTTGGCCACTCGTGAGTAAGATTGATGTAGTACATGGCCATGCCCGAATGAATTAATATGATTAATGTCATTCGATTAATCAATTTACTTGGTAACGAGAAAGCATTGAACAATATGAGTTGACGTGGACCATGACTCATGTTCAATATAACATCGTGTGACAATGGGATTGTGATATGTTCTATGTAGGAAAAATCGAACTTAATATTATACTATTTGGGTAGGCATGATGGCTTGCTAGAGTCCGCTCATGTCTTATGAGGATCGATGTGATCGGACTCATTGCCAACATAGTATAGTCCTATGGGGTCACACGCATCGAACGAATTGTCAAAAATGGAATTATGGATTCTGGTGTGATGGGCGACCGCCCAAGGTGCTATGGGCGACCGCCCATGTTATATGAAAAGGGCATTGGAGGCTGTCCACATGGGCGGCCGCCCTTGCCCTTATGGGCGACCGCCCATAATGGTTTTCGTATAAGGAGGTTAGGCTCTGGACACATGGGCGACCGCCCATGTCCTGATGGGCGACCGCCCATGTACGCTGAAACGCTGAAACCGTTTTTGCCAAGGGTTTTTAATAGGGTATAATATTTATAGAGTATAAATAGTATCCTTGAACAACCCTAGCAGCCAGTTCCGTTTTTGAGCTTTGAGAAAGACAAAAATAGAGAGAATTTTCAATTGTGAATTGAAAATCATCACACCAATTCCACAATTCATCATAGATTGAAAAGGTTTCAATCAAGGGATCTAGCAATCCTCCTAGAAAGAGTTCTAGGGTTCATTCATCGCGTGGATACTCGTAGAGGATCTTCGCTTCTCAAGATCTTTTGTTCGTGATTCAAGGATCGTATATTGAAGACTTGCTAACTCTTCAATCTGGAGTTGGAACACGTATATCAACGACAAAGGCAATCAAGGTTGGTAACCCTAATTCATACTTCTTAATTATTCATCTAGAACGGATTCTAGGGCTTTGGGTATTCGAGTTATTTGCATTATTCCGCTGCGCATGGACCCTCGAAACCTAACAGTTATGTCTACGACGTATGTATCGAGATTTGCCGTTGTAAATAAAATTCTCCGCCCTTGCTATAGCTGCTTGATTATCACAATGTATACATATAGCAGGCACGGATTTTGGCCATAGAGGAATATCTTCTAAAAAGTGTTTAAGCCATTCGGCTTCTTCACCGGCTTTATCTAAAGCAATAAACTCAGATTCCATCGTTGATCGAGCTATACATGTTTGCTTAGAAGATTTCCATGATATGACACCTCCACTAAGAGTAAATACATAGCCACTAGTAGACCTGGATTCATCTGTATCAGATATCCAATTTGCATCACTATATCCTTCAACTACTGGAGGATAATTGCTATAGTGCAATGAATACTCTCTAGTTCATTTTATGTATCCTAAAACTCTTAATAATGCATTCCAATGCTCATTATTAGGATTACTAGTAAAACGACTCAGCTTACTTACAACATAAGCTATATCCGGCCTTGTGCACTGCATTAAGTACATTAGGCTTCCAATGATTTGAGAATACTCTAATTGTTACTTCGCATTCCCAGTATTCTTATGAAGAACTATATGGGGCAGAAATGGATTATTAGTTTCTTTAATTTCATGAGAATTAAATCTCTCAATCATTTTATCAACATAATGCGTTTGAGATAAACTAATTCCATTGGAGGTTTTTGAGACTTTCATTCCCAAGATTACATCTGCTTCACCCATATCTTTCATATCAAAGTTATTGGTAAACATTTTCTTTGTTTTATTTATAACATCAATGTCATGACCAAATATGAGCATGTCATCTACATATAAACAAACAAATACATATGTGTTACCAAATTTCTTTGAGTATACACATTTATCACATTCATTTGTGATAAAACCATTCCTAATCATGACATTGCCAAATTTCTCATGCCACTGTTTAGGAGCTTGCTTCAAGCCATACAAAGACTTAACAAGTTTGCATACCTTGTGCTCTTGTCCTTTTACTTTGAAGTCTTCCGGCTGTTCCATGTAAATTTCTTCATTCAAATCATTTACATCCATTTGATGTATATGCAGATTATACAAAGCTGCAATGGCTATTAAGATTCGAATTGAAGTAATTCTTGTAACAGGAGAGTATGTGTCAAAGAAGTCAAATCCTTCCATTTGACGATATCCTTTTGCAACAAGACGAGTCTTGTATTTGTCCACGGAACCATCCGGTCTTAATTTCTTTTTGAAAATCCATTTGCATCCTATTGGTTTAGAACCTTTTGGAAGATCAACCACTTGCCAAGTGTTGTTACTTAAAATGGATTCAATCTCATTATTTACAGCTTCTTTCCAGAATGTGGATTCAGAGCTGTTCATGGCTTCCTTAAATGATTGAGGCTCATCTTCAATCATAAAGTTAGAGATAAAATCTGGACCAAAAGTTTTAGCAATTTTAGCTCTCTTGCTTCTTCTTGGTTCAACATCTTCATTGTTTTCAGAGGTGCTTTCACGTGGTCTCTTAGGAGTATTTTCACAAATATCCTTTTTCATAGGGAACACGTCCTCGAAAAATTCAGCGTCATGAGATTCAATTATTGTATTGACATGAATGTCATTTACTTCAGATTTGTGTACTAAGAATCTGTACGCACTGCTATTCATTGCATATCCAATAAATACACAGTCAACGGTCTTAGGTCCTAACTTTGACCGTTTAGGAGGTGGAACGGCAACCTTTGCGAGACACCCCCACACTTTGAGGAATTTATAGGAAGGCTTTCTTCCTTTCCACAATTCATATGGTATAGAGCCAGTTTTCTTGTGTGGAATCCTATTCAAAACAAAGTTAGCGGATAACACCGCTTCCCCCCACAAGTTTTGTGGTAAACCCGAACTTCCAAGCATACAGTTAACCATATCCTTGATAGTTCTATTTTTCCTCTCAGCAACACCATTTTGCTGCGGAGTATAGGGTGCAGTTGTTTGATGAATGATACCGAATTTGGAACATAGGTTACTAGATTCCGTTGATTCATATTCACCACCCCTATCGGACCTTAATATTTTAATTGACTTTTCAAGTTGATTTTCAACTTCAGTTTTGTAAGTAGTGAAAGCATCCATTGCTTCATCTTTACTACTTAGCAAATAGACATAACAATATCTACTTCGATCGTCAATAAAAGTAATAAAGTATTTCTTACCGCCTCGAGTTGGGACAAACTTTAAATCATATAGATCACTATGGATTAATCCCAACAGTTGGCTAGTCCTTTCAACTGGTTTAAAAGGTTTCTTTGAAAAATTTGCTTCAACACAAACTTCGCATTTGTGACCTTTCATTGAGTCAAGTTTTGGAATAAGTTCTAAACCAACAAGCTTTCTCAAAGAAGCACGATTCACATGTCCTAAACGACCATGACATAAATTAGAAGACTCGCACAAGTAAATAGAATTGTCAATTTTATTCATCACTTGAGGGTACAAATATGTGGATTTCTTGTCCACTACAACAGCATTTGCCTTAAATAGGCCATCTAGCAAGTATCCCTTTCCAACATACATACCTCCATTAGTAAGTACAAACTTATCAGATTCAAATACAATTTTGAAGCCTTTCTTACTAAGTAAAGAGCCAGAAATTAAATTCTTTCTTATGTCAGGTACATGCATCACATCGTTGAGATTAAGCTCCTTTCCCGATGTTGTAAGTACTCCAATTTGAGCTTGTTAGTATTTTCATTAGAAAATTAACGAAAGTTATAACATTTCTAACAATTTCTAACATTTCTAACCAAGTAAGGGTAGATTAGGGATTGCCAAAAAAAGATAAACCAAGGAAAGGAATCAAAAAAGCAAAAGAAATAAGAAAAACCAAAAAAAGAAATGGCTGAAAACAAAAACTGGCTGATTAATTTGAATTTTGAAAAGATTATTCCTTGTGTCCAAAGCATGGAGCAGCATTTAATGAACAGTGCACGCTGCAGGGTTTATCCGCGCGGATGGGATTGTAATTCTCAGAGGGCTATAAATTGAGGCCTCCAGTCACAAAAAAAAAAAAAAGAAGAACACAATTCACAGTTGCACCTTGGCGAAAATACTTGAGAAAATAGTGAGAATTCCCTTGAATTGTCACTCTTTTCTCTTGATTATCTTCCCAAATCTCACTTACTCACCATCATATTCAAAGCCTCAAACACTCATACATTCAAGCCAAAGCTCCAAAACACAAAGAATATAGGTATAACCTCCCTCTTCTTACCCTAAATCTCTCATCCATGCATGCATTTTCAAGCTACAAAATGTAGTTCATTCATCTTCTTGTCTTAGATCCAAGAAGATCACCATGGAAGTTCATCTCCATGGATGATCTTCTACAAGGATCAACATTATTTTCAAGTTCTCTTACTTTCTTGCAAAGAAAACACATTTTCAAAACCCTAAAAAACCATTTTCAAGCACCAAATCTCATTTTCAAAGGATAAAATTTCCCTTTCCAAGCAAATGAAGTGCTTAGTCCTAATGTACCCCAAGGATGGTTTGGTATAGTTGATTCACCACTAAAATGTCAAGTAATCACTAACCAAAACCTAGGGAAATGGGGACAAGCATGGATGCAAAAACCCCCTTTAAAATCATTTTTCCTTTCTTGAGAAGTTGCTGTCCAGTAGCAATTTTCCAAGACCCCAGTCCATTGTCTTAATTTTTGGACACAGATAAACTTGGAATTTGGTGTTGACTACAAAACACTTTTTGTAGCCAACATCCATAGATTTCCAGACATATTGTTACTTCATTTTTTAGGTGAGTAAAACTCCTCTTTTCAAATTTTCTTTTAGAGGCCAGTTCATCAGCTTCTGGGAATCCAGATCTCATATCTGAGATTTACAGAAGGTTTTGACCCCTCAAATCTTCTCCAAAATGGAAAATTCCTTCTCACAAATCTTATTTAAGGTGTGTGGAACAACTTTCATTCTCTGAGTTCATCCAGATTATGAAGTTTTAAGGCCCTTGAATCCATTTCAAAATCAAAGGTCCACTGCCTTTTTCATTCTGGCAGAAGTGACTCTCAACTTCAAAAGGTCTTTTGAGTACCAAATCTCAACCCAAAAATCTTCCAAAAAATCATGGGATCAGTTTAAATTCTTAAAAAGACATCCCAATTTTTACTTTTCTGAGTTTAAACTTATTTTGGCCAAAACATACACACACACACACAAATGATTTTCAGCTTGGAAGACTCGTTTTACGAGGCATTCCGGGTGCACACTAACGTCCTTCCCGGCATGTAACATGACCTCCGAACCCAAATCTCTAATCTCGGGCATTTTTCAAAGTTTTGGCCGTTAAAACAAAAATGGCGTGGCGACTCCGTTCTTTTTCCGGTTTTATTTGGTTTTTTCAAAGAAACGCAAAAAACCGAATTTTTCCCGAGAAATGGTGCACATCATCACAGTGGCGACTCCGCTGGGGATTTTGTTAAGCTTTTTCTAAAATTTTTTTGATATTTGGTATATTGGTGGAAACCATTAAACTTCCCGTTATCGCCTCCTAACACGAGTCAGGGATAAATTGTGGTTTAACAATCCCACGTACCGGTATCATTGTTTTTTTTTTCAAAAAAAAAAGAAAAGATTTTGAGGGTCGAGCTTCCGTCCCGACATTAAAAATCATTTGTTGTGTGTGTTGATTTTTGCACATTTTCGTGTTGTTTTGGCCGCCTCGGAAAAAGTCAAAATTTTGACTGTCGGAATCATGTCCCTAACTGTTGGAATTTTTGTGTTTATGTGCTTATGTGTGCATTTACTTTCAAAAAAAAATTTCAAAAAAAAAAAAAAGAATTTCAAAAAAAAAGGAGTTTCAAAAAAAAAAAAATTTTTCAAAAAAAAAATCATGCATCATATTTTTAAGACACATGAAAAATTTCTATTTTACTCAGAAAAAGAAGATAGACTGCTTGCACACTACGCGCACGTGACCTTACACTGCACACTACGTCCCTAACCCGGGGAAATCCTTGTCGCGGCCCGTTTGGTCTTATTACGCCTCTCGGTGCAAGCACAGGACTACCCAAACATCCCATGGAGCCTCGTGTCGACCATGCACTTGTCCGTGACACACTTTGTCCGAGACCCGGTTGGTTTTTATTTTGGTCCGTGTCATGCCACATGTACGTGTATAGACCTTTCCTTTCAAGCCTTTGTCGGCATACCGACTCAATATCTTTCGGGGACCCTAATCGGTCGAAGTTCGCCGGTTTTCCGCCGCGGACTTTGACCAAGATATTGACCGGCGCCTTGACTTCGGCTACGGCGGCACAAATTATACACTGACTCCCAGCATGACACTGAGTCATCAAGGATTAATGATTATTTCATGCCTAATTACGGCCTAATTGACGACAAGTCAAGATCAATTGTGGACATTTATCAGTCCAAATCATGCCGACTTTTTTGTCGAGCTCTCGGACATGATCTTGACCTTTGACGTCAGCTTTGTCCGTAATTTACGTCGAATGCTCGTTAAGACTCGATTACCCGCCACACTTTTAGGATCGTTTTTCTTTCGGTCGGTGGGACCCGCTTGCCCTATAGGACCCTCGCCCGGGGCTGTCCACCCTGGGAGGTCGAAATACAGGTGGAATACGAGGGGCTTATAGACGTAGTGACGAGGCCCACTGATCCAGGATCCAGAGTAGCTTGCGAAAAAGAAGAGCAATCTTTTCCAACCGATTAGGCTAATAAAACATGTTTTAAGTAAACGTGAACAAATAACTGCTTGTTGCATGAGCCCAAAGCCCAAACATCTACCCTCCTTCATTCCCAGACATCTGAACCCTCGTGCCTTTTCCCCCGCAGCTCCTCACAAAGGTTGGTTCCGGACACCGGGTCACCGTCTGATTAGTTGGGAAGAGTCAAGCGCGTCATCAGCTTCGCCGTTTGTTCCGACTCCGGGTTTCGAGAATGTCGTCGTCGGTAATGATAGGGATAACGTCACTCCGTCCTCCAAAATCCCTCGAGACAGAGACCGGTATTGGATCCGGTTGGTAGAACAGATGAGACTTCGACATGAGGCTCAAATTGACGACCTTACAGGGGTTGTCGCAAGTCATGGTTTGACTATCGAGTCTCAATTCCGATGGCACTTTTACCGCAAAGAAGGAAGAAGGTTCTCCTCCTCTTCTTAATCGTCCGGATACATCAAGATGCTACCCCAAGATTCCTATGTCTCCACCGGGACTCCTGCCCGTCGACTTACGGGGCAACGGCCCCCAAACATCGAGTCAAGGATGAAAGAGTTCGGCATACCGTCAGTTATCCCCTCTCAAAGTGATGATCCCGCAAATATCGGCTGGATGATGAAGATCGGGAAAGCTTGATTGAAGAAATATGGTCGGCCATCAAAGCCACGGAGGAACGCCGGAAACAGGCACAAGCTGGATTGAAGAGGCCACACGCCACTTCGGGACATTAACAATCTCCCAACTGACTGGGGCTACCTTGAAGGACAAGCATGTGCCTGCTCCCCTGGGTCTTAACACCTCTCATTATCCGGCAGAGTCCAACCATTCGTTTCCAGATGAACCCAACAGCAGATCTCCCCGGACCAGTTCAACTCAAAGTCATTCCAGCACCGCTCAACCTGAGGTCCCAAATCCGCCACCAGCCGTATAACACATTTGGTGGGATATACATGTATCGTCCGGATCGCCTTGAAAGGGATTATCAGAACTGGATACACGAGGACCGTCCTCCTAAGAAGAAGAAAATTTCCTCCCAACAAAAATTGAAGGAGAGATTCGAGGCCGGTGATACTAGTGTGGGTACGCTCGGGGAGCCATCCGGGGGATTTGATTATTATGTACTCTACTCCATCCAGTCTTCCCCAAAGCAAACAGGGGTAGAAGAGCCGAAAAGCCTTGCCAACGATAGAGTTGAGACCTTCGGATACCGAAATATTGCAGAACAGAAGTCCAACCCCCCTCGGGGTCAGCCAAGGTTCAGTTTGTCCAGCTCCCGAGTATACACCGACGAAGAAAAACCAACGCCAGTCTGGCGCTCCCACTCAATCAACATGTTGACTGGAGATGGCAACCGCCACAAAAGGCCTCAGTATAACCCAGGGGCTTCAGCAAAGGTTCTACCTCGCAAGAAAAAAGCACGAAGTGACTGGCTTGATGACTCTCTATCCCGAGACAAGGACCAAATCTATGATCCCCACCTATATGGCAGCATGATCACCTTCTGCGACGAAGATTTGCCAAGAGATGTCTCCCAACACAATGAAGCTTTGTACATCACCATTAAGCTCAACACCGTATCGCTCCCTGGAGTATTGGTGGACAACGGATCAGCCGTTAATGTCCTTCCCCTCAGCATGATGCGGGCCCTGCGCATCAATGAAAGGCACATGATCCCATCTACCCTGGCCGGGCCAATAAGGCATATGATGGCACGTCCCGTCCCATCACGGGGACGGTGACTTTGGAACTCTGGTACGAAAACCAAATAGTGCCGGCAAAGTTCCATGTAATGGGTATCCCTCCGAGTTCACAGCCCTACTAGGGCGCCCTTGGTTGCATCACATGAAAGCCATAGCTTCCACTCTCCATCAATGCGTCAAATTCATTAACCGACAAGGAGACCTTGAAGTCATAAGAGGCGACAGTTTCCTCATAGGGAACGAAGCAGAGACCGTCACTAAGCATGCTCTTAGCCGGACACGGGGCTACCTCCTCCGAGTCGACCAAGGGACTATCGGGGCAAGTCTCGTCGAGAATCCCCAGAATCCGGTGATGCCAACTATGTCAACGTACTCAAGCGAGCGAGACTCAGAAGAAGTTCGATTCATCAAATTCAATTGTCATTTCCAACATTTGGAGGCATGGAGGGAAACATTGAACACCGCCATGATACGAGCACACAAACCTTCCGGTCCCTAATCACGGCTTTGTCACCATTCTTCAAACCCACTCTCGACCACCAAGCCAGGAAATTTTCATGATAAAGATCGACAAGCATCGTCATACTTCAACTCGAATCTATGAACGTCGTGTGGGACGTCCTCCTTCTTGAACTGCTGCCAAGCCTTTCCGCTCGAGTATGGGACATGAGATTTTTCCAAAGAAGCACATCGAGACGCAATACGTCCTTACATCCGGATTGAGCGGTCGATTGTGACGAAATAGAAATCCCTGCACTGAGGAAGATCCCTACATCCACATGCTCGGCCTTTAAGACGCCAAACATGATTGATTCTGGTTCAGACAAAGAGATGATAGCAACGATCGAGGAAGGAGGACGAAACGAGATGCCCCCGAGTCATGAGGCCCCGACAAAGAATGCCGTGAAGAATTGGGAAACTCTCTCAGGCCCGTCCGCGACCAAAGAAGAAATGATCACCAAACTAGGATTGGTCCCCCGTCCCTTTGTGTCAACCTTTGTAAAGTCCTCCGAGTCTCTCGTTGTTGAGTTTGAGTCTTCCGAGTCGTCCGATGGCCTCACGCCTGAAGACCACGAAATTGTAGCCAATACTGTATTCCCTTTTATTCTCAATGAAATGACGAACCTTTCTGAGTATCCCTTAATTGCCACTTTAACTAATGATGAATTAACTAATAATCTAAAAACAGTTAATAACGATTCACTAGATGAAGAAGCAGACACATTAAATGAACAATGTATCAAAGAAATCTTCAAGCAGCTTGTCCGGAAAGAGGAAAATCGAGCCCAAGCTGCCGAAGAGATTTTGACGAGTGTGAATCTGGGAACTGCAGAAGAGCCTAAAGAGATGCAGATTGGTAGTTTCTTCGAAGGAACTGAAAGGGATGCCCTAATTGAGCTGCTAAAAGAATTCGTGGATGTGTTCGCATGGTCCTATAAAGATATGCCAGGCCTCGATCCTTCCATAGTTGAGCACCGAATACCGCTCGACCCAGAAGTCAAGCCAGTAAAGCAGAAGCTAAGAAGAATTAAGCCCGAATGGTCCCTACAAGTGAAAGAGGAGATAGAAAAGATGCTCAGTAAGTGGTTCATCAGTGGTCATTGAATATCCTACATGGCTTTCCAACATAGTAACGGTAACCAAGACCAACGGAAAGATCCTAAGTTGTGTAGATTTCAGAGACTTGAACAAAGCCACCCAAAAGACGATTTCCCCGCCAAACATCGACATTTTGGTAGATTCCACGGCCAACCATGAAGTTAAATCCTTCGTCGACGGTTTTGCTTGCTACAACCAAATCAAAATGGCGTAAGAGGATCAAGCCAAAACGGCCTTCACAACCCCTCGGGGCACCTAATGCTACACGGCCATGCCGTTCGGACTAAAGAATGCCGGGGCTACGTACTGCAGGGCGCCTACAGCCTGTTCCATGACATGATCCACAAAGAAATTGAGGTCTATGTGGACGACATGATAATACACTCCAGAGGATCGGATGGCCAACACTTTGTTGATTTGAGAAAATTCTTCGGCCGCCTCCGAGACCACAAAGCATGAGACTCCGAATCCAGCCAAATGCACCTTCGGTGTAATACGAGGCAATGTGCTAGGATATATGGTGACAGAGCGGGGTATCGAAGTAGATCCCCGTAAAATCAAGGCGATAGTTGAAATGAAGCCACCCCGACACCGACGTAAGTGAAATCCTTCATGGGAAGACCGCAATACATAAGCCGCTTTGTAAATCACCGACCTCGACCGCGAGCCGATCTTCAAGTTGATGAAGAAAAATGCCTACACGTAATGGACTCCGAATGTCGGCTTACTTTTGAGCAGTCAAGGCATACCTCGTGAATCCCCCGATTCTTTGCCCACCACACGCCAGAAAAAGCCACTATTGCTATACCTAACCTGTCACGGATACATCAATTGGGGCTATGCTAGCTCAAGAGAAGAAAGATTCCAAGGTCGAAAATGCCATCTATTTCGTAGCGTAAAGCTCCAAGGAAGCGAACTCAATTACTTCGCTTGCGAAAAGACTTGCGCAGGTTTGAGTGCAGGTAGTGGGAAAGTTGAAACACTACATGCAGCCTCACCCGATACATCTTGTCTCAAGGATAGATCCCATCAAATATCTCGTTCGACAAGCCTTCCATCTCTATGAGGTTGGCAAAATGGTCTTTCTTTTGGCCGAATACGACATCACTTATGTTTCAAGGAAATCCGTAAAAGGACGCATAATGGCGGAACATTTGGCCGATTTCCCAAGTGATGAGTCCCGAGGACCCGAACCTCAATTTCCCGATGATGGAATCTTTGCTCTAGAAGGAGAAAATCGCCGGCAACTCTTCTTCGACGGGCGTCAAACAAAAGGGGGAACGGAATAGGAATGCTTCGGTCGATCCTACCGACGAACAAACCCCCATAGCAAAGTGAGGTTGAACTTCGAGGTTACCAACAACGCCGCCGAATATGAAGCTTGCATAGCCGGGTTGGAAGCCGCCCTTGAAAGAAATATCAAGGAATTGGAGGTGTATGGTGACTCGCCCTCATCATCAATCAGTCTCTAACAAATGGAAGACCGTGGACCCGGGTCTACGTAAATATCACACTTACATGGAAGAGCTAGTAACTCAATTTAAGGAGATCGGCTTTCATTACTTGCCCAGAGATCGCAATGCATTTGTGCATGCTCCGGCAACGCTAGCCTCCCTCGTTGAAATACCCGAAGGGAAGTCCGTCAAACCATTCGTAGTCGGGAGAAGAGAAAATCCCGCTTTTGCTTTGAAATCGAAGCCGAACCGGCCAGGTGATCCCCGGTACACTCGGATCTATCAAGCACCTTAAGAACGGAGAAGCCTCCTTCAAAAATGAAGATGGGGAATATAAAGAAGGAATCAAAGCGAAAAGTCTCTCACTCGAAGCGGCTCGCCTCCCATTATGTTCTTTTGGGAAACATGTTATACAAGAAGCGTTATCAAGGCCCCCTCCTCGCGATGTATCGGCAAACAAGAGGCTACCGAACTCATGAAAGAAATACATGGTGGTACTGCGCCCTCACATGAATGCTCGAGCTCGATGCAAATCATACCGAGAATGGGGTACTTTTGGATCTCCATGGAAGCCGATCGCATCCAGTTCGTCAAAAGCTGCGACAAATGTCAGCGATACTCAAATCTTAATCACTTGCCTCCTCACGAGTTATACTGCATGACAACCCCTTGGCCTTTCGTCACTTGGGGAATTGATGTCATAGGCAAAATCACACCATCAGGCAGTAACGACCACGAGTTTGTCCTGGTAGCCGTGGATTATTTCACCAAATGGGTTGAAGCAAAATCCTACAAAATCCTCAACTCAAGGAAAGTAGCCCTCTTCATCAAAGAGAATATCATGTGCCGATACGGGTTGCCAGCCAAAATCATCTCAGATAATGGATCCCACTTCGAAGGGGAATGCGATAGGTCAGCCGGCGTAATTCCGAATAACCCGTCACAAGTCATCTCCTTACAGCCCCAAACCAACGGAGCCGTCGAGGCAAAGAAACAAGACTCGGAAAATATCATCCGGAAAATGGCCGTCCAAGGCGTAGATTGGCCCGATAAGTTACACTCCGGCACTCTGGGGCTACTGAGAACATCGATCGGAGAACGGCAACTGGGGAAACACCGTTTGCCCTCACATACGGAATGGAAGCCGTACTCCCAATCGAGCTAGAAATCCCCTCGCTCCGTGTACTGCTGGAAAGCTAGATCAACGAGGTCGAATGGCTCCAGAGTCGCCATGATGAATTGGCCCTGCTAGATGAGCGCCGACTGAAGGCCATGGAACACATCCGAGCCTACCAAGGGAGAATGGCCAGAGCCTTTGACAAGAAAGTAAAGCATCGGGAGATCCGAGAAGGGGATCTCGTTTTGAAAGAAAAGCCCCCGGTTCGTGTCAACCCGCTTGGCAAATGGGAGCCTGTCTGGGTCGGGCCATACATCGTCCAAAAGATCTTCTCCGGAGGAGCCATGCAACTTGCAGACCTCGACGGAAATCCCTTTGTACACCCAGTGAATGGTGACAACCTGCGCAGATACTACGCATAAAAAAGAAAAAAAAGAGTGCTAAAAGAGTAATACCCAACTAGGTTGAAAACCCGAAAAGGGCGGCCTAGGTAAAAAACAGGGTTGCACCAAAAAAACAAACAAAAAAAAAACAAACAAAAAAAAAAACAAACAAAAACAAAAAAAAATCGACCGGGTTGAACTACGAAGACCTGAGCTCCTCAAAATGAGGGGAACGTAGGCAGCCGGAAACGGTTCGATCTAAAACACAAATAAAAATCATACTCTGACATCAATACAATTGATCAGACCATGAAAGCGTCTCGAAAAACTCTGAAGCAACTCAAATATTCATTACAAGTTAAAAACTTTTTGATGAGTCTAAGCCCGATTCATTCCTACAACTGGCAACCTGCTAAAAGAAACTAAGATACATAATCAAACTAATGTGTCTGCTACGACAAGAAAGGGATACTCGGAAACCTCAAGGTCACTCCAAGCCACTCATACTGGCCTCTCCCCTCTTCTTCCCCCTTCGAGTCTTCTTCTTCTGAACAGGAAAGATGTCGGTCTTCCTCCTACCAAGCTCTGGTATAGGAACAGGATCTATCAAACCAGCCTCTGTCAGGGCCTTGGTAGCCCTAGCGTCATCTCTCATCTCCTGTAGCCTAGCTGGTAGCATAGGAGCCCTCCTCTCCTGTCTCTTAACGTAAGCCTCATTGTCGGCCACGCCGTCTCCGCTCCCGTCATGAGGGTTGGCCCTCGCCGCCCTCCTCCTCTCGGAAACCGTCAGGTCCTCCGCACCCACAATGGCCTCACGCCGCCTCAAAATAGCCATCCGAGTGTCTCCCAAATGCCTCTCGTACTCAATCTGTGTACCAAGTGGTCGTGAACAGCGGTCTCTGACGCCGAGGATAACCCGAGGAGGAAAGACGTCATACCTCCATGCTCGGAAAAGAAAGGAAAACACCGAAGGATCATTCATAGAAGGTGAGCCACCACCCCGGTGGCTATATCATCAAAGTCCTCCAAAGGAACTCGCTCCAAGCCAAACTGTCTCGTAACCAAGGACGGAATATAGAAGCCGGACCGAGAAAGCCCCGAAGCATGACCACATGAGACCCGTCCCGAAGCACTCGCGAGTCTCCACCCGCCAACAAGGCACCGACCATCTCGATATCTTCGTCCGGCGACCAGCCATCCAACGCTCCCATGAGCCCCGATCATCAAAATCTACATCAACCCCTCTCCCGGCGAATGTCCAAGGCTTGATCATATCGTAAGTTTCCGAAGAATCCCCAAGCGCTCCATCGCCCACAGAGTCAAGAGGAACGGGCTGCCCCCGCGCATATACCGTCTCCCAAGCAGCGCCCTATCGAGAGCATGGAAAGTCTCCCCAGATCAGTAGGTACAACATCTCTGCCCAAGCGACAATGAACGACTACATCCAGCAGAGACCGATGACAGATCCCAAAAGAATAGACCATGAACAAGGTCCCGAACATGCAAAGTGCAAAGGCATCCCAATAGACATCGTCGAGCAAGCCTAAGCCCCTAAATCTATCAGGGAGACTGGAAATATCAAAATGATCGGGACCACGGATCATACCTTGCGCTTCCTCCGGGGAAAGATGAAGGAGGATGCACAATCTGTCAACAAAAGAAGCCGCTCCAGGCAAAGGAACCGCTATCTCTTCCACCTCCGGACCACCGAGCAAGGCCCGAAATTCTTCGACGGTTGGGACCATCTCGTTGAAAGAAAGGCAAAAGACATGCCTTCTAGTATCCCAAAATGAGGAAGAAGCCCTCAGAAGATCGTAGTCCGAAACCAATTCCTTGAGAGACCATAAGCACTTCACCTTGTACCTTTCTTCAAAGAATAACCTCCTCTCATGCATAATCTCCCGGGACCAATCCTTGAATTTGTTAAAGAATGACATTTGGGATTCTTGGGACAATTTTGATGGAGCTTTTCTAAGGTTTTCCATGAATTTTCTCTCTTTCTCCCCGAAAATGGATGTTTGGACTGGAGGTTGAAGAGGATATTTGAATTTGAAATAAAGTGAGACCAGATCTGAAGCAAAATTAAAGGACAAAGGTCGATTCGTCCCTATCCGCGCGGACATGTTTGTCCTCCATCAGAAAAAATCTGCAACAGTCCAAACTGCTGAACCAAAGAGGAATATTCCGTCCCGGTTGCTTGAAACCTGTGCAAAAAAAAAACCTCCACCCTTGCCAAAAAACCAAGGCTCATGCAACATTGCATTCATAAAAATAAAATCCTAAATTATTACATTCCAAAAATAAAGGGAGTGTGCAAAAAAAAAATAAATCAAATCAAAAAAAAAAAAAAAAAAAAGGTAACAATAATCCTAAATTATTACATCAAAAAAAAAAAAAATGTGCATAAGCCGTACAAATCTCAATCCTCATTACAAATCTCAATCTCGTAAAATCGCCTAAAAAAAAAAGAGAAATCAATCGTAATCCCTAGCACCCGACGCCCGTCCCCTGGCCCCTCTTGCGACTCGGCCCGCCTCCTCAGGAGCCCCGAAGATCTCGGGCTCGTAATCGTCCTCGTCTCCGCAAAGAGGCTCGTCAGGACCAACCGGCACGCTCTGATAGGGCAAGCCAAGATCTGCGAAAAAATCATATCCGAAGGTGAAGGCGTCGGATTCCTGGACATACGAAGACGACCCACCATGCTGCCAAACGTGTCCCTGCCCCTGTGGATCCCTGAGAATGACGTGATCCGAAGGCAGCACCGCGCGGGGATCAATGAGAGGAGACAGAGGAGTCTCTGAAGAAGGCTATGAACGAATAGGGGAAGCCTCCCGCCTGACAGGCGCCGGCCGTGGTCGCCTCGCTCTAGCATGAGGAGCCCCGCAAGCGACTGTCCTCCTGATAAATCTCTTAGCCCCGATCACTTGCTTCGTCAGCTTCTTGACGACCACCTCCGAAAACTGCACAAAAGCAAAAGCGTCAGAAACAGTTGTAGCGAAAAATGATGACAGGAAAGAAAAGAAAAGACAAAATCAAATAAAAAAAAAGAAAGGTGGGAAGGAGAAGCCATACCTTCATACCCGGACGAGGCCGGAAAGCTCGTGGAAGCCGCTTAGGCTGAGGGATCTGCACCCTCAATCGGACCCCATCCTGGACATATGAAAAATCCGTCCGAGGGTATCGCGGGATCCCAAACCCCTCTCTATCCAGAACCTGGGGCATCCTCAGCCTCCTCAAAACAAATACGGGGTACGGCTCAATCGCCACAAATGCCGAGAAGTGCTGGCCAGCTCGGTAATCATCCCAGGTCGCAGATATGTCACTCGGGTGCATCATATCGGCGGGAGGCTCCACCGGTGTCATCAAAGGCGAATTCACACCATGCTGGCGCGTCACCTTCTCTCCCAGATAATAGGCATCGCAGTCGACCTCTCGTAATCCTCCGCCGCACAGCCCAAATCTCGCGCCCTTCACCGCGCCACCTCGAAACGATCCTGTGGATAGAATATCATCCTCTCATCCGTCTCGCCTCCGTCAAAGGAAGGCAATCCGCGTATCTCGAGAGTCGTACGCCCGGAGCTTATCTTCTCTCGGCATGCTTGGACCAGAGCGCATGGCCGGATACGCCCGACGTACTCCGCCGGCTATCGCCACATCGTGACGTGGAAAAACTCCAACGCCCATACCGCGAAAGGTAAAAATCAAATCAATCCAAAGGTAAAAAGAAAAGTGTGTGCTCAAGAAGAAAGTGGAAAGCAAAGAGAGAGCTTATACCTCCGTGGCAAAACTCAAAGCAAGACAGGAGCTCACAGCTCCTTCCGCCGTACCTATCAAGAGCAAAGTAAAGCTCGCCACCCGGCTTCTCCCCAGAGACGTCTCCGACCATCTCCATGTCCTCCAAGGACCTCAAGAAGGCAAAGACTCGCCGTCCCTCAAAGCATGTCCAAAAAGGGTGCTCGAAAAAGCAAACCATAAGAAGGCCCTAGCAATCTGCTCGGCGCCTATCCTCTCCTCCCCAGCCTCGTAACTCACAATGGTCTCCACAATCTTCCCGTAGACCACGGCATACTCCATCCCCATCCCCTTTTTGGGAATAGGGGAAAATCCCAGAAGAGCCTGCAGATCCGCATCGCTGTAGCCGTCCCGCCACTCAATGCTGCGTCCATTAAAGGACAAACCCGTGATCGCAGCATAATCAGAAGGCGTAACCGTAGCCTCACCCCTAAAGAAGTGAAACGTGTGGGTCGCATCCCACCAGTGATGCGCCAAAGCAAACATCAGGCCCTTGCTCTTAGGGAACTTGACCAATCCCCTCAAGCACTCATTGAACTCCCAAAGCCCGGTCTCAACAACAATCTGTCTCGAACTCGGCAAAGCTCCTCGGCCCGCATTCGGAAGCCGGTCCCACAAGTCAACTACAGACTCCACTGATCCTCGAGTCTTCATCTTATTCAGCTGCTCCGTCACGTAGTTGTTCCCACCCTGCAATAAAAAAAAAAGAGAGAGAAAATGTCAAAAAAAAATTTTTGCATTTGCATTTGCACAAAAAAAAAAAAGAAAGCATATACATGCATCATTCATCACAAAAGTTTTGAAGAAAATTCGGCAGCATAACAGCATGCAATGAACCTAGCCCCATTTTTCTCGCACAAAAAAAAAAAGAGACAGTTTTCAGCAAATTCCAACCAACATGCATACATGCATATCACTCATCATCAAAAAAAAAAGGGAGTTCTACATGCATTCCTACGGAAGTAAAAACTCCGTCCCATTTTCCATAAAAAAAAAAACAACATGCATTCATTCGTTCAGCGGAAGCAAAAAAAAAAACTTCGTCCCATCTTTCATGAAATAGCATACGTAAACGATCTCTCAAGACATTCATTCAATCAAAGGGGAACGAAAAATCCGTCCCACTTTTCATAGAAAATCACACTCTCAGAAAAAAAAAAAGTGCATTCATAACATGCATATCATCCGTCATTTCAAAAAAAAAAATCCTACAAGAAGCCAACGGAAGCAAAAACTCCGTCCCATTTTCATAAAATAACATGCATACATGTCATTCATAGAATCATCATCTCATTGCAAAAAAAAAAAAAAATCATCTTATCAACATTGCAAGAATCCTACATTGCAACAAAAGAAGTCCGTCCCAAATTCGGGAAATCATTCATCATAATCTCATATTTCAAAAAAAAAAAAAATGGCGAAAATGCCAATTCTTTTCCCAAGCAAAATGCATATTTTGGGATACCCATATACTCATTACAACATGCAAAGCATCAAAATCAAGATTCAAAGCCAAGAACATCAATCATTCGAATTTTCAAAAAAAAAAATCAAGAAATCAAAAATCACCCAAAATTCAATTTCAAGCAAGAAATCGACAAAGGAATCAAAAGGATCCGAAGAATACCGTTCGGAGACTCGGATCGGTGGCCCAATGTTGCCAAGCATCGGGGTATGGCTCCTCCGCAATCGATTGCGAAAGAGTATAGTGCCTCCTCATTCGGACGAGCTCCAATCGTCTCTCCGCTACCGGGCCACGTCCTTGGCCTTGAAAAACACCTTCCCCGTGTTCCATTGCTTGAAAATCGAAGAAAAACAGAAGAATTTTGAAGCTTTTTGAGCAACAATGGCGGTTTTGGCGAAAAATCTCCTTCTCTCTCGTAAATTTTGAAAAAAACTGAATGGGGAAGAGGAAGGGCGTTGGCCCCTCATTAAAACCCTCTGGAATACGCTCCTATCCGCGCGGATAGGGTTGCAAGGGTCAAAATGACCCTTTTGCCCTTTAAAAATCCGGGACTCTGCAGTTTAGTCCCAAACTTGACAAAGTTAACCAAAGTTAACCAAAGTCAATCCCCTTTCATCAAAATCATTCCCGGCAGTCAAACGTAAGACCGATCTCCCTGAGAAAGATAACGAGGTCCCGTATCTTTTATCAAAATCATCAAACGGCAGTCAAACGTAAGACCGATCTCCCTGAGAAAGATAACGAGATCTCGTTTCTTTCATCAAAAGCATTCCCGGCAGTCAAACGTAAGACCGATCTCCCTGATAAAGATAACGAGGTCCCGTATCTTTTATTAAAATCATCAAACGGCAGTCAAACGTAAGACCGATCTCCCTGAGAAAGATAACGAGGTCCCGTATCTTTTATCAAAATCATCAAACGGCAGTCAAACGTAAGACCGATCTCCCTGAGAAAGATAACGAGATCCCGTATCTTTCATCAAAATCATCAAACGGCAGTCAAACGTAAGACCGATTTCCCCGAGAAAGATAACGAGATCCCGTATCTTTCATCAAAATCATCAAACGGCAGATTTCCCCGAGAAAGTTAACGGAATCCCGTTTCTTTCATCAAAATCATTCCCCGGCAGTAAAACGTAAGGCCGATTTCTCCGACGAGCACGTCTGATTTCCCCCCCAGCAAAGGCTAAAGAAATCCCCAGCAAAGCCAACGGAATCTCGAGTAGATTTCGAACTACGAAAGGGCTTGATTCCCACTAGGGATACGTAGGTAGCCTATCATTAGGTCCAGCCACTCGACCAGCACGGTCATCCTTCGGCAGCAGACGTAAGACCGATCCTTTCAAAATGAAGCCCACTAGAGGACCAATTATCCCAGACCATCAAAGGAAATCATCATCATTAAGGTTCGAGGCACCTAAAACGCCATCTTCAAGGTTCGAGGCACCTAAAATGCCATCATCAAGGTTCGAGGCACCTAAAACGCCATCTTCAAGGATCGAGGCACCTAAAATGTCATCATCATCAAGGTTCGAGGCACCTAAAATGCCATCTCCAAGGTTCGAGGCACCTAAAACGCCATCTTCAAGGTCCGAGGCACCTAAAACGCCATCTCCAAGGTTCGAGGCACCTAAAACGCCATCTTCAAGGTCCGAGGCACCTAAAACGCCATCTCCAAGGTTCGAGGCACCTAAAATGCCATCTCCAAGGTTTGAGGCACCTAAAACGCCATCTTCAAGGTCCGAGGCACCTAAAACGCCATCTCCAAGGTCCGAGGCACCGAAGACGCCATCATCAAGGTTCGAGGCACCTAAGACGCTATCACACACGACACTAGGAAGGCGATAAATCACAATCATCCCCAGCAGAGCGGATAGCCATCAGACCAAAAATGGTCATTCCTATCCCCAGCAGAGCGGATAGCCATCAGACCGAAAATGGTCATCTCTTATCCCCAGCAGAGTTTCTCTCCAAAGAACCGACCGCGTAACTCGCTCATCAGGTTCGAGGCACCTAAAACGCCATCATCTCCAGGGTCGAAGACCCGAACTACGACTAGCTTGATTCCCATTCGGGATACGTAGGTAGCCTATTAAATAGGTTCAGCCACCCGATCACTCGATCATCCCGCCAAATATGGAGCCTTACTCTTATCGACGACCCCGCTTCCTTCAAAAGCACCGTCGCCGAGGGGCTACTGTAAGTACTCCAATTTGAGCTTGTTAGTATTTTCGTTAGAAAATTAACGAAAGTTATAACATTTCTAACAATTCCTAACATTTCTAACCAAGTAAGGGTAGATTAGGGATTGCCAAAAAAAGATAAACCAAGGAAAGGAATCAAAAAAGCAAAAGAAATAAGAAAAACCAAAAAAAGAAATGGCTGGAAACAAAAACTGGCTGATTAATTTGAATTTTGAAAAGATTATTCCTTGTGTCCAAAGCCTGGAGCAGCATTTAATGAACAGTGCACGCTGCAGGGTTTATCCGCGCGGATGGGATTGTAATTCTCAGAGGGCTATAAATTGAGCCCTCCAGTCACAAAAAAAAAAAAGAAGAACACAATTCACAGTTGCACCTTGGCGAAAATACTTGAGAAAATAGTGAGAATTCCCTTGAATTGTCACTCTTTTCTCTTGATTATCTTCCCAAATCTCACTTACTCACCATCATATTCAAAGCCTCAAACACTCATACATTCAAGCCAAAGCTCCAAAACACAAAGAAAATATGTATAACCTCCCTCTTCTTACCCTAAATCTCTCATCCATGCATGCATTTTCAAGCTACAAAATGTAGTTCATTCATCTTCTTGTCTTAGATCCAAGAAGATCACCATGGAAGTTCATCTCCATGGATGATCTTCTACAAGGATCAACATTATTTTCAAGTTCTCTTACTTTCTTGCAAAGAAAACACATTTTCAAAACCCTAAAAAACCATTTTCAAGCACCAAATCTCATTTTCAAAGGATAAAATTCCCCTTCCCAAGCAAATGAAGTGCTTAGTCCTAATGTACCCCAAGGATGGTTTGGTATAGTTGATCACCACTAAAATGTCAAGTGATCACTAACCAAAACCTAGGGAAATGGGTACAAGCATGGATGCAAAAACCCCCTTTAAAATCATTTTTCCTTTCTTGAGAAGTTGCTGTCCAGTAGCAATTTTCCAAGACCCCAGTCCATTGTCTTAATTTTTGGACACAGATAAACTTGGAATTTGGTGTTGACTACAAAACACTTTTTGTAGCCAACATCCAGAGCTTTCCAGACATATTGTTACTTCATTTTTTGGGTGAGTAAAACTCCTCTTTTCAAATTTTCTTTTAGAGGCCAGTTCATCAGCTTCTGGGAATCCAGATCTCATATCTGAGATTTCCAGAAGGTTTTGACCCCTCAAATCTTCTCCAAAATGGAAAATTCCTTCGTACAAATCTTATTTAAGGTGTCTGGAACAACTTTCATTCTCTGAGTTCATCCAGATTATGAAGTTTTAAGGCCCTTGAATCCATTTCAAAATCAAAGGTCCACTGCCTTTTTCATTCTGGCAGAAGTGACTCTCAACTTAAAAGGTCTTTTGAGTACCAAATCTCAACCCAAAAATCTTCCAAAAAATCATGGGATCAGTTTAAAGTCTTAAAAAGACATACCAGTTTTTACTTTTCTGAGTTTAAACTTATTTTGGCCAAAACACACACACACACACACAAATGATTTTCAGCTTGGAAGACTCATTTTACGAGGCATTCCGGGTGCACACTAACGTCCTTCCCGGCGTGTAACATGACCTCCGAACCCAAATCTCTAATCTCGGGCATTTTTCAAAGTTTTGGCCCTTAAAACAAAAATGGCGTGGCGACTCCGTTCTTTTTCCGGTTTTATTTGGTTTTTTCAAAGAAACGCAAAAAACCGAATTTTTCCCGAGAAATGGTGCACATCATCACAGATGTGAACTTCAATATCACCTTCCCAATGTCTTCAATCTTGGAAGTTGCAGAATTTACCATATAGAGAAATCTTCACATTCCATCTTCTTGTATTCTGCAAACAAGCTTTTGTCGGCACATATGTGACGAGTGGCTCCGGTGTCCACCTACCAATCCTTGACGTTTGACACCAAGTTAGCTTCACATACAATGGCAGACAGACTTATTTCTGAGACACCCGTAGATAGAGTATCTATTTAAGTCATGTTTGCTTGGGGAGGCTTCTTCTTCTTGCTTCGACAATCCTTCGCCCGATGACCGCTTTTCCCACAATTGTAGCAGTCCCCTTTGAACTTGAAGCGTTTGTTGCTGTCATTACTTGACTTCTTCTTGGAAGAGTCATCATGCTTCCTTTTGTTGTTCTTGGGTCGGGATTCTTCCACCATGTTAGCCTTTGCTTCCATGTTTCGTGCATTGGCTCTCTTTTCGGCACTTCGATTGTCTTCTTCAATGCGAAGACGAACTAGCAAGTCTTCCATTGACATCTCCTTGCGCTTGTGCTTGAGATAGTTTTTGAAGTCTCTCCATGAAGGAGGCAACTTCTCAATCATACATGCAATTTGGAAGGACTCACTCAATTGCATCCCTTCAGCTTCAAGGTTATGCAATAGGACTTGCATCTCTTCGACCTGATTCATTACAGTTTTAGAATCATTCATTTTAAAATCCAAAAACTTTGCAACAAAGAACTTCTTTGTTCCAGCATCTTCGGTTTTGTATTTCTTGTCGAGAAAATCCTAAAGTCCTTTTGCAGTTTGAATGGAGTAGTACACATTATACAATGTGTTGTCTAGTCCATTCAAGATGTAGTTTCGGCATAGATAATCTGCATGTTTCCATGCATCAATAGCCATTTGTGTAGCCTTGTCTACTACACCTTCAGCCGCTACGGGACATTCTTCCCGTAAGAATTTTACTAGTCCAAGCGTTGTGAGATAGAACAACATTTTCTGTTGCCAACGTTTGAAATCAGCCCCATTGAACTTCTCCGGTTTCTCGTACTGCGAGGCCGGTGGCATCATGAGTTGATTAGCACTTGAAGTACTCCCTATTGCATTTGTATTCGTTGCAATAGTCTCACTACTAACGGAGTCATTTCCATTAGCCATTTTCTGTTACGAAAACAGAAAATTCAAATAAGAAAAAGATGAAGTAGAGAAGATAAAATTAAAACAAATACCTGAAAAATATTGTCTTAAGATTGTTGTTTGTATATGTTTAGATATCTTCAATACGAAAATCAGATGAAGGAGATTAAAGCGAGGTATGCCGAAGCAAATCTCCTTAAGACAATATTTCGCCTCCGTAATTGTGCAAACGGATCGATGGCGAATGTCTCCCAAGATACAACGCTTTTTATCAAGAGTTAGTGTGCACTTTAACTAACCTTGACGGGCGAACCAAAAAATCAGACTTGCTCTTAGTCTTCGAACTTTGAAAAGGAAAGATGAACGAACTCTTTGAACGAATCAAGAACACTTTGAATGAGGGAGGGAGAGAATTGTATTTCTTGTGTTTGATTTGATAGCAACTTGGTTGGATTACTTGATGACTGAATGAAGGAATAGGGGTCTATATATATATGGTAGAATCAAGCCAGATCAGTTGTGATTTTTCCACAAAAGTCACAACCTTTCAAGCTGGCACCTATTCAGACTTTAATCTGAACGGACAGCAACTGCTCGGCCGAGCACCATTGGTGCCTCGCCCGAGCATAGGCTAGTTGCTCGGCCGAGCACTTTGATAACTCGCCCGAACAGAGGCCAACAGAGGATGCTTGTTTCTGGTCTGTCATGCTCGGCCGAGGCTTATGCCTTTCTCGGCCGAGCAGTTCAAAAAATTTGAACAGTCGTGTCTTTTCAATTTTAGACCTTTGACTTTTCAAGTCACACCCTAATATTTACCCAATATTCCAACACAATGCACATCTTTTAGTTAGTTTTAAAATAATGCAACAACTTTCTTTATTCACTAACGAGATTAGAAAATCTGACAAAATACTAATTTGGTAAATGAGGTGTTAAAAAATATTCTAAAAGAATCTAATGTAAAAACTAACTTTTCATTACATCATTAGATCATTAGGGCAACTCTCAAATGGTAGTCTTAGGATCTAAGGGTATCAAAACCAAATTTTGATACCCATAAACACTATTTGCATAGATATCAAAAAAACATCTACAACAATGGGTATCAAAAATTAGGTATCAAATTAGGTTTTTTTAAGTTAATAACTTTATTAATATTTGTAAAATGATAAATAATTTTTAAATATAATAATTATTTTAATTAGTTATTTTTTTATCAAATTTTTTTATAAATAATTTTGAAATATAATAATTATTTTAATTAATTATTTTTTAATAAAAGTTAAAATTTTATAAATAATTATATAAAAATTGAAATAAATTTAAATCAAAAATCAAATCACTATCTCCTGCAAAAATTAATATCTCACCAATAATTTTAATGGGCCTCGCGTTATTTACATATTAAAGATGGAAGAACTTCAAAATAAGTATCAAAATTAGGTTTTAGGACTAACATCGTAGTTGCCCTTATACCTCAGACCCCCTCATCAAACCACAAATGGTGGTGAGGTGGCGACAAGGTGGCCCACGAGGTGGGTGTGTGGGGAAGGCAAGGTGATGCAAAGTGGCAACAAGATGGGTGTTGAAAAAATGTTATTGTGTGAAGAAAATTGTGCATGTTTTCTTTATATTATTAATATATAGAAATTGTGGGTTATATTTGTCCAAATTGATATTTGAAAAATAAAAATATTAAGGCTTAATTAAGTGAGTAAAGTTGGAACATTAAGCAAAAATGATTTCTATAAAAGTCATTTCTATAGGTAGACTTCCCGTTAAATTTACCGCTCGAGATATAGACTACTTGAGAGAGGCGGGTTTCATAGAAGGAGGTTGACCTATCGGGGGATAGACTTTGTGAAAGTTGATTTTGTTGTAGACAATATGCTAAAGGCAAAGTTGGTGTCTAGTAAATGTTCAACTAATGAGTATGGATTGTAACATCCATTAGCCTTAATAAAACACATAATGGATGACATTATGATGGTTAAAAATTGTAACTACCTAATATTTACTATCAAGGTTAATAGCCTTATTGAATTGGTGAGTAATGGGATATAAGTTACAATTGTGTGAATATAAACTATCATCCACAATTTACTAAAGAGAAGAGAAATGAGATTAAAAAAAATGCATGTTTTCTTCTTCGTCATTTGATGTCTTTCTTCCATGGAAATGATGGTGATTTTGTCCAAGCATAATGAGATTCGTCGGAGATTCTAGTGTGCAAGAATAGTCCGGTCCGTCCGTTTTATCCTGGGAGGCGAACGTCCAAAACAACCTCAAGCACAACTCGGTGAGGGGGCGAATTTGTCTTAAGGAGAGTGTGTCACACACGACTCGAACAACATCAAGAAGATCAACATACAAATTTTCTCCTACGATTTTTCTCTTTGTTTATGTTTATTGTAATTTGTTTCAATTTAATATATTGTAATTATTTTCTCTTTTTGTGCTTTTATAAGATTTTTCTAACAATCTTAAGACAAATTCCCTATTTGAGAAAGAATTACAGATTTGAGAATCCGGTGGAGTGGCGACCATGGGAGAAAAGATAGAAACGATGGAAGAGACGAATGGAAGAAAATTCCAGCAAGTTTTTGTAATGACCAACTGTGGTAAAATTGCAATAACCGATTCTTTAACCGTTGGATCGAGCTCAAATTTGGTGAGCAAGTTCTAATCTCATAGAAGAACAATTTGAACGGTGGAGATCAAAATATTTTATTTGGAGATGAAGATAAAATTTTCGGATCATAATAGTTTATGAAAGGAAAAAAATATATTATTTTTTTGAATATATATTGAACTAATGGATGAACATCAAGGATGTTGCGACGATTGTGTAAAATAGTTGTGGCGACGCTACTTCTAGTATTTATACAATGAGTGATTTATCTCATATGGTTCATAAGAATCATAATGAGAAAAATTGAATAGTTCGTTGGAACTATATTGAGAAGATGAACGTTAAAAGATATAGGGGCGTTTGGTTCGAGAGAAAAAAATTAAAGGAATGGAATGGTCAATGAAATTGGATTCCTGAAGGAATTGGAAATGAATAAAAACTGATCAAATCTTGTATTTGGTTGGCACAGAATGGAATGGAATTGTCATTCAATTTCTTGACAATTCATGTTTGGTTTCAAGACATAACTGTTGTAATGGAATTAATATTTGATAAAATGTCCAGATTATTCTTTTTTAACTTCATGTAAAAAACTCAATAATTATGTACTCCCTTCGTCCTTATTTAAGTAAAAATAAACATAATAATTATTTTTACAACAAATATTATAATCTAATTTATTTTGACATCAAATAATATAATATATTATTATAATTATTATTTTTATTTATTATTATTACTAGTTTATTATTGTTATTGTTATTATTATTATTATTATTATTATTATTATTATTATTATTATTATTATTATTATTATTATTATTATTATTATTATTATTATTATTATTATTATTATTATTATTATTATTATTATTATTATTATTATTATTATTATTTTATTATTATTATTATAATAATTATTTTTTTATTATTTATTATTATTATCATTTTATTATTATTATTATTATTTTTATTATTATTATTATTATTATTTTATTATATTATATTATATTATTATATTATTATTATTTTATTATTATAATTATTATTATAATTATTATTTTATTATTATTATTTATTTTTATTATGATTATTTATTTTATTATTTTATTATTATTATTATTATTATTTTATTTTAGAATTATTATTATAATTATTATTTTATTATTATTATTATTATTTATTATTATTATTATTATATTATTATTATTATTATTATTATTATTTTATTATTAATATTTTATTATTATTGTTATTATTATTTTATTATTATTATGATTTGGATTGAGGACATAATAGTAATTTGGGTTTGAGTCCAATGGAATGAATTTGATGAAATTGATCATTCCTCCCATTTTTGGATGGAATGAAAATTCATTCCAAGGAATGGAATTTCATTCCTTTTGGAATGAATTTTTTTTCAAAAAAATGAACCAAACATGCTTAATGGAAAAGTCAAAAGGAATTGTCCATTTCATTCCCCCACTTTCCCTTACTTTACCACGAACCAAACGCCCACATAGTCTTTACGTTGCATTTTATCAATGATGTATTGAAAAAGATGATAGGCTTCTTGAATGGAGTTATTAAATCCCATTATTGTCACTAGTGACAAAGTCACAAAGATAAAAACAAAAGAGTTTCTTGAAAGAAGTTGTTGAATTCTATTGTTGTGAACATTGACAAATGTTATAAGAACTAAAATCATAGGGCTTCTTGGGAGAGGTTGTTAAAACCTATTGAAGAAATATGTGACTAATGTCATAAAGATAAAAACAATATGACTTCTTGAAAGAAGTTGTTAAATCTTATTGTTGTTGATGATGACAAATGACACAAATATTTAGAAGGAGGACTTCTAAAGAAATTGTGTATTATATAAATGAGAATGTGACTTTCTCTAATTTAGAGGTACTTCAAGATGAGCCATTAAAGTTTTGAATAATTAACCTTCAATTATAATTCCATTAAGGAATTTAGAGGTTTATAAATATGAGTGATAAATTGTATTAATTCTCCTATTGAATTAGCAATTTATTCTTGAAATTAATTCTCTAATTAAGTTAGAGAGTTATATTTGAAATAACAAAGTAATAATTGTTGAAAATTAAAGCCAATTTTTGGTTTGTGTGGAGACAAATCTCTAATGGAATGTGATTGTTCCAAGTATTTCGAATCACCATAGTGAGAAATTAGAAATTTTTGTTGGCCTTGACTTTAAGTGATGACAACTGTAACGACCCAAATCTCGGTCCCCTGTTTGTGGGTCCCAACCTTGAGTCCGTTACTCTTACCAAGACAATATATACTTAATTCAGCATGATTACATAAAACTTTATTCTCTGAACATTATCGCAATCCAACCGTCTAGGGTTCAATCTAAACTGACATACTTACAATTTAAACTCAAAAGTCTTACATCATTATTCAATGTCTAGAAAACATAAAATTAAAATATGAAAATTCCCAAATCACCCTCTATCTAGTGCTTACCTGAAAGAACAGAGAATACGAAAGGGTGAGCAAACAATGCCCAGTAAGTTCATATACGGACCCCTCCGAATACTAAGAAGAGGTGACCACAAAATAAACAATCTTTTTCAATGAGGCAATGGCAATGAAAACGATGATGTCCCATATTTATTCAAAAGAACCAAAACGGAACAATTAACAATATGATTCAATCATTATCAAACGAATATTTTAACAGAGTCATGATCACGTAAGCGGTCAATCGACCTTATCAAACCAAAAGCCCACAAGGAGCACAAATACAAAACAGTGATTTCAGAACACCCCACTGCTAATCCTCAGCAGTGAACAAAAATGCCTAAAAGGTCAATTTACAATTATACCCCATTAATATGGGTTGTTTAGCTTAGTGATCATGTGGAAAATTTCCAATTCATATTGCGATATGCAAATAACAATACTTCATGTACAAAAACATATTAACATGAAGTCACAAAAGTTGGAGATATTGAAATATTTGACTTTTATCAAAAGACGTTGTTCGACGGAGTCAAAGCAAGTATCAACCCAAGGTTGACTTTTAATATTTTCAAGGACGGACATTTTCAATAAAATTCATGGAAACCTACGAATTGAAATGAGACATCAATTACCTAATTAGAGGTATAATCCCTTACCTTCGATTGAGGTCTTTCTTAAAGTACTTGAACCACAACAAAGCCTTCATTAGTGCCTTCCAAAATCTCCTCCTTCCTTCTTCAGTCTCGCCTTCTCCGTTCCACTAAAACAATAAATATTTCTTTCTAACTTCTCTTGGTGTACGAGCTCTCTAAGACTCACATCACTATTTATACTCCATCTCAAAACTCTTTCACCAAGTTATAACCATCAACATTATTGCCTAATTTATTGTGTCCTAATTAATATCCATTATCAGTATGATTAATTTTCTTAATAATTATTCTACTAATTACTCCTTAACCGTCACAATTATTATCACTAATAACCTTCCTCATAATTACCTTGTTAAAAACGGCTAATGATTACTTCGAATTAATGACTCGCTTTAAATCCAAAATTAACCTCCCCACTTAATGACTATTAATATTTATTATTATTTATTTTATTTTGTTTTATTTTATTATTATTTATTTTTATTATTATTATTTCTGGCTCACTATTTAAATTTTATTTATTTATTTATTTATATATTTATTAATATGATTATTATTATTTCTGGATATTACATACTTACCCACTTAAAGAAAGTTTGGTCCCCAAACTTAACGTACCTTGTCAAACAAAGAGGTGTGGATACTTCTCGCGTATCTCACTTTCCAGTTTCCATGTTGCTTCCCTTTCGGAATGATTACTCCATTGAACTTTGACGTAGGGAATGACACGTCACCGCAAATTTTGATCCTTCTTATCCACAATCTTGATAGATTGTTCTTCATAACTGAGATCTTCTCGGATTTGTAATGGCTCGTACTCGATTACGTGGTTCGGGTCTGGTACATACTTCCTTAACATAGATACATGAAACACATTATGAACTCCAACTAAAATCGGAGGCAAAGCAAGCTTATATGCCACCTCTCCAACCCGTTCCAAAATTTTAAAAGGTCCAACGAATCGGGGACTAAGCTTTCCCCGAATACCAAATCGCATGACACCCTTGGTCAGAGATATTTTCAAGAATACATGATCTCCTACCTCGAATCCCAATTCGAGACGTCGTTTATCGGCATATGACTTTTGTCGGCTTTGAGCTGTTAGCAACCTCTTTCTAATAGACTAGATCTTTTCTATAGTGACCTGAGCTAACTCTGGTCCCAACAACTTTCTTTCTCCCACCTCATCCCATCATGTAGGAGAACGACATTTTCGTCCATATAGAGCTTCGTACGGTGCCATTTCAATGCTCGCATGAAAACTGTTGTTGTACGTGAATTCTACCAATGGCAAATGATCATCCCAATTCCCTTTACAATCCAATGTGCAAGCTCTTAACATATCCTCTAATGTTTGAATGGTCCTTTCCGATTGACCATCCGTTTGTGGGTGGAAGGCCGTACTCATGCATAAGCTGGTTCCGATGGCTCGTTGCAGGCTTTTCCAAAATTTTGACGTAAACCTCGTGTCTCGATCTGACACAATTGATACTGGGACTCCATGTAGTCTTACAATCTCTCTTATATAAAGCTTTGCCAATACTTCAATAGAGTCGGTCACTCGAATAGCAAGGAAATGGGCGGACTTGGTCAATCTATCTACAATGACCCAAATGGCATTGTACCCCTTAACTGTTCTTGGAATCCAGTGACAAAATCCATAGTAATATGTTCCCACTTCCATTCGGGTATAGGTAACGACTGCAAGAATCCACCAGGTCTTTGGTGTTCAATTTTTACTTGTTGAAAAACTAAACACCGAGAAACAAATTCGGCTATTTCTCTCTTCATATTGTTCCACCAAAATGTATCTCGCATATTCCGGTACATCTTCGTACTTCCAGGGTGAACCGTAAACTTTGAACAATGAGCCTCCTCCAAGATTTCTTGTCTAAGCTTAACATTCGACGGCACACATATCCTTGAGCCATAGCGAAGAATGCCTTCCTTATCAATACGGAACCCTGACTCATCCCCTTCATTCAAATTCTTCAATATTTCCATCAACTCTTCATTGCCAGCTTGTGCCTCCTTAATCTTCTCTATCAAACTTGGAATAACGCTTAATTGTGCCAAGTACCCCTTATCCCCTCGAACATTGACTTCCATAGAAAAGGGTTCAAAGTCATTCAAACCATAACTTCCAGCTTCTAAAAGAGACGTCAAACTCCCTTTATGCTTACGACTCAAAGCATCGGCGACAACATTGGCTTTTCCTGGATGATACAAAATTGTGCAATCATAGTCTTTTAGCAACTCTAGCCACCTCCTTTGCCTTATATTCAACTCCTTCTGAGTAAAAATATATTTAAGGCTTTTATGGTCGGTATAAATTTCACATGCCACACCATACAAATAATGCCTCCATATCTTCAGAGCAAAAATTACTGCTGCTAACTCCAAATCATGCGTTGGGTAGTTTTTCTCATAATTCTTTAGTTTTCTTGATGCATACGCAATAACTTTCCCATCTTGCATTAGAACACACCCAAGGCCATTGAGTGACGCATCACTATAGACAACAAACTTCCCATCAACTGTCGGTAACGCTAAGATTGGTGCAGATACTAACAGCCTCTTTAACTCTTGGAAACTTGCTTCGCATTCATCTGTCCATACAAATTTAGCCTTTTTCTGCATCAACCTTGTTAATGGCATTGCAATCTTAGAGAAGCCTTCTACAAAACGTCGGTAGTAGCCTGCGAGGCCCAAGAAACTTCTAATCTCCGTAACGGTAGATGGCCTATCCCATTCCATCACTGCTTCAACTTTGGTTGGGTCCACCGCAACTCCTTCTTTAGAAACTACATGACCCAGGAAAGCAACCTTCTCTAACCAGAATTCACACTTCTTAAACTTTGCATAGAGTTTCTTATCTATAAGATTTGAAGTACCAGCCTCAAATGTTCTTCATGATCTTCCTTTGTCTTAGAGTAAAACAAAATGTCATCAATAAACACAATCACACACCTGTCCAGATATTCTTTAAATACCCTATTCATCAGATCATGAAGACAGCAGGAGCGTTGGTCAGTCCAAATGGCATCACCAAGAACTCGTAATGACCATACCTTGTCCTAAATGTTGTTTTGGCAATATCTTCATTCCTGACCTTTAATTGATGATATCCGGAACGAAGGTCTATCTTGGAAAAGTGACATGCTCCTTGCAGCTGGTCAAACAAGTCATCAATCCTAGGTAACGGATACTTGTTCCTGATCGTGACTCGATTCAGTTCGCGGTAGTCAATACACAACCGCATCGACCCATCCTTCTTTTTCACAAATAACACCGGAGCACCCCACGGGGATACACTGGGTCTAATGAAACCCTTATCCAATAGTTCTTGTAATTGATCCTTAAGCTCCTTAAGTTCTGCAGGCGCTACACGATATGGTGCCTTAGAAATAGGACCAGTACCCGGTACTAGGTCTATAAAAAACTCCACTTCTCTCTCAGGTGGAACGCCAGGCAAATCCTCAGGAAACACATCCTTAAACTCTTTGACTATTGGAAGTTCTTCAAGGTCAACTCCCTTTTTACGATTATCCACTATGCTAGCAATATACCCTTGACAACCTTTCCCTATCAATTTCCTGGTCTTCAAAGCCGAAATGATCCTTAGTACCCTTACCGGCTTAGAACCTTTAAAACTAAATTTTGATTCCCCCGGGATGCAAAAAGTGACTTCCTTCTTAAAGCAATCTATCTTAGCATGATAAGATGCCAACCAATCCATTCCCAAGATTACATCAAAATCTTGGATATCCATCCCAATGAGGTCTGCACTCAAGTCCCTTCCTCCTAAGTGCACTGGACAATCCTTAAAAATGGAAGTTACCGCTACCGATTTCTTAACGGGAGTATCGATAACCAATTCAAATTCTAATTTTTGTGGAATTAATTTTGTACGACGAGCAAAGCATGAGGATATCACAGAATGTGTAGCACCAGAATCAAGTAAAGTATATGCATTGTGAGAGCAAATTTGGATGGTACCTGCCACCACCTCATTCGAATCTTCGGCGTCCCTTGCCGTCATCGCAAAAACTCTTCCTTGCTGCCTTCCCTTATCTTTATCATCCTTATCCTTATTATAAGCCCCTTTAAGAGGTTCGGGACAATTTTTGACCTGATGACCAATCTTTCCACAATTGAAACAAGCACCTGTAGTACGGTAACATGCCTTCGTCTCATGTTTACCTCCACATGTTCGACAACTCACAGGGTTCCTTTGAGTCTGACTTTTGTTTGCCTCAAACCCCCCTTGTCGGCGATTGTTATCAGTTACCAACCTTTTATTATTGTTATTTCCAGGGTGACTCGATTGACCTCGAGTCCCTGCTTAAACATTCTCCACTCCCCTTTTCTTCTCAGACTTTTTCTTTTGAAACTCCATGGATTCTTGTTCTACCAGGCGTGCTCGATCTAACACTTCTGCATATGTGGGCAGCTTCAGTGCAGTCAGGCAATAACTAATCTTCGAATTTAAACCTCTCTCAAATTTCCGGGCTTTCTGGCTCTCATTTTCAAAGAAATCTAGTGCATAGCGCATTAGCTCCACAAATTTAGCATCGTACTGATCTACGGTCATTTCTTCTTGCACCAGATCCAAGAATTCAACCATCTTTCTTTCTCTAACACTTGGGGGAAAGTACTTATTGTTGAAAGCCTGTACGAACATGTCCCACGTATACTCTTCCGTTCCATCTTGTTCGGCTCGACGCTTTTCCGCTTTCCACCACTGATTCGCTTCCCCTTCCAGGACAAAGGTGGCAAAAGTCACCTTTTGTCCATCCGTGCAAGTCATGGTTTCAAATATCTTCTCCATACTTTCCATCCAATGTTCAGGTTTTATTGCCCCAGCTGGGCCCGAGAATGCCTTTGGATTCCGCTTTTGAAAACTTTCCAATGGGTCTTTTGTATTTTGTTGGGTCGAAGCCATTGTTCCTTGAGTTTGGGCTTGAGCCACTTGTCCCACCCCTGCCACAATTGCTTGTGTCAGGTTAGCCAATAGCGTGGCTAGTGTAGGATTGGCTTGATTATTTCCGTCATTTGTGTTCTGTTCTTCGCCACCTCGGTTGGACCGGGTTCGCCTACCGCCACGTCCTCTCCCAGACATGCTGCTCTGAGAAAATATGCGACTTATATTAGAGACATTCCTAAATTTGCGTCAACTAAACCCAATTCAGACTACAATTTTATAGAAGTGAAATAGTAGAAGCATAATTTATCCTTCATTATAACCATCCAATTAATACAAGTATTTGTTACTACACGTCCCGATTCTTCTTAAACAAAACACAAAAAACTACTTAAAGTTATTGAATTTTTTTCCATGAATTCTATGCTTCATCAGTGTCGTCGTCGCTACCACAATACTCATCCTCCATGCTTTCACATGATTCCTCATCTGAATCAATATTCACAACATCGAGCGGTGCATAGTCAGCTAGTTCCATTTCCTCTTCCTCACTTACTTCTTCAACTTGTTCTCCTTCCTCCTCCTCTTCGTCCGACTCATTATCGATTTCTATAGGCTGATATTTCGACCCTTCTTCGGTAATTTCCTCAATTTGCCTCTCCAGTATAACAACTTCCTCCACCAGTTCATTTCTTTGAGCCCTTAAAAGATCACGCTCCTGGCATACTAGAGCATATAACTCATTAGAGACAAAAGGAAATTCTGGAACATCCACTCCAGGCTCCAAATTCATTAGAGGCTCAAGATTGTATTCAATTTCAGGAAATATCAGTTCTCCAAGAAAAGGTCCCGACAATATAGGATCGGGAACAACAGGTTTAGGAGGTACAGGATCTGAATCAACTTCTGGCTTGGGTACCAAAGGTTCGTGATTAACTTCCTCTACTTCAGGGATCACTGGTTCCGGGTCAACAACTGGTGCAACAATAGGCTCGGGGTTATTCACTATAATTTCACCATCAGATTCGGACCCCGAATCATTAGTAGGAATTACGATGAGCACTACAATGAGCACTGGACTTCCTAGCTATTTTGATTAATCGTGCCATACCTGCAACCACCAATTTCTATATGTCCACAATAATTATTTTCTACCGTTTTAGTGTCTCACCTAAGTTCTAAGACCTCAGGACCTAAAGCCATAGCTCTGATACCATTCTGTATTTACCCAAATCTCGGTCCCCTGTTTGTGGGTCCCAACCTTGAGTCCGTTACTCTTACCAAGATAATATATACTTAATTCAGCATGATTACATAAAACTTTATTCTCTGAACATTATCGCAATCCAACCGTCTAGGGTTCAATCTAAACTCACATACTTACAATTTAAACTCAAAAGTCTTACATCATTATTCAATGTCTAGAAAACATAAAATTAAAATATGAAAATTCCTAAATCACCCTCTATCTAGTGCTTACCTGAAAGAACAGAGAATACGAAAGGGTGAGCGAACAATGCCCAATAAGTTCATATACGGATCCCTCCGAATACTAAGAAGAGGTGACCACAAAATAAATAATCTTTTTCAACGAGGCAATGGCAATGAAAACGATGATGTCCCATATTTATTCAAAAGAACCCAAATGGAACAATTAACAATACGATTCAATCATTATCAAACGAATATTTTAACAGAGTCATGATCACGTAAGCGGTCAATCGACCTTATTAAACCAAAAGCCCACAAGGAGCACAAATACAAAACAGTGATTCCGGAACACCCCACTGCTAATCCTCAGCAGTGAACAAAAATGCCTAAAAGGCCAATTTACAATCATACCCCATTAATATGGGTTGTTTAGCTTAGTGATCATGTGGAAAATTTCCAATTCATATTGCGATATGCAAATAACAATACTTCATGTACAAAAACATATTAACATGAAGTCACAAAAGTTGGAGATATTGAAATATTTGACTTTTATCAAAAGACGTTCGACGGAGTCAAAGCAAGTATCAACCCAAGTTTGACTTTTAATATTTTCAAGGACGGACATTTTCAATAAAATTCATGGAAACCTACGAATTGAAATGAGACATCAATTACCTAATTAGAGGTATAATCCCTTACCTTCGATTGAGGTCTTTCTTAAAGTACTTGAACCACAACAAAGCCTTCACTAGTGCCTTCCAAAATCTCCTCCTTCCTTCTTCGGTCTCGCCTTCTCCGTTCCACTAAAACAATAAATATTTCTTTCTAACTTCTCTTGGTGTACGAGCTCTCTAAGACTCACATCACTATTTATACTCCATCTCAAAACTCTTTCACCAAGTTATAACCATCAACATTATTACCTAATTTATTGTGTCCTAATTAATATCCATTATCAGTATGATTAATTTTCTTAATAATTATTCTACTAATTACTCCTTAACCGTCACAATTATTATCACTAATAACCTTCCTCATAATTACCTTGTTAAAAATAGCTAATGATTACTTCGAATTAATGACTCACTTTAAATCCAAAATTAACCTCCCCACTTAATGACTATTAATATTTATTATTATTTATTTTATTTTGTTTTATTTTATTATTACTTATTATTATTATTATTATTCCTGGCTCACTATTTAAATTTTATTTATTTATTTATTTATTAATATGATTATTATTATTTCTGGATATTACAACAACAAAAGATGTTCTACATGACCACCTTGAACTTAGATGTTTCTTTTGGAAGATCACAAAGTTTGGTGAAAATGTGATGGATGTTCAAGCCGTGAGTGCGATTGAAGCATGTGAATTTTCTTTATTGAAACTATATACTTAATGAACTGTCGAATTCATTATAAAATCTGTATAGTACCAAGAAAATGGCAAAAGATTTATGGGAGTCGTTGGACTATAAATATAAAATCGAGAATGCGGGTGCAATGAAAATCATCGTAAGCCGCTTCCTTGATTTTAAAATAGTGGACTTCATAAATCGAAAAAAAAATTATATAGAAGAAGTGAAAATAGTCTTCCATAAAAACCATGTTGAATGGATGGTGTTGAGTAAAATTCTCAAGTGAAGACAATAATTGAGAAATCGCTTCCCACTTGAAGATATTTTAAAATCACCTCAAACATAAATGAATAGAAATGAATGTTGAGGTGTGTGTTATTCGTCTTTGTGTTGGAAAAGAGAATAGAACTTTTGGAAAAAAAGTTGTCTAACATTTCTTGTGGCGCAAGCAAATGTGATGAAACATGCCGAAATGCTTAATACAAAGACAAATTTGTCAAACTTGTTTAAAATGTCAAACTTGTGTGAAAAGTCAAAATCGTTTGAAAAGTAAAAACTTGTTTGAAAAAGTTGAACATATACCTTGTGTCTTGAGAGACAACTGTGATGTCATCAAGAATGTTATTCATGATGTTTGAATGAATGAAACGGAAGGGTGTTCATGTGATCAATATGAGATTGAGTCTCATTATATGGTCAAAATAGATACAAAACAAGACTTATCAAATATGTGCTTGAAGTTATAAATAAGGCATATTGATGCTTGAGGTGTGAATATAATTCACACACGTGATGGTAAAATGTAAGTTTTTACCTTTACCATTGTTTTTTTAAAAGCAAAATGTTGAATTTTGTCTCTTTAAAGGAAAAGTTGGAAATCAACTTAATAAAGAGATAGTGATAAAACACAACTAAGCGTAGTTTGTATATAAGTTAGAATAAATACTATTGATTGAATATGTGTTGGGTATGCATATAATAGTAGTGCTTATAGAATTCTTGTTTATAAATCAAAGAGTCAATGTATATACAAGAATACTATAATGGAATCATGAAGCACTTCTTTCTTTTAGAATATGTTTCCGTATAAATTAAGAGATGAGACAAACTTATTTAAACGGATTCATGATTCAATAGAAGAAGAAGAAATATATCATGAGGAATGATAAAGAAGAGGCATGACCTCGACATATCAAATGAGGTAGGATAAGAAATTCTATGGCCCAGATTTTCTAACCTCCATGCTAGAAAGTGAATCACAAAGTTATAAAGACATTGAGCTCTTTGGAAGGATCTTTGTGGAAAGTGGCCATTAAAAGTGAGATTGATTCCATTTTGGAAAATCAAACTTGGAAACTAGTGAATTTACCTTCGAGTAGTAAATCACTAGCATATAAGCGAATTTTCAAAAAGGAAATGAAGATCGATGGAACAATCAATGAGTACAAGACTAGACTTGTAATTGAGGATTACAAGAAAAATGAAGAACTTGATTACTTTTATACTTATTCTCTCATCACGAGAATAAAGAGTTGTATTTGCAATTGCTGCATAGCAGAATTTGAAATACATCAAATGGATGTAAATAACATTTTTAAATGTCGATTTAGAAGAGAAAATTTCTATAATGAAATAAAACAATGCACACCATGATCAAATGGTGTTAATAATGAAAATTGACATTATTGCTAATTTTGGGACTACTCCGAAAATGTGGGGGTGATACTTTGAAAAATAATTACCTTTTAGAGAGGTTTCCCCAAGAAAACAATGAGATGTCCATATGAAGTATGGAACCGTAGGCCTACGTACACTTGTGAATGTGGGGTGTTTCGCAAAGTAGCAGGTCCAATTACCAAAGAAATTGAATTTGGTTACTAAATGGTGGATTATGTTTCAAGAGTTATGTTCATAACAATTGTGCATATTGGTTTGTTATATATGATGCAACAAGTTTGAATATATATAAAAATCAAAAGAAAATAAAATCATTGGAAATCAAGTATTGATGTCAAATTCATGGAAGTGAATAAATGATACTTTGAATGAAATAGATCAAAGTGTTGAAACGGTTCAAGAAATGGAACCTAGAAGAATATGTGCTAGTTTGTAAAGTCATTGTATGACTTGAGACAAGTACAAAGATAATGACATCAAAGGTTTAATTGTGTGGATTTAAACAAGAGTGACTATGTCACTTTGTTAATTAAATTCAAAAACGATATGTTAACTAAGGAAAATTCTAGTCAATTTGATCTGTTGATTCAATTCAATGAAAACTAATAGACTTGTTGTTAAACAAGTCATTAGGTGGATATTCTTGAAATTTTTGAAATGATCAATATGGAATAGCTGGGATTTAAATGAATTTGAGTTAACAATTATCAAATGGATAAAGCTTGTATTAGCAAGATGGTATATTACTAAAGTCAATTTATGATTGAAAAGATATATAGCAATATATGTAATGGTAGTCTAGACATAATACCATTTGAGAACTACTCTCAATTAATTTGACTATGTGAAGTCAAATGATAAACGGATTCGTTAACCAAAGGGTTAAATCGAGAGTTAGTTGTAAATTCGGAGGGGAATGGGACTTGAGCCTTTTAAAAGTTAAAAACAGCGAAAAACCCAATCTAGATGACCGGAGATCCCAAAAACTAGATTCAATGGGACCACCTAACTATTTAAAGACTTGTAGCGTCACTGTGGGGGAATTAACCCCAAGTCCATTCCTATTAGTGACATCCCGAAAGGATAAGGATAAGCATATGACTTTTAATGATTCTTACGCGTTGAAAATTCAAGCGGGGTAATACGGGTTACCTTTAAGAAATCACCTATGTGAGAGAGAAGTGGGACGGCTTCGAGAATAATTGTCTGAGGCTCAATTCTTAGAACCTCTCACAGAACCAGGCAAAATGTTCAGGGCCATGAATGAACATAACTATGAGAATTGAACTATGTTAGGACAATACTTGTGAGAAGCATATGATCGGCTACATAAAAAGCATAACGATTCAAGGACATCGCGTCTATCGAATTGCGAGTAGAGTAAATATGCTTGTACGAGCGAAGGTTCAATGGGCATTCCCACACCTATCGTATGCAAGTTTTCATCTTCCGGATTCTATCACCAAACTCGTCATCAATTTCCTTCATGTGGGAGATTGTTGAAAAAATGTTATTATGTGAAGGAAATTGTGCACGTTTCCTTTATATTATTAACATATAGAAATTATGGGTTATATTTGTCCAAATTGATATTTGGAAAATAAAAATATTAAGGCTTAATTAAGTGAGTAAAGTTGGAACATTAAGCAAAAATGATTTCTATAAAAGGCATTTCTATAGGTAGACTTCCCGTTAAACTTATCGCTCGAGATATAGACTACTTGAAAGAGGCGGGTTTCATAGAAGGAGGTTGACCTATCGGGGGATAGACTTTGTGAAAGTTGATTTTGTTGTAGACAATTTTTAAAGGCAAAGTTGGTGTCTAGTAAATGTTCAACTAATGAGTATGGATAGTAACATCCATTAGCCTTAATAAAACACATAATGGATGACATTATGATGGTTAAAAATTGTAACTACCTAATATTTACTACCAAGGTTAATAGCCTTATTGAATTGGTGAGTAATGGGATATAAGTTACAATTGTGAGAATATAAACTATCATCCACAATTTACTAAAGAGAAGATAAATGAGAATAAGAAAAATGCATATTTTATTCTTCGTCATTTGATGTCTTTCTTCCATGGAAATGATGGTGATTTTGTCGAAGCATAATTGGATTCGCCGGAGATTCTAGTGTGTAAGAATAGTCCGGTCCGTCCGTTTTATCCTGGGAGGCGAACGTCCAAAACAACCTCAAGCACAACTCGGTGAGGGGGCGAATTTGTCTTAAGGAGAGTGTGTTACACACGACTCGGACAACATCGAGAAGATCAACATACAAATTTTCTCCTACGGTTTTTCTCTTTGTTTATGTTTATTGTAATTTGTATCATTTAATATATTGTAATTCTTTTCTTTTTTGTGCTTTTATAAATTTTTTCTAACAATGGGTGCTAAGGGGCAGAAAAGTGGTTTCAAGGTGACGAGGGGGTGGTGAGGGGTCGGGTTAGAGGTCAATGTAAGGGGCAGAAAAGTAATATATTCTAGACACTAAAGAGTATATTACTTTATTCGATATAAAGGAGCAAAGTATGTTACTTGAACGGAATAAAAGTGATGGGCCAGGTCCAACGAGTGAAACCCAACCTTTCATACATTATTAAGACCATATTATCAAATGGTCGATCCAATCACTACAACACCAACGGTCCATCATAGATCAGTCGACCAAGCTCATTGTCCGACCATCATTGGTTCCGACCTAGCTTTGTCCGACATACGATCACATACTTGTACAATTCATGTCAAGCCAAGCTATAAAATCAGGTCGCCCTTGACTATTTGAGCGACCTCGACCTACCAACACGTGCGCCAACCCACATCGTTATTTGTAATCGCCTCCTATTTTCTTGGAGTTAGTTACGCCAACATCATCCCCGTGATTTTAGGAATTCAACGCGATTGATGGATGTGGTTTTACCCATCCAAAATATATATTTCCTAGCTTATTTAATGCTCGAAATCTTGGAAATTTAATATATTTTGTAGTGTTTTGAAAGTACAGGGGTTGAATTGCAATTACTAAGAAAACGGAGGATTTGAGTTTATTTTGAAAATTCAGGGACCAAACTGGAATTATGAAAAATGGAGGAGGAAACTGATATTTCAAAGTTCAAGGGCCAAAATGTAAATCTTGAAACATAAGGGACCAAACTGGAATTATGGAAAATTGGGAGAAATTTGATTTTATGAAATTTCATTGGCCAAAGTGAAAATATGGAAAATTCAAGGATCAAGGTACAAAAGAGAAAAGTATAGTGACTAAAGTGCGACTGTGCACTTGTGATGCGAAACGAGTCCAAAACAGGGCATGGCCAAAGACAGAGGTGGCCGAGGCAATGCTGGGCCAAAGCAAGCAACTGGCCGAGAAAGGGAAGCTGCTGGCCGAGGAACTTGGGCCGTGGCCGAGGGAGCATGGGCGGCCGCTGATCCTTGCTTTGGGCGGCCGCTGAAGCAAGGCATTCCAGGCCGAGAAAAGGTTTGTACAGTTGGGCGCTCGCTGAGACTGACATGGGCGACCGTCGTCCAATCAGTAGTGACGGATTCCAATCCGTCACAAATCAAAGAAAATGAATTTTCAGCAGATTTGCACAGAATCAGTGACGAATTTCAGCAGATTTCTAAATTTGACTAGGATTTTGACCAGAATTTGTTTCCAAAAAGGATTTTCACCTTCCTCCTCCTATAAAAAGAATCATAGACTAGTTTTTGTGGGATCTCTCATCTATCATTATCTATCATTCTCTCTCTATATTTTCTTTCCCTTTATCATAGTTTAGGTTTTTATTTATTTTTTGAAGATTCAAATACAAGGGTTTGTTTATTTATTTTAATGGCCTTTCAAGGCTAATTTATTTGATTCGTGGACTGATGTAAGTAACAATTGGATCTTTATGCTAGGATTTTAATTCTTCCTATCTCTCTTTCATTCTTGTTCTTCTCAATATTCTAAACTTCTGTTCTTGAGATCAATTGTATTGGCCTTGCGGAATATACTTTTGATATCTTGAATTTATTTGGATATAAACCATTGCACTTGCGTGGATGATTTATAAGTTGACCATTGTTGAGAAGAATAGATTCAATTGAGGACCTAGCGGAAATCAAACGAATCTAGGTTCCATTGTTCTTAAGCTTTTAATTGAATTCTTTAATGTTCTTATTGACCTTGCGAAATATATTAACATCTTAACCCTATATTTTTGTGAACGAACCCAATAATGAGGTTGAATTATTTTTTTACATGAAATAAAAAGCATAAAGTGATAATTGTTATGATCCCCAATTCATGAATCCTTTGTCTCTTGATATCTTTAATTTATTTATTTTGCTTTATTAGTTTAATAGTTCAACCAATCAAAACCCTTTTTCCTTTGTTACTTTTTACACTAATTAAATCCATTTGTTCAATACACAAATCTCTATGGTTCGACCCTTACTTTTGTATATTGCTACTTCGGTAACTTGTACACTTGCAAGGAAATTTATTACACGAGGATTTTATCCGTCAAGTTTTTGACGCCGTTGCCGAAAATTTGTTGTGATTTTAACAAGTTTATTTTGTTAGCGTATTGTAAATATTTTTTATTAATTTCTTTTTAGTGTAAATAATTTTCTTTCTTTTTTTAGTTGTTTAAAAATTAAAGGTCATGCATGAATCACATTCTAATGAGAAGTTGGTCGGGCAAGTAAAACAATTAATTGTTTTGTTCAATGCGAAAAGTGCTTCGCCTAGTGCCAATATAATACAAGATGCATGTTCCTGTTGTGAATTATTCTCTCATGCTACTAATGATTATCCGTCTAGGACATATTTTCATGAGTATTCTCCACAGATACAAGAAATCAGTTCGTTCCTGCCATGGCAACCACAATATGATTATTCTCCCAATTGTTATACACAATGGAGGGGAAACCACTCAAGCCGGGCATGGAACAATTATGAGCCACATTATTATGATCCACCGCAACCTAAAAAGTGATCATGGGAAGAGGCTCTGACAAGTTTGAGGGAGGAAAATCGTCAACAACGACAACAATTTGGTGCAACCATGGATAGGTTGGAAGCACAAGTCACTACACTAGTAGAGGCCTTGAGGGGTTATGGGCGAGATACTAGTTCTATCCAAATTGAACGTTATGAATGGGAGGACGCTTCCATTAGTGATGAACTACCGATTCTCTCTCCGTCTCCTGCTAGTGATGTTGTGGTTGTTGATGAAGAGGTTGATTGTGAAGAAGATTGGGTGGAAGAGAAATTAAAAGATGATGAGGGAATTAATGTTGATGAGGTTGGGCCCAACCAAATTGACGAACAATGCCTCAAAGAAGACCTTATCCATCCCATTGAAAGTGTGAAAGATTTTTTCTCCATCATTCTTGTACCTCCACCTATTTTTGAGGGTAAAGAAAGTGGCGAAGGATTAAAAGAGGAGAAGCCCAAAAAGCTGAAACGTCAAAAATTCTCTTGGGCATAAAATAATATCCAAGCTCGAGGAATATATATGGGGCATGAACTGAAAACAAGGACCCGCGAAACCATGAAGTGGGCCAAAGTACGAAAAGTGAAGTCCAAACGTAAACAACGGTCGGGCTAACGACCTTAACCAAATGCGCTAATTGGGAGGCAACCCAAGTAGGTACATTTTATTTGCTTTATTTATTTATTTATTTATTTTGTTGTGTCATATCGTCCTTTGAACCCAAGGCATGTTTTTGTTCTCATTGCTATGAGGACATAGCATGTTTTGAGTTTGGGAGTAGATATCTCTCCGAGTTTGTGGGTTTATAGGGGAGTGTAAAAATAGATTTTTTTTTTGTTTTTTTGTTTTTTTTTCATATTTTGGAAAGTTGGCTAAAGTCAATGATGATTTGAGAGTGATTTAATTTATAATCTTGAGTATTATTGTCAATATGGGGATATAATTGCATTGAAACATGTGAAGTATGATTTCTCCACCTTTCACTTCCATATTATTTTTCTTGATCATTGTTACCAATTTAGGAGACCTTTATAGAATCACTTTGACATTATTGAGGTCCCTAGAACATGTTTGCATGACTGTTAATAACACATCAATTAGGTAATTCGAAAAGTGATATATGGCTATTTTCTATGAACCCTATTTATGAGCCTTTAACTTTCTCGTCACTTATATAAAATTTTCCGCTAGAACTCCTTTTGAGCTTAAAAAAAATGGAATCTCTCACAAAGTGGGAGGTTATCTTAGACCACCATTCGCCTTCATTTGTACCCTCATTATCCTATCCTTTTAATTTATACACTATTTTCTCACCTTTTCAAGAAAGTGAAATTAGGGAGTGTTGGGAATGTTTAGGTGAAGTTTGGAAAATCAAAGGGTTGAGTGGAAAGTGGTCATCAAAAGAAAAAAAGGGTCATGTTATGTAATGAAAAGAGGGGCTTAAGCAAAAGTATTGAATGGACATTCTTCATGATATATTTGTGCAAAGAAAAAAAATTAAAATAAAAAGTTGAAAAAAAGCCTTGCCCTCTCTAATGTCGAAGTGAAAAGTGACCAAAAAGAAAGAAAGGTGATCAATCCCGAGTGTGAAAGTATACAAAATTATAAGTTTGGAGGTTTGATCAATGAGTTGGCATGGAGCAGAGTGATAAATTTAAATGTGAGGATATATGACGAAGACTTGTTAGTTTCACTTGCTTGACTTCGTATGTCCTTACCTTCTTTTGTAATGGTGAACCTAGTCCGCGTTTATCGCGAAACATTACAAGCCGTTAAGCCATATTTGATCCCTAATGAGTAGTCGGGTTCCAGTTTTGTTTAAACATGCATATGAGTGTCACTTGTGCAGAAGTTTATCTTATTATCATTGATTTAGAGCATGTCGTTAGTGACCCTATAAAATATCTTACTTTGGTGACAATGATCTCTCATTTTTCATTCATCTTTCATTATGTGGTGGAGAATTATAAGTTAGATACATCCATGTAATTATAGTCCCATGTTCATAATAATTCTTGTAGATTATGTGTGTTGTAAGATCTGAGACTTGTTGTGCCAACGGCCTATTATATGAATTGAACAAATCCCAAAAATATTTTATTTGTTTTAATTAGTTAGATAATTTTATTTTTGTTTTAGTTTTGTTTTACTCGAGGACGAGCAAAAGATAAGTTTGGGGGTATTTGATGGATGTGGTTTTACCCATCCAAAAGATATATTTCTTAGCTTATTTAATGCTCGAAACCTTGGAAATTTAATGTATTTTATAGTGTTTTGAAAGTACAGGGGTTGAATTGCAATTACTAAGAAAATGGAGGATTTTAGTTCATTTTGGAAATTCAGGGACCAAACTGGAATTATGAAAAATGGAGGAGGAAACTGATATTTTAAAGTTCAAGGGTCAAAATGTAAATTTTGGAACATAAGGGACCAAACTGGAATCATGGAAAATTGGGAGGAATTTGATTTTATGAAATTTCATAGGCCAAAGTGAAAATATGAAAAATTCAAGGACCAAGGTGTAAAAGAGAAAAGTATAGTGACTAAAGTGCGACTGTGCACTTGCGATGAAAAATGAGTCCAAAACAGGGCATGGCCAAAGACAGGGGTGGCCGAGGCAATGCTGGGCCAAAGCAAGCAACTGGCCGAGAAAGGGAAGCTGTTGGCCGAGGAACTTGGGCCGTGGCCGAGGGAGCATGGGCGGCCGCTGATCCTTGCTTTGGGCGGCTGCTGAAGCAAGGCATCCCAAGCCGAGAAAAGGTCTGTACAGTTGGGCGCTCGCTGAGGCTGACATGGGCGACCGCCGGCCAATCAGTAGTGACTGATTCCAGTCCGTCACAAATCAAAGAAAACAAATTTTCAGCAGATTTGCACAGAATCAGTGATGGATTTCAGCAGATTTCTAAATTTGACTAGGATTTTGACCATACTTTGTTTCCAAAAAGGATTTTCACCTCCCTCCTCCTATAAAAAGAACCCTAGACTAGTTTTTGTGGGATCTCTCATCTATCATTATCTATCATTCTCTCTCTATATTTTCTTCCCCTTTTTCATAGTTTAGGTTTTTATTTATATTTTAAAGATTCAAATACAAGGTTTTGTTTATTTATTTTAATGGCCATTCAAGGCTAATTTATTTGATTCGTGGATTGAGGTAAGTAACAATTGGATCTTTATGCTAGGATTTTAATTCTTCCTATCTCTCTTTCGTTCTTGTTCTTCTCAACATTCTAAACTTTTGTTCTTGAGATCAATTGTATTGACCTTGCGGAATATACTTTTGATATCTTGAATTTATTTGGATATAAACCATTGCACTTGCGTGGATGATTTATAAGTTGACCATTATTGAGAAGAATAGATTCAATTGAGGACCTAGTGAAAATCAAACGAATCTAGGTTCCATTGTTCTTAAGCTTTTAATTGAATTCTTGAATGTTCTTATTGACCTTGTGGAATATATTAACATCTTAACCCTATATTTTGTGAACAAACTCAAGAATGAGATTGAATTATTTTTTACATGAAATAAAAAGCATAAAGTGCTAATTGTTATGATCCCCAATGCATGAATCCCTTGTCTCTTGATATCTTTAATTTATTTATTTTGCTTTCTTAGTTTAATAGTTCAATCAATCAAAATCCCTTTTCCTTTGTTACTTTTTACACTAATTAAATCAATTTGTTCAACACACAAATCTCTGTGGTTCGACCCTTACTTTTGTATATTGCTACTTCGATAACTTGTACACTTGCAAGGAATTTTATTACACGAGGATTTTATCCATCAACGATCCTACATCATCACTATAAATACCTAACAATATCCAACATTCAAAGGTAATGTCATATTTGCTATTTGAGAATTAAGTTATTCAATTCAGTTTATAAGCTTAATACACGTTATCTCATCATCACGCCGGAGGGTCTTAGCCGGAGGCCAACCCGGCTAGTCATTTGTTCGTGATTTCGTGTGACTACTCAGCTTAGAATGGTAAACTACAAACAGAAAACCAAGGGCTATCACGACAAGAATGTCAAGAAAGGTCGACCAATGTTGGGGACTACGTGCTAAGGAAGATCGAGGTAACGGGAAGGAAAGCTGAACATAACAAGTTATCTCCGAATTGGGAAGGTCCCTATATCGTAACCAGAATTGTCAAGGAAGGGACCTACATGATCGGCCATCCAGGTGGTAAAGAATTGAAACATCCTTGGCATGCTAGCCACTTAGCTAGATATTATTTCTGATTAAGCATCAATGTAACGATCTACTTCATTAATGAAATAAAAGTTCTGCTCACAAATGTTGTTACACTTGCGTCTTATTCAACTCAGATTCGATTCTTAGTCAATCTCAAAATATCAAACAGACTCAACCAATATCTTAAGTCAACCGCGTTCTCAAACATGTTTGACTGGAGACCTAGGTCAGTCTCGTTCCTTAAACAAGCTCGACCAAAGTCTTAAGTCAACCTCGTTCTTAAACAGGTTCGACTGAAGACTTAGGTCTGTCTCGTTCCTTAAACAGGCTCGACCAAAGCCTTAAGTCAACTTCGTTCTTAAACATGTTCGACTGAAGACTTAGGTCAGTTTCGTTCCTTAAACAGAATCGACCAAAGTCTTAAGTCAACCTCATTCTTAAACAGGTCCGACTAAAGACTTAGGTCAGTCTCGTTCCTTAAACAGGCTCAACCAAAGTCTTAAGTCAACCTCGTTCTTAAACAGGTTCGACTGAAGACTTAGGTCAGTCTCGTTCCTTAAACAGGCTCGACCAAAATCTTAAGTCAACCTTGTTCTAAAACAGGTTCGACTGAAGACTTAGGTCAGTCTCCTTCCTTTAAACAAGCTCAACTAAAACCTTAGTCAGCTTCGCTATTAACTAACTGATCTGACTGAGACTTTGGTCGATCTCCCACTTAATCTAGTTCGACATAAAGACAAAAATATGAATCAAGACAAAATGGTTCAACAGTCAACTAGCATTAATAAAAAAAAGTCTCCCAAAAGCGGGCTAGAACTTGTGCAAATCTACCACTGCACGTCGGGCCATATGTTGCCGACCTACATCATAGAAATCCCTAGCTCGGGATACTATAATGTGGTAGCATTCATCCCCATTCTTGAACTGTTCCACGGCAGCCTTCTCCCTATCCTGGGCCTCCTCCTCCCACCTAAGCTGAGTATCCTATTGCTCCTCAATCATCTGAGCCAAGCTAGCACTGCGATCTTGGACCAGTGCAATTAGCTTGTCCAGGTCCCCCTCCAGTTTGGCCTTCTCATTCTTGGCCGCAGCAGCCTCCTCCTCCATATTAGCCCTGACAAAAGCGAGTTGCTCCCGTGCCAACTTCAGGTCAGTAAGGGCTTCATCGCGATCCTTTTCAGAATGGGAATATGCAGCTCAAATGGCACGTAGCTCGGATTCGGAGTCAGCCAGTCTTTCCCTTAACTCAGCGGCCTCCCTAGCCTTCCTCGAGTATTTAGTAGAAGCTATTTGCTCCTTCTCAAGAGTAGTTCTCCAGCTACTTTTGGCTTGCTCGATCAGAGCAAGAGACTACACAATAGAAAGAAAATGTTAAGTACAACAATTATCAAAAGTAAAGCGACCAAAATCATGACGATCAAACAGAAATGGAACAATTGAAGAAAGCACAAGTGTTAACTTGGAGTGAAGGAGGCCTAATCTGTCGTTGAACACCTCCGGGGTAAGCCCCTCCTCAGCAAACCGGGCTAACTGAAATTACCTGGATCGCTCGCGAAAACGCGGCGAGTGGCTTTCGCAACTTGGGACCTCGCCGAAATGAGAGGGAGAGTCGCTACGCCATTTTTGTATTATGAGCCCAAACTTTGGAAATGGCTGGTTTTGAAAAAGGGCGGTCGTTTTGATTGGTAGCCAAAACTTAAAAAAGGCTTTGAAAAAAGGAACATTTTGATTGGTAGCCAAAACTTGAAAAAAGGCAAGTTTACTTAAAACACGTTTTCTCAGAATCCTAGCTGGTCGAAAAAGATTGCTCTTTTTTCGCAACTACTCTAGGTCTTAAATTAGTGGATCCCAATACTACGTCTATAAACCCCTTGTTTTTCACCTGTAAATCGTCTTCTCGGGACGGACAATCTCGAGCGAGGGTCCTATAGGGCAAGCGGATTCCATCGACAAAAGGAAACGTGAACTTAGGGCTAGCTGGTCATGCAAACTTTCGACGTATATGCCATGCAGGTCACGGTCAAAGTCAACATCCTCGAGTTAAGGCAGAAATCGTGCCAAAATTTCGGCATGACCTCTCTTTGACTCGCTTTCGTGAGGGGCCTTAGCTCTTGGCATTGGCCAAGTTGTGACTAGTATGGTTCATACGTTAAAGGTTTGATGACACTGCGTCATATTGAACCTTCGGGTATATTTTTAACCGGTTCTGCGTCAAAGCCAAAAGCTAAGACTCCGGGTTGAGAAATGACCTTTGATCTCAACTTTTAAGTTTTGACTTGTGAGGAAGATCTGTGTAAGAATATACACTTAGGCTTTATGACACGAATTAAGCCAAAAACCAACCAAGGTCTTGGACGAAGTGTGACACAAAGAGTGCATGGTTACACGGGCGAGAATGGGCTGTTTGGGATGACCCCATGTGCACGAGAGAGGGGTAGGAAGGCCTTCAAGTTTCAGCTGAACGATCACCCCGGGTTAAGGGTTGTAGTGTGCAAGTGTACATGGTAACAGTGCGCGTAGTGTGCGGTCACTGAATTCTTTTTTTGAGTAAAACATAGATTTTCAAAATGTGTTTTAAAGAATTTATGAGCAGTTCAAAATATTGCACGAAAACCAATTTATGAACAAGTGTTCACGAACATGTTTTGTTTCAAAGAAATGAAAAGCAACACATTTTTTTTTTGAAAAAAATCCAATGTAATGAAAACCGGAGCTGTTTAAAAAAAAATTGAAAGAAAAAATGAGTAACACGCCATGGTAAGAAAACACACACACACAAAAACGAGAAAGGATAAACGAAAGTTTGACCCACAAAATGTTTTTTTTAAAGCAAAAGCAGTTTTAAGAAAAACATGTTAAGTTCTCCCCAACGGAGTCGCCAACTGAAATTACCCGCATTCGCTTGCAATCACGAAAGCAACGAGCGGTTTGAATTTCACGAAAGGAAAAAAGAGAGTCGCCACGCCATTTTTATTATGAGCCAAAACTTTGAAAAAGGCTTTTGAATAGAGATTGTTAGGTTCGGAGGTCACGTTACGCCTTGGGAAGAAATTAATTGTGCTCACCCAAAATGCCTCGTATTGACGAGCCTTTCTACCTTTCTCGAAAACTGTGCGTGTCTATGTTTGTGTATTACTTGAAAATGAGTTTGAATTGCGAGTTTTTGAATTGAAAATGAGTTTGAATGGAGGGTTTTGAAATGAGGGATATTTTGATTTGAATCGGGCATTATAACGTTACCCTTTTTTGATAAAATGACATTAAGGAAAAGATTTTGATTTGAATCGGGCATTATAACTTTACCCTTTTTTTTTGATAAAATGACAGTAAGGAAAAGATTTTGATTTGAATCAGGCATTATAACGTTATCCTTTTTTGATAAAATGATAGTAAAGAAAACACATTTAAAGTAATCGACAATAATGAAATGACGATCGACAAGTCAATTTCTTGACTCGGATGTTAAAGTAAATACGATCAACAAACCAAATGGTTTGGACGGTAAATAACGATATTGAAATGACGATATCAACGAATCGAGCGATTCGGACGGTAAAAGATGCAATCAATGAATCAAACGATTCGGACGGTAAAAAGCGTTATTTAAATGACAATATCAACGAATCAAACGATTCGAACGGTAGAAATGACAATCGACGAATCGAACGATTCAGATGGTAAATGAAGTAATAAGATAAAGTGATAAATGACGAGTCAAGATCTCCCATTTTAACTCTAAATTACTCTTTTCGAAAGAGAAAAGTAATAGAGAGAGGGTCATTTCTTGACTCGGAGACAATGTAGTGTTTACATTTTGAAGAGTTTGATCGGAACAGAAATAACGAAAAAGACGTAAAAGAGGATGAAAGTTTAGATTGAGAAGGATAGTTTACCAATCGTTAGGTTTTGACTCTATCTTCCGAGGGATCGTATATTGGATACAAAAAGTGTTTGAAAAGTGTTTGAATTGTGTTTGTTTGGGAAAATGAGGCTTTCACGTAAATCGGGGAAATATTCGGGACTTTCGGGGGGAATTGGGATGCTAAAATCGAGGTGTGAAGGTAGGAGGGTGAAAGTTTTGGGGCCATTTACTGAATGACTGAGGCTTTATTTATAGGCTGTAAAATTTCAAAACAGGCCGAACAGCCTATCCTTCATGTTGAGGGCATTTTGGGCATTTCAATTTATTGATGTGACCGTTGGACGACTTGCTGGTTATGCCAGTAAAACAGGCCGGCCGGCCTAACTTTCATTCTGAGGGTATTTTGGTCATTTCACACTCTGAAGTGATTTGACCCTTGGGGAGACTTTTTTGACGAGTTATCATTGTTTCATCCTTTGTCCGTTATTTTGACAGTTTTTTAAATAACTGTCCGAATAAATGTCGGAACTATCCCGGAAATTACGTATTTTTTGAAAAGTAATATTTTTCACATGTTCTAACGTGTTTTTAATACACTTTGATATTGGATGATCCGGGCAGTCCCGAAAAATCTCGTTAATCTGGAAAGTGCGAATTAAAGTATTATTATGAACCGGATTTGGGTACTTACACTTGTTCTGCTCGACTTTTCTGTCCGTAGCTTCTATTTTTCTAAGTACCCAATCCTCGACTTGGAATACCCTTTTATTGACCCTTTTGTCATGGTAGTCTTTAGTCCTTTGCTTATAATTCACCATTCTCATCAGGACAACCAACCTCCTTTCATCTACTAAGTCTAGGTCTGGCAACCTGTTGACTTTATTCACTAGCTCGTCATAGTTGGTATTTCTAGCTGTAGAGATGGCCATTTCTGTTGGTGCCATGGCCTCAGACCCAAAATTTAGTGCAAATGGGTTTTCCCCGGTTGGCCTCCGGTGGTTGTGCGAACTGCCCATAAGGCAAAGTGAAGTTCGTCCAACCATCTACCATCACTTCCTTCTAGGTTTTTGGTGAGGCCGATAGTACTAGCTTGTTTGCCGCATTTGCTTGTCCATTACATTGAGGTCGACTTACGGATGGCTTGATGTTTCTGACTCTCAGTCTGTTCAATTCTGCTGTGAAAGCCTTGGAGAACTGGAGACCATGATCTGAAATGATTGTGTGTGGGACCCCAAAGCGACACAGATAAATTCGTGCACGAAATTGATTGCATTCTCCTCTGTTATTTTTGCTAAGGCCTTTGCTTCTATCCACTTGGAGAAGTAATAGACTGCCTTGATCACGTACTTGTAGTTACCTCGGGCGGGGTGGGAGGGAGGGTCTGATGATGTTGGTCCCACACATATCAAATGGCCAAGTAGGAATTATGGGGGTTTTCTTGATTGATGGGACTCTGGGAATGTCTGCATACCTCTGACACTTGTCACACTTTCTGACGTAGACTTGTGCGTCATCTGTCAGGGCCGACCATTAGTAACCTAGAGTGATAATTTTATCAGTTAATGTTCTGGCCCCTGGGTGACCACCACATATGCCGTTGTGGACTTCGTCCAAGAGGTACATTGTTTCCTTGGGGTGAACATAACTGAGGGGAGGTTTTGTGAACGATCTTCTATATAGGACCCCATTCCATACTGTGAACCTTACTGACTTCTTTTTGATGACCCTTGCTCCTATCTCGTCGTCTGGCAGTTGGTCTTTTTCGATGAAGTCCACATACTCGTCTATCCAACACGTCTCCTCCCCGTGTATGAGCATTACTCATAGTATTTCGTAAGCTGTCTCCTCGACAAAGACTATTAGTGGGTTAGTGGACGGGTCGGCCACGTCAATGGTTGCAATTTTGGACAAGACGTGTACTACTTGGTTATCTTCTCATCCTATCTGACTTATCTAAAAAAATCAAGTTTTTTTCACTATTTCTAGGACGAGATCCTTATACTTTTTCAGGATGGGGTGCTGAGTATTGTACTCCCCTTTTATTTGCTTGATTACGAGATGGGAGTCACGGAAGGTGGCAATCTTTGTTGCCCCGTAAAAGAAGGCTAACTCTATGCCAAATATCAAGGCTTCATACTTAGCCTGATTGTTTGATGCAGGGAACTTGAATCTGATTATGTCCTGGATGGTGTGCTCCCCATTGGGACTTGCCAGTACTACTCCAGCTTTGCTTCTCTCCTTAGTGGCTGACCCATCTATTTATATGACCCAGCAGTTAGGTGGTAGCTCGATGGTCGTCTTTTCCCCCGTAGGTTTTTTACGCTTACGGGAGATGGGGTCGTGCTCGCTTGTGAAGGCGGTTTCGACCATAAAGTCGACCATAGGCTGTGCTAGGAGTGTCTTCCTAGGCTAGTATCTGATGTCAAACTCTATGAGTTCGAGGACTAGTTAAGGAGATGACCTGAGCAGTCCAATTTATGCAAGATTTTCTTGTGGGGTGAATTAGTGTACAAAATTATGGTGTGTGCAGAGAGGTATACTCGTAGCTTCCTTGCAGCTATGACCAAGGCATAAGCAATTTTTTCTGCATTGAAGTATCTGCTCTCCACATCTGATAGTGCTTTGCTCACATAGTAGATAGGCTTTTGATGCTCTCCCCTCATTGTGGACTAGTACAGCAACTACAACATTGTCAGTGGCAGCTAGAAAGACGTATAACATCTCTCCCATAACTGGGCTGCTTAATAGTATGGGAGAGCCCAAGTACTCCTTTAGTTGTTTGAATGATTCTGAGCATTTCGGAGTCCAGGAAAAGCTCTTGGTCCCCTTAAATTTTTTGAAAAATGGTAGTGACTTCTCTACTGACTTTGCAATAAACATACCAAGGGCTGCTACTCTCCCATTCAGCCTTTGAACTTCCTTGATGCTGGTAGGTTTTTGCATGTCGACCAGGGCTTTGATTTTCTTCGAATTTGCCTCGATCCCTCTTTGCGAGACCATAAAGCCTAGGAACTTTCCAGCTGTTACTCCGAACATACACTTGCTCGGATTCAATTTAATGTCCTTTACCCTTAAGTTGTCAAATATTTCTTTTAAGTACAGGCCATGACTGCCAGTCCTAGTCTAATGACCATGTTGTCAATATATGCCTCCATGTTCTGACCAATATGCTCCCCAAATACTTTGTTGACCATGCGTTGGCAGGTTGCACCAGCATTTTTTAGCCCGAAGGGCATCATGCTATAGCAATAAATTCCTTCGGATATTTGGAAAGTGTGATGATGCCACCCGATTTTTCCTTTTCCTTTTTTTTTGAAAATCAAAAACGGAGACGGAGTCGCCACGCCATTTTTATTTTAAGGGCCAAAACTTTGAAAAATACCTGGAATGAGAGATTTGGGTTCGGAGGTCACGTTACACTCCGGGAAGAACGTTAGTGTTCACCCGGAATGCCTCGTAAAACGAGTCTTCCAAGCTTAAAAACCATTTTGTGCGTGTGTGTGTGTGTGTTTCTTTAGCCAAAATAAGTTCAAACTGAGAAAGGTAAAAATTGGGAACTCTTTGTAAGACATTAAACAAGTCCCATGATTTTTGGTGTGATTTTAGGGTTGAGTTTTGGTACTCAAAAGACCTTTTGAAGTTGAAAAGCAATTCTGCCAGAATGAAAGAGGCAGTGGATACTCAATTTTAAAATGAATTTAAGAGCTTCAAAGCTTCAAAATATGAGGAAAGTCAGAGAATTAAAGTTGTTCAAAACACCTTAAATAAGGTTTCTGCAAAAGGCTTTTCCATTTTGAGATTATTTGAAGGACCAAAACCTTCTGTAAATCACAGATATGAAATCTGGATTTCCAGAGACTGATGAACTGACCTTTGGAAAATAATTTGAAAAGGGGAGTTAGACTCACGTTAAAACAAAGTAAAAATATGTCTGGAATGCTACGGATGTTGGCTACAAATAGTGTTTTGTAGTCAACACCAAATTTCAAGTTCTTCTGTGTCCAAAAAATTAGACCATGGACAGAGGTCTTAGAGAAAGGCTACTGGACAGCAACTTTCTCAAGAAGGAAAATGTGATTTAAAGGGGGTTTTGCATCCATGATTGTCCCCATTTCCTTAGGCTTTGATTAGTAGTCACTAGACATTTTAGTGGTGATCTACTATATCAAGCCATCCTTAGGGTACATTAGGACTTTAAGCATTTCATTTGCTTGGGAAGGGGAATTCTATCCTTTGAAACAAAGATTTTTGTTGTGAAAATTGATTTTTAGGGTTTTGAAAATATGTTTACAAGTAAGTAAAGACAATTTGAAGGGAATGTTGATCCTTGTAGAGGATCATCCATGGAGATGAACTTCCATGGTGATCCTCTTGAATTTAGGGCAAGAAATGAACAAGTTACATCTTCAAAGTATGAGATGCATGCATGGATGAGAGAGATTTAGGGTATGGAGAAGGAGGTTATACCTATCTTCTTTTGAGTTTGTGTTTGAGACTTTGAGTTTTGAGAGTGAGTGGGTGTGGTTTGGGAAAATAATCAAGAGAAAAAGGTGACAATTCAAGGGAATTCTCACTGTTTTCTCTAGTATTTTCGCCAAGGTTTTGCTGTGAATGAAGTTGTGTCTCTTGAAAATGAGACTGAGGGGTTCAATTTATAGGCCTCTGGGAATTTCAATCTCGTTCGCGCGGATCGTCTCTAAGGCGTGCCTGGTGCATTAAATGCTGCTCCAGGCTTTGGACAGGAAGAATATTTTTCAAATTAAGCAACCAGTTTTTGTTACAGCAGCTTCTATTTCAGGTTGTTGGCCTTTTTTGAGATTCTTTTCTTGGTTTAACTTCAAATAGCAATTCCCAATTTACCCTTGCTTTGTTAGAAAAGTTAGGAATTGTTAGAAATGTTAGGAATGTTAGGACTTTCGTTAATTTTCTAACGAAAATGTTAACAACTCAAATTGGAGCACTTACAGTAGCCCCTCGGCGACGGCGCTTTCGAAGGAGGCGGGGTCGTCTATAAGAGTAAGGCTCCATATTTGGCAAAGGAGTGACCAAGGTGGTCGGATGGCTGAACCTAATGATAGGCTACCTACGTATCCTTAAGAGGAATCAAGCCGGTCGTAGTTCGGGTCTTTGACCCTGGAATGACTATTTTGAGGCGTCAACCTGATGAGCGAGTTCTGCAGTCGGTTGCTGAAAGAAACTCTGCTGGGGATAAGAGATGACCATTTTGGTGTAATGGCTGGAGTTGTATATCCGCTCTGCTGGGGATAGGAATGACCCTTTTTGGCCTGATGGCTGAACCTAATGATAGGCTACCTACGTATCCGTAAGAGGAATCAAGCCAGTCGTAGTTCGGATCTTTGACCCTTGAAGTGACTATTTTGAGGCGTCAACCTGGTAATGATGGCGTTTCAGGTGCCTCGAACCTTGATGATGGCGTTTTAGGTGCCTCAGATCTTGAAGATGATGGCGTTTTAGGTGCCTCAAACCTTGATGATGATGGCGTTTTAGGTGCCTCGAACCTGGAAGATGGCGTTTTAGGTGCCTCGAACCTTGATGATGGCGTTTTAGGTGCCTCGAACCTTGATGATGGCGTTTTAGGTGCCTCGAACCTTGAAGATGATGGCGTTCTAGGTGCCTCGAACCTTGATTTGAAATGATTTCCCTTGATGGTTTGGGAAAGATGGTCCTTTGGTGGACTTCATTTGAAGGGATCGGTCTTACGCCTGCTGCCGAAGGAAAGGATGACCATTTTTGTCGAGTGGGTGGACCTATGGTAGGCTACCTACGTATCCCGATTGGGGAATCAAGCCCTTACGTAGTTCGAAAGCTACTCGGGATTTCGTTGGCTCGGGCTTACGTTTTACGGCCGTGGATGATAATGAGGAAAGAAACGGGATTCCGTTAACTTTGCTGGGGATTTTGTTAGCCTATGTCGGAGAAATCGGATTTACGTTTTACAGTCGGGGATGATAACGAGGAGAGAAACGGGATTCCGTTAACTTTTGTTGGGGAAATCGGACTTACGTTTTACTGCCGTTGATGATATTGATGAAAGAAACGGGATTCCGTTATCTTTCTCGGAGAAATCGGACTTACGCTTTACAGTCGTTGATGAAATTGATGAAAGAAACGGGATTCCGTTATCTTTCTCGGAGAAATCGGACTTACGTTTTACTGCCGTTGATGAAATTGATGAAAGAAACGGGATTCCGTTATCTTTCTCGGAGAAATCGGACTTACGTTTTACTGCCGTTGATGATAATGATGAAAGAAACGGGATTCCATTATCTTTCTCGGAGAAATCGGACTTACGTTTTACTGCCGTTGATGATAATGATGAAAGAAACGGGATTCCGTTATCTTTCTCGGAGAAATCGGACTTACGTTTTACTGCAGTTGATGATAATGATGAAAGAAACGGGATTCCGTTATCTTTCTCGGAGAAATCGGACTTACGTTTTACTGCCGTTGATGATAATGATGAAAGAAACGGGATTCCGTTATCTTTCTCGGAGAAATCGGACTTACGTTTTACTGCCGTTGATGAAATTGATGAAAGAAACCGGATTCCGTTATCTTTCTCGGAGAAATCGGACTTACGTTTTACTGCCGTTGATGAAATTGATGAAAGAAACGGGATTCCGTTATCTTTATCGGAGAAATCGGACTTACGTTTTACTGCCGTTAAGGTTCTTTTGAAAAGGGGGGTTAACTTTGGTTAACTTTGTTAACTCTGTTAAGTTTAGGACCAAACTGCAGAGTCCTGGAATTTTAAAGGGCAAAATAGTCTTTTTGGCTCTTCAATCCCATCCGCGCGGACTGGGTTGAAGTCCAGATGGGTTTAAATAAAGGGCCGCCGCCCTTCTCCTTCTCCCTCACCATTTTCCAGTTTTTTACGAGAGAGGAGAGAGAAAATCGAGAATTCCGCCATTTTTGGCCATAGAGCTCCGAAATTCTTCCGATTTCTTCGATTTTTCGAGCAATGGAACACGGGGGAGTTGCCATTCAAGGCCAAGGACGCGGCCTGGTCGCGAAGAGGCGATTAGAGCTCGTTCGAATGAGGAGGCATTACTCACTTTCGCAATCGATCGCGGAGGAGCCATATCCCGATGCGTGGCAGCATTGGGCCACTGATCCGAGTCTTCGCACGGTATACTTCGAATCTCTTCGTTTCCTTTGTCGATTTTTGTTTGAAATTGATTTTTTTGTGATTTTTTTTTTTAATTATGCACACTCTCTTTTTTTTTTGGAATGTAATAATCTAGGATTTCTATCATTTTTATTATTATTTTTTATCTATTATGAATGCAATGTTGCATGAGCCCGGTTTTTTGGCAAGGGTGTGAATGCTTGGTATATGAACTGTTTGGGCAGGTTTTGCACGGTTTTCGAGCGACTGGGATGAAATGTTCCTTCGTGGTGCAGCAGTTTAAACTGCTGCAGATTTTTCTGGGTGACAATCCCATCCGCACGGATGGGGATGAAATCTGTCAGGGTTCATTTATTTTGGTGGTTGGATCTGGTTTGGACCATAAATGTCATTGAAACTTCATCTTCTCCAGTTCAAACTTACTGGAATTTCGGGAAAGAAGTAAAAAAAAGCCATGGAAATGTCCAAAATTTCTCTAAATTTGTCCAAAGAAAGACAAATGTTGTTCTTTGAAAAGTTCAAGGAGTGGTGTAGGGAGATTATGCACGAGAGGAGGTCATTTTTCGAAGAAAGGTACAAGATAAAGTGCTTGTGGTCTCTCAAATAATTGGTTCCGGACTATGATCTCTTGAGAGCTTCTTCTTCATTTTGGGATACTAGAAGGCATGTCTTTTGCCTTTCTTACAATGAAGTGGTCCCGACCGTTGAAGAATTCCGGGCTTTGCTTGGTTGCCCGGAGGTGGAAGAGATTGCGGTTCCTTTGCCTGGAGGGGCTTCTTTCGTTGATAGGTTGTGCAACCTTCTTCATCTTTCCCCGGAGGAAGCGCAAGGTATGATCCGTAGTCCCGATCATTTTGATATTTCCGGTCTTCCTGATAGATTTAGGGGCTTAGGCTTGATTGATGATGCCTATTGGGATGCTTTTGCCCTCTGCATGTTTGGGACCTTGTTTATGGTCTATTCTTTTGGGATTTGTCATCGGGCTCTGCTGGATGTGGTTGTTCACTGTCGCTTGGGCAGAGACGTTGTACCTTTGATCCTGGGGGAGACCTTTCACGCTCTCGACATGTTAGCAACCGGGAGGCGGTATATGCACGGGGGCAGCCCGTTTCTCTTGACTCTGTGGCTGATGGAGCGCCTGGGGGTTCTTCACAAAACTTCGGATATGATCAAGCCTTGGACATTTGCCAGGAGAGGGGTTACTGTGGATTTTGATGATCAGGGCTCGTGGGAGCATTGGATGGCTGGTCGCCGGACTGAAGATATCAGATGGTCGGTGCCTCATTGGCGGGTGGAGACTCAGAGAGTACTTCAGGATGGATCTCACGTGGTTATGCTTTCGGGGCTTTCTCAGTCCAGCTTCTACATTTCGGCTCTGGTTCTGAGGCAGTTTGGCTTGGAGCAGGCTCCTTTGGAGGACTTCGATGATATAGCCACTAGGGTGGTGGCTCTTGCTTCTATGGATGATCCTTCGGTGTTCCCATTTCTTTCCCGAGTATGGAGGTATGACGTCTTTCCCCATCGGGTTATCCTCAGGCGTCCGAGACCTGTGTTTCTGAACACTTGGTACTTGAATTGGTACGAGAGGCATTTGGGGGAGACTCAGATGGCTATTTTGAGACGGCGTGAGGCCATTGTGGGTGCGGAAGACCTGACAGTTTCGGAGATGAGGAGGGCCGAGGCGAGGGCCAATCCTCATGACAGGAGCGGAGATGTTGTGACCGACTATGAGGCTTATGTCAATAGACAGGAGAGGAGGACTCCTATGCTACCAGCTCGGCTACAGGAGATGAGAGATGACGCTAGGGCTACTAAGGCCCTGACAGAGGCTGGTTTGATAGATCCTGTCCCTACACCAGAGCTTGGTAGGAGGAAGACCGACATTTTTCCTGTTCAGAGGAAGAAGACCCGAAGGGGGAAGAAGAGAGGGAATGCCAGTACGAGCGGCTTATAGTGACCTTAAGGTTTCCGAGTATCCCTTTCTTGTTGTAGCAGACACATTAGTCTGATTATGTATCTTAGTTTCTTTTAGCAGGTTGTCAGTTGTAGGAATGAACCGAGCTTAGACTCATCAAAAAGTTTTTAACTGTAATGAATATGTGAATTGCTTTAGAGTTTTTCGAAACGCTTTCATGGTCTGAAAAAGTATGTCTTTTATTTGTATTTTAGACCGAACCGTTTCCGGCTGCCTACGTTCCCTTCGGACAAAAGGGCTCAGGTTTTCGTAGTTCGACCCGGTTAATTTGTTTTTTTTTGTTGTTTTTTCTTTTTTTGGTGCAACCCTGTTTTTTACCTAGGCCGCCCTTTTCGGGTTTTCAACCTAGTTGGGTATTACTCTTTTAGCACTCTTTTTCTTTGTTTTTTTTGGTGCAACCCTGTTTTTTACCTAGGCCGCCCTTTTCGGGTTTTCAACCTAGTTGGGTATTATTCTTTTAGCACTCTTTTTCTTTGTTTTTTTTTTTTTTTGGTTTGTTTTTTTTTTTTTTTTTTTGAAATGACTCAGTGTTTTACGCGTAGGATCTGCGCAGCTTGTCACCATTCACTGGGTGCACGAAAGGATTTCCGTCGAGATCTGCAAGTTGCATGGCCCCTCCGGAGAAGATCTTCTGGACGACATATGGCCCGACCCAAACAGGCTCCCATTTGCCAAGCGGGTTGATGCGGACTGGGGGTTTCTCTTTTAAAACAAGATCACCTTCCTCAATCTCCCGGTGTTTTACTTTCTTGTCGAAGGCTCTGGCCATTCTCCCTTGGTAGGCTCGGATATGTTTCATGGACTTCAATCGTCGTTCATCTAGTAGAGCCAATTCGTCATGGCGACTACGGAGCCATTCGACCTCATTGATTTGACTTTCAAGCAGCACACGGAGTGAGGGAATCTCTAGCTTGATCGGGAGTACGACTTCCATCCCGTATGTGAGGGCAAACGGTGTCTCCCCCGTTGCGGTTCTGACTGATGTCCTGTAGCCCCAGAGTGCCAGGTGTAGCTTCTCGGGCCAATCTCGACCTCGGACAGCCATTTTCCGGATGATGTTTTCTAGAGTCTTGTTTGCTGCTTCCATGGCTCCGTTGGTTTGGGGCCTATAGGGAGATGACTTGTGACGGGTTATTCTGAATTCCGCCAGTAGCCTTTCGCATTCCCCTTCGAAGTGGGATCCATTATCTGAGATGATTTCGGTCGGCAACCCGTATTTGTATATGATGTTCCCTTTGATGAAGAGGGCTACTTTCTTTGAGTTGAAAACTTTGTAGGACTTTGTAGGGCATCCTTTTCAGTTCCTACCAATCTGCGTCTCTTTAGGATCATCCGCAGTTCCCAGATTCACACTTGTCAAAACCTTTTCGGCAGCTTGGGCTCGATTTTCCTTTTTCCGAACAACCTGCTTAAAGATTTTTTTTTTTTTTAATATATGGTTTATTTAATGCGTCTGCTTCTTTATCTAATGAATCATTATTAAATGTTGTTTTTTTTATTTTTAGTTATTTCATCATTAGTTAGAGTGACAATCAAGGGATACTCAGAAAGATTCATCATTTCATTGAAAACGAAAGGGAATACAACCTTGGCTACAATTTCGCAGTCTTTAGGCGTAAGGCCATCGGACGACTCTAGCGACTCGAACTAGACAATGAAAGACTCGGAGGACTTTACATAGGTTGACACAAAGGGACGGGGGACCAATCCAAGTTTGGTGTTCATTTCCTCTTTGGTCACGGACGGGCCTGAGAGAGTTTCCCAATTCTTCAGTGGCATGGCATTGCCGTCAGTGGCCTCATGACTCGGGAATTGTGCTGTTTCTGTCCTCCTTCCTCGATCATTGCTACCATCTCTTTGACTGAGCCAAAATCAATCAGGTCTGGCACCTGAACTTTTTCCCCGAATAACTGCTGCATAATCGGACCATCCCAATCATCTGAAAAGACCTCTGCGGCTTTATCTTTTGGCACTGTCAATTCAAACTCAGGCTTCGGACCTTCCTGGATAATCGGAATTGTGGTAGTGAGCTTCTCGAACTGTTCCACTAGGCTTGGCACGCCTTTGAAAGTGTACTCGCTCTGGATGGTGGTGGTAGCCCCAGGTATCTTAGGCAGATCAAGAAACATTCTACTGACGGGATTAGCTTTGGTTCCCCTGTTCTTGCTGAGGTTGTCCTGTAACTTCATCCATCCCTCTGTAGGTTCTTTGACTGTAGCATTGTCGTTCTGCGTGGGACCTTTCACGAAGTAGTCAGCCAAATTAGGACTGAAAGAGAGAGATTTAGGGCCGTTGACTGGGACCCTTCCCGTGATAGCTTCTTTCCTTCGCAGAGCAATTTCTTTTCCCTTTGCAATTTTCCCCGAAGTCGGTTCATACCCTAGGCCATGGCGAGTTTTCCGCTCTTTCACCTCGATGAGTTTGTGGGTTCCTTGTTGATGCTTCCCCAGACCCAGGCCAGGCAGATAGCTCATCTTTCTCATCATTTTCAAGACCGGAGGGATTTTATCCCGAGTGATTGTCAGATCTACGTTGCACACTTGGGCTTTGGGAGGCTCGACCGTGAAGCCTGTCAGCATGAGGCCGTCATCATCGTGTTTGATCTCCAGAATAGGTATTCCACCTGTATCTGTGCCCTCTAAAGTGACTAGATCCCCGTAAATGGTTGTTAGGTCCCCATCTGAGACGAATTTCACACATTGGTGGAGGCTCGAAGCAACCCCTTTGACTTGATGCAGCCAAGGTCTTCCCAACAGGGCATTGAAAGTGATCGGGATATCGATAACCTGGAATTCCACAGGTATCAGTTTCTTGCCAAACCAGAGGCCCAAAGTAGCAACTCAGGGGGGCTCGAGATGTCGAGTCATAAGCTTTGACTGTGAGGGAGGAAGGCTTTAGATCTGTGGACTTGATGTTGAGCAGACTCATGATCTTTGCCGGGAGGATATTCATTCCGAACCCATTGTCAACCAAAACCCGAGGGAGGCGTCGTTCATCTAACTGGACTGTGATGAAGAGAGGCTCATTGTGATCCGCCCCGAACTGAGGGAGATCAAGGTCTGTGAAAGTGATTATGTTCCCGTAGTGGATGCTCCCGATCAATTGCACTACGTCATCGGGAGTAGCATCGATAGGCACCAGAGTGCGAGCCAGGCTTTCTTCCAGCTTTAGCGTGTGGGGATAAGACGAGGTGATCAAGGACCATAGAGAGATTTTGGCCTGTGTCTTCTTCAACTGGGCGAGTACGGGATCCTCTTTCTCGGGGTCAGAAATTTCGGCTGTCTTGACATAAGGGAGGCGATCTTCTTTCGGTGCACAGTCTGCTTTGCCTTCTTGTACGCCTTGGGGTTTCACTGATAGATCTGCCGGACACAGTCGGCAAATTAACTTCTTTGTCTATTGCTTCCTGACTAGATTTCTTCAATGCTGCCAAGGTTAACGGAGGAGCCTGTTTGGCTATTGGCCACTGGTTCTGCCGGAGTCTAGCAACGGTGAGGGGCTGAGCTTGAGCTGTACCGGCTCCTTCCCGGGCAGCCTTTATAACTGCTTCCCAAGTTACAGGCTTTTGAATCTGGGGTTGTGTCACTATCCCCTGGATGGCCCATAGAGCTAAGGCGTCCTCCGATTCGCCCTTATAGCCTGCATTGCCTATGGTTATCATACAACAGGAATTGCTATTCTCAGGGCTTGGCGGCTTCTCGATTTCATCTCCGATATAGTGCAGCCACTCTGGTTCCTTTCTGTAATACTCAGAGCTGGAGACGATTATAGCATACTGCGTGGGAGGAGCATCAGGTATCATGCCGGTTTCCAGGACTTTTCTCAGAGATGAAATGCATTCCGGGAAAGTGATCTCTTCTTGGGTAACCCTGACAAGGATGGTTACTTTGCTTCGGGGCGGATTTGATCTGACCATGGTGATTTTCTCATTGGGGAGGATGGGAGTCAGTTTCCCTCTCTCTAACAGATCTTCAACTATCAGCCTGGATCGGGTGTCTGAAAACCCTTTCCCCAAAACATGGTAGGCAGTGTTGAACTCTATGACATCCACGTACTCAGCACCAGGAAACTTCATGGCTTTCATATCCTCGGTTTCGTAGTAGTTGTCTTCCGAAGTTTCTTCGGTCTTACAGCTGTCAGCCTCCATCTCATCATACATCTTCTTCCTTTCGCCCTTGCAAGTAGGGCAGCCACAAGTAAAGGATAGGCAATGCTCACTTCTGTAGTTTGATGCAATGGCTCGGTAGATCTGGGTCCAAATGAGGAGTATCCGGGGTCCACTGTCGGGTACAGGAGAAATTAAGAAAGCATCATGTGGGTCGATGGGTATGAAAGCGACTGGGGAGACATTTAGATCAATAACCCTTTTCAGTGACTCCGTGCACTCGCTTTGTTCGAGCGGCTCGGCCGTGACCCTTACAGTTGTGATACCATCTGTTCTAGGGAAGGAAGAAAAAGATCCGATGACGTTTACGAAATCATCGTCTTCTGATTGCTGAAAACCTCCCTTTTTGACCAAGGCTTCGATGAACCTTCTCCATTCGCCTGCTAGGTCCTTATAGGGGACATTATGCTCTAGGACCTTGGATATGTATGGATCTGGGCGAGGGCTTTGCTGTTCCTCATCCTCTGAAGTATCCGGACACTGGCCACAAGTACATCTTACGAGTGACACTTCATGGGGGCCCGTCCCCATCGGTATTTGACCCGCATTTTCTGGTGGTCCTTCATCATCGCTTGCTGACAGCCAACCATTGTGTCTGGCTTCCGTGATATCATTTCTGGCATGATTGTTCCAGATTGATTCCGGGTCTGGGGCCTCAGTTGATTCTTTGCTCTCGTCATCATCATCGTCATTGCTGTCATCGGAATCATCTTCCCATACTACTGGGATTTCGGCTGAGAGGGAATGCCGATCAAACCCGTTAGGGGAATATGGGTGCGTGCAACCGCAGAAATTGTCGTATGCCCCCATTCCTGGAAGTAGTAGTTGCGACTCGGCTTCTCCTCCTAGAAACTGCGGGGGAAGAGTGAGAGGGGGCGGCACGTACTTGACTCCAGGCAGGATATAGAAGTAATCCTCCTCCTCTGATTCTTCGCTGTTCTCGGGATCACATTCAGCCTCTCCCAAAACCAACTTGCAGAAGTGTACTAGCTCCAGATGCTCTTCGGCCTCTTTGCTGATAAGCCCCAGTATAGGCGCCCGTCTGAAGCTTTCTTGCTCAATCTTCCTTGACTGTTCTAACCATCTCGTGTAAATGGTTTTCTCATGTTTTGATCGGAATAGCCCCAGCTCTTCAGTGTCAGCTTTCCCTTCCTCCGAGAAATAGCGAGCCTCATATTCTTGCAAGAAATCTCTGACATGAGACCAAGATGGGGTGATTTGTTCATCATCCTCAAGGCTGAGGGGGAATCCGAATTCAGGATCCTCGACAAGATTGGCCATGGGTATTTGGGGACCTTCATCAGTCTCCGCATCTTCCTGGGCATGCGAAGATGTCTAGTTGTTCTTCTTCAGAAGGAGGAATTGCCATTTCGCTAAGCTTCAAATTCCAACGCTTGTAAAAGTCCCCGATGTTCTCGTCGGGACGCTGCACTGTTGTCTGCAGATCAACTCTATTTGTTTCCCATTCCAAGTTAGCTTTGTACTTTTCTGTGAAGGCACTAGTAATCTGGTCCCATGTAGCCCTGGCCTCGGGTTTTAAGCGGAAGAACCATTTTAGAGCACTGGACTTCAAAGAGAGACTGAAATAGTCAGCCAACTGCTGATTGGTGCACCCTTTGGCCTTCATTGCCAAGGTATACGTGTCCAGATGAGTTTTCGGGCATGCAGTGCCATCAAAGAGATCCAAAATAGGCATCACGAATTTGTGGGGCAGGGGAACAATGGAGTCCGGGTCCGTAGGCCGGAAAGCAGACTTCTTAGCGGTCAATTCAGCAATCTGCGCTTTCATTTCCTTGTGTTGTTCCATGAACCAAGCCAGATGAGGGTCTTGTGCTGGAACCATGGCATTCAAACCAGCGACTGAGCTAGAGAGAGGAGCTACCACTGGCGGCAGACTGGTGGAGGGAACGACCGATCCTGGGACGTAGGTGAAAACCTGTCCTTGGCCCAAATTACCCGGTGGAGCTTGAGTAGGACCCTGGACAAAGGGATAGAACCTTGCGGCTTGCTGTTGATTTTCAACTGGCAAAGAGGGTGAAGGCAGTCCTGATGTAGCTGGGTAGCTTGGATTTCCGGAGTGAGGCCCATAAGTAGGCTTAAGTGCGGGCTGCTGTCCCTGGTTGTTAAATTGCATGGCTGAGGGTGTATAACCAGGGGGATACTGCGGTCCTGGTGATTTTGATGAAACTGGGATGGAGGCTTGGTAACCCATCAAAGTCTGAGTGAGAAATGGATTTGTGAAAGTTGTGTGAGGAGCGGCTGAGCTAGCATCATTCTGAGGAGGGTCTCCTGACTGTTGCCTTGGACCAGACTGTGGTGGCATTCCAAACTGTTGCTACGAAGGCCCGGATTGATCGGTTCCAACCTGAGGTGGGATTCCAATTTGCTGTGGCATTCCGAGGTAACCCCACCCATGAGAAGACATTCCATACTGATTTTGCCCCCACTGAGGAACTGCGAACTGATTCATCCCGTCAGGCTGCATGGATCCAGTGGTCTGACCCAGAGATTGAGGAGCATGGGCTCTGGTAGTAGTACCGTAGGAGGTTGGTGGTGGCATCTTGGAGTAGTCGGGGCGACCAAGATTGGGATTGGGGTCCTCCTCTTCTTCCACGGTGAAGGTGCCATCGGGATTGAGGCTGGCGGCCAAACCATGGCTCTTAATAGCCTCCATAAGGCTATTCAGCTGTGCTTCTTGTCGCACTCTCATCTGTTCGGCTAACTGATTCCACTGCTATTCTGTTTGAGGAATCCCAGGAGGCGGAGTGGTGTTGTCCCCATCGTTACCGGCTGATGCAGACATTCTGAAACCCGGAGTCGGAACAAACGGTGAAGCTGACGATGCGCTTGACTCTTCCCAACTGATCAAACGGTGACCCGGTGCCCGAAACCAAGCTTTGTGCGGAGCTGTGGGGGGAAAGACACGAGGGTTCAGATATTTGGGAATGAAGGAGGGTAGGTGTTTGGGCTCTGGGCTCATGCAACATGCGATTATTTGTTCTTGTTTACTTAAAACATGTTTTATTAAGCCTAATCGGTTGAAAAAGATTGCTCTTCTTTTTCGCAAACTATTCTGGATCAGTGGGTCCTGTCACTACACCTGCGAAACCTCAACCTGTAACCTCGAACAAGGGTTCCGTAGGGCAAGCAGGTCCCACCGACCAAAAATAAAAACGATCCTAAAGTCTGGCGGGTAATCTAGTCTTAACGAGCATTCGATGTAAATTACGGACAAAGCTGACGTCAAAAGTCAAGATCATGTCCGAGGGCTCGACAAAAAGTCGGCATGGTTCGAACTGATAAATGTCTACAATTGATCTTGACTCGTCGTCAATTAGGCCGTAATTAGGCATGGAATATTCGTTAATTCTTTATGACTCAGTGTCATGCTGGGAGTCAGTGTATAATTTGTGCCAGTCAGAGTCAAAGTCAAGGCGCCAGTCAATATCTGGTCAAAGTCCATGACGGAAAACCGGCATGACTTCGACTGATTAGGGACCCCGAAAGATATTGACTTGGTATGTCGACTAAGGCTTTAAAGGAAAGGTCTATACACAGACAGGGCATGACACAGACCAAACTAAAAACCAACCGGGTCTCGGACAAAGTGTGTCACGGACAAGTGCATGGTCGACACGAGGCTCCATGGGATGTTTGGGTAGTCCCGTGCTTGCACCGAGAGGCGTAATAAGACCAAACGGGCCGCTACAGGGATTTCCCCGGGTTAGGGACGTAGTGTGCAGTGTAAGGCCAAGTGCGCGTAGTGTGCAAGCAGTCTATCTTCTTTTTCTGAGTAAAATAGAGATTTTCTCATGTGTCTTAAAAAGTATGATGCATGATGTGTGTTTGTTTTTGTTTCTTGAAGAATCTTTTTTTTTTGAAAGCAAATGAACACATAAGAACATAATTCAAAAATTCAAACAGTTCAAGGCAACGGGTCCAACAGTCAAAATTTTGACTTTTCCGAGGCGGCCAAAACAACACGAAATGTGCAAAATCAACACACACACACAAAACAAATGGTTTCAAATGCCGGGACGGAAGCTTGACCCACAAAAGTTTTTCTTCTTTTTTTTTGAAAAGATAAAACTTATTTGTCCCCAGCGGAGTCGCCACTGTGATGATGCCACCCGATTTTTTCTTTTCCTTTTTTTTTTGAAAATCAAAAACGGAGACGGAGTCGCCACACCATTTTTATTTTAAGGGCCAAAACTTTGAAAAATGCCCGGAATGAGAGATTTGGGTTCGGAGGTCACGTTACATTCCGGGAAGAACGTTAGTGTTCACCCGGAATGCCTCGTAAAACGAGTCTTCCAAGCTTAAAAACCATTTTTTTTGTGTGTGTGTGTGTGTTTCTTTGGCCAAAATAAATTCAAACTGAGAAAGGTAAAAATTGGAAACTCTTTGTAAGACATTAAACAAGTCCCATGATTTTTGATGTGATTTTAGGGTTGAGTTTTAGTACTCAAAAGACCTTTTGAAGTTGAAAACCAATTCTGCCAGAATGAAAGAGGCAGTGGATACTCGATTTTAAAATGAATTTAAGAGCTTCAAAGCTTCAAAATCTGAGGAAAGTCAAAGAATGAAAGTTGTTCAAAACACCTTAAATAAGGTTTCTGCAAAAGGCTTTCCATTTTGAGATGATTTGAAGGACCAAAACCTTCTGGAAATCACAGATATGAAATCTGGATTTCCAGAGACTGATGAACTGACCTTTGAAAAATAATTTGAAAAGAGGAGTTAGACTCACGTAAAAAACAAAGTAAAAATATTTCTGGAATTCTACGGATGTTGGCTACAAAAAGTGTTTTGTAGTCAACACCAAATTCCAAGTTCTTCTGTGTCCAAAAAATTAGACCATGGACAGAGGTCTTAGAGAAAGGCTACTGGACAGCAACTTTCTCAAGAAGGAAAATGTGATTTAAAGGGGGGTTTTGCATCCATGCTTATCCCCATTTCCTTAGGCTTTGATTAGTAGTCACTAGACATTTTAGTGGTGATCTACTATATCAAGCCATCCTTAGGGTACATTAGGACTTTAAGCATTTCATTTGCTTGGGAAGGGGAATTCTATCCTTTGAAACAAAGATTTTTGTTGTGAAAATTGATTTTTAGGGTTTTGAAAATATGTTTGCAAGTAAGTAAAGACAATTTGAAGGGAATGTTGATCCTTGTAGAGGATCATCCATGGAGATGAACTTCCATGGTGATCCTCTTGGATCTAGGGCAAGAAATGAACAAGTTACATCTTCAAAGTATGAGATGCATGCATGGATGAGAGAGATTTAGGGTATGGAGAAGGAGGTTATACCTATCTTCTTTTGTGTTTGTGTTTGAGACTTTGAGTTTTGAGAGTGAGTGGGTGTGGTTTGGGAAAATAATCAAGAGAAAAAGGTGACAATTCAAGGGAATTCTCACTGTTTTCTCTAGTATTTTCGCCAAGGTTTTGCTGTGAATGAAGTTGTGTCTCTTGAAAATGAGACTGAGGGGTTCAATTTATAGGCCTCTAGGAATTTCAATCTCGTCCGCGCGGATCGTCTTGAAGGCGTGCCTGGTGCATTAAATGCTGCTCCAGGCTTTGGACAGGAAGAATATTTTTCAAATTAAGCAACCAGTTTTTGTTCCAGCAGCTTCTATTTCGGGTTGTTGGCCTTTTTTGAGATTCTTTTCTTGGTTTAACTTCAAATAGCAATTCCCAATTTACCCTTGCTTTGTTAGAAAAGTTAGGAATTGTTAGAAATGTTAGGAATGTTAGGACTTTCGTTAATTTTCTAACGAAAATGTTAACAACTCAAATTGGAGCCCTTACAGAAAGCCATCTTCTCAATGTCTTCCTTGGCCATCTTAATATGGTGGTAGCTAGAGTATCCGTACAGGAAGCTGAGAGTTCTATGTCCAGCAATGGAGTCTATCAAATTGTCAATTCTGGGGAGAGGGTAACTATCTTTTGGTAGGCCTTGTTGAGATCAGTGAAATCTACACACATACGCCAGTTCCCATTTTGTTTTTTAACCATCAGGACATTTGCCAACCAGACAGGATAGGTTACCTCTCTAATTATTCCAGCCCTTAGCAGTTTTTGTACTTCTTCCTTGATGGCGTCCTCCTTGTCATTAGCAAAGATTCTTCTTGTTTGCTTAATAGGCATAACAGAAGGGTTGATCTCCAACCTGTGGATGGCAACCTCTTCCTTATTCCCCTCATGTCCTTGACTCTCCAACCAAATATGTCAAGGTTGTCTTTGAGTAGTGTAATGACCTCCTCTCTTTCTTCAGGGGAGAGCCGTCCTCCAATTTTTATTCTTTGCTCCGGGTAGTCGGGATTGAGTGTTATTTCTTCTAATTGGTCAAAGGGCTCCATTTATGTTCTGTATCTAAATTGCAGTGTTTCAATGATAATTTCTCTAATTCTTCTTCCATCATCACCATTTAAGTCTATGTCCTCAATTTCAACCAGTTCGTCCATCTCCTGGTTCCATGGTCTTATGTCCTAGTCGGCCTCTGAGTTCTGGTTGACGACGAGCTGAGGGACTATTTCGAGGACGGGCAGAATTATAGCCTCAGAGTTATCAAGTGCATTTCTCCCAGTAGGCGCGTGGTGGTCTGATTGCTTCTCACCACCGTCATCCAGAGTGGTGGGACCGGGCCCATTTATGTCATTGAACCACTTTATCGTTCCTTGTCTAACGTGGGTTCTACTTCTGCTTCCTTTTTATAAATTTCTAGCATCATATGTTTCTCATCCTCGAATTCAAAAATAAGATGAAACCAAGAGCTGGTGTTGTCGTCTTTACAGACTTGGAAATTTCAGACTTTCTTCTAGTGTGTCGATTTCCATCTTTCTTGTTGTTTTCCTTATCTTCATCACATGCTCCAAGAAGTCATTGGGGTCGCCCACACACATCTAATTCCCGCTAGATTTGGAAATTTAACCCGTTGGTGAGGAAGGGAGGCAACCATCCCAAGTTTGCCTTGACTTGGAATGTCTAGGATGGCATGGTAGTCACTGGCTAAGTCCATGACTACGAATGTAACTGTGGCCTCCGTCCGGAAGGGGTATTCACTAATTTCAAGCAACAAGTCGACTGTTCCCATGGCATTGACCTTGTGGTTGGTGAAGCCTTCCAGCCTTCCGGAGTATGGTTCAAGCATACTATCTTTCAAGTTCGTTTTCTGGAACATCGAGTAGTACAAAATATCCATGTAGGCCCCCTAGTCAATGAGGAGTCTCTCAGATTCACAGTAATCGATTCTCCCTTTGATCACCAAGGGTTGTTCACAGGCTGCCCCACTTCCAGCTAATAAATTGGGAGAGAAGCTAACTACTTCCTTTTCTTTGTGGACCCATGCAAGGATATGGTAGACTTTTACTTTGTTCATGTATCTGATCTTTAAGTTTTTTGTTAGAGATGACCTCCTCCCTTATGACGTGGAGCTTTTCCCTAGGAGGCATGTCCTCTCTCTCCTCTCTACCATCGTCATATCTTCCTTACTTGTTATCCTTACGCATAACATAGCGGTCAAGTTTCCATTCATTTACCCACCTTTGGATCATCATTTTAAGGTAGATGCAATTTTATGTGTCATATCTGTGATCTTTTTGGAAGGCACAATACTTAGAATTGCCCCGGACATGTTTCGACCTATCACTTAACAACCGGGGCTCTGATAGGTTTACCAACTGCATGCTCTATGTGATAGGTTTAGTGAGTGGGGTGAAGACCTCAGCTTTTTCTTTGGCCTGAATCCTATTATTTCCTTTCAAGCTACTTCCATTTGAAGCCTAATTGGTACCCGTCGGAGTCGTTTCAGCTTTCTCCGATCTTTTCTTACTCTTCTCCTCTGCCATAACTATGGCATAGGACATATTGAATAGATCAAATTTTGTTTTCGGCTCCCTCGCGGAGAGCTCATATAACAACTGTCCGGATAGCAACCCGGAATTAAAAAAATAATTACCTCTCGATCAGTTAGACTTTTCTCGACCTGGTCAGCTATAACGCGGAACCGATTGTAATAACTTAGAGTAGATTCGTTCTTGCCCTGTTCAATGTTAGCCAGGTCAATTAACCTCTTTTTTCGCTTTCCAGCGGTCGCAAAATGATCGAGGAATCTCCTCCTCATAACTCTCCATCTATCTATGCTCCCCTTTTTCTGCTCACGGAACCATGATAGGGCTGTGCCGGAGAAAGTGCTGGCAAAAGCCTTGCATATTATGTCATATGCCTTGTAGAGGATTGTCATGGTTGACTCAAAGCCTTGCACATGATCTCGCGCTTCCATGGTACCTCCATACTTCTATAAATTGGGGATTTTAAGAGCCAGATTGGGAGGTTGATCAACAATCCACTTGAAAAAGGGAAGAATGGCACTAGTGTCCTCGTCCTTAAAGTCCTTCTTCCCCATCTCCATTTCATCGATTCTCTTTTTAAAGAGGAGAAGTTCCCTTGCATCTATTCATGTACTAGTGAGAACTGCGGTGTGTTCTGTGGCCATTCACCCGACTTTGCTCTTCCCTTTGTTGGTGACTGACATGATTATCTCCATGTCCAGATGGTGCCCTGCCATTTAATGGCCTGGAATGACGGGGTGGAGTTATGTTCCTTCTGGAAGCTATCTATGGTTGGGGGGACCCCTATGATGAGGAGGGCTCCTATAACAAGGATGACTCCTATGTTGAGGAGAAGGGTCCCGACGGGGAGGAATTTTTTGCCTTGCATTGTTAAGTCTAGCTCTCAGATCAGCCGAATTGACTTCTTTTTCACTTTGATTATTTAATTGGTTCCTTAGGTCTCCTCCTTGACAAGCACTCCCATGTCCAAGAGCCCTATCATGGGGACGAACGTCCTGGACGGGGAGCTGCTTGGATCTGCCAGCAGCGTCGCGAGATGGGGGATTATGGCCAGGGGAGGTTTTCCCTATTCCCATGACTTCCTCGCCTATCAGCGCGACTTTCCCCTCCATATGAAATTCCAGTCCTGGTAGGTCAAAGAAATTCGACCAAAGAATGATTCGGATCCAATTCCAACAAGGCATTCTGTGTTTCATAAATGCGTTGCAGAGTATCCATCTGAAGGTGTAGCAGAGTTCTGTGATCAGCCAGTGGAAGAGATGAGCCTGCACCCCCTGGGCTGTGTTCCGTCTTGCCTGACTAGCTGTTGTTGTTCTTCCCCGTCATCGACGGCGGTTGAGGTCCAGGGGGATCTCCACCACAAGCTGCCCACTCGATTGTAGATTCATGCCTAGGGGCGGTAGCAGTCCACCATTCAGAGGCGTAGGAGGTGGCAGATGGCCACCATTGATCTGTGGAATTGTTGTTCCGGGGTTGCCATGAATTTCCTCTATAAGCTGATTATCCAGATCTGGTGTTATGCTAGCAGTATGTCTGTCTTACATCAGATCCGTCGGAGCAGATTTTTGGCTATTTAAGGAATAAAAACGATCGTTTTCCGGCAATAGAACCAAATTGATTATGCCAAAAACGTCGGATCAGCCCAAATCCAGCGGTTCAGATATATCCTATATGCTTGAATAGCCTGAAAAAGATGAACAAACACATAAAATAAGCCGGGGCTTCACCGGCGAAGGCACTCCGGCGTGAGAATAAGTATTGGTATTTTATTAGAGAAAATCAATTGACAATAGTTTAGAGTCAAAGAACGTGTTACCATAAAATTGTGATTTATAGCTTGTATTTATAGGTGTATGAGATAGTATCCTGCCTTGTATAAGAAGTTATAAGAGATAACGAGTTAAATCATACACAGATTCTAATTCCTTGATGTCCTTGTTGGACTAGGATTAGGACTGTGGTATATGACATATGTCGGGGAGGTATGCTCCTCGTCATAGTCGCAGTTTATGCGCTGGTCGACATTGTTCGTATGTTGGGCATGAGAAATCATATAAGGTAGGGTAGGCCCACTCTCTTTGTCATCTTCGATGTAGCCTTGATGACTTGGAACATGATTGATTAGGCCTTTATCGACCTAGGCTTATGTCCTAGTTGAGTTATGGTGACTCAATGATCGTCCTAGTCTTAAAACTATTTCCTTATGTCAAGGTCGACATGTTGGCAAAGACGAGGATATTATGACGAACATAGGTAGGAAAACCCATTCTCTATGTCATATTTATGAGTTGTGCATATTTTGCATTAGGCTCAATCACTTGGGCCTTGCCCGTTTTATGGCTAATGGTCATACTCGATTTATACCGTTCAACCGTATTCAAACAAAATTTCAAACTCCTTTTGTTATGGTGTTGATTCGTGCTCGACTCATTTGTTAGACAATCTTGTTTGAGCTCGACTCGTTTAGAGCTCAACTTACAAAGCTTGTTAAAAACTCAAATATTTCATCATTTTCGATCCTTTCGAACTCAACTCTATAAGCTACTTATCAACTCAATTTTTTTATTTTAGCAAGAAGCTTAAACTCGGCTCGAGCTCATCTCGAACATTTTTTAGATAAAAGAGAGCTCGATAGGGCTGTAAATGAGCCGAGCCGAGCTTTGAGGTGTCGAGCTCGACTAAAAATTAACGAGCCTAGTTTTTTTCGAGCATGAGCCTAAAAAATTAGTTCGAGCTCGGCTCGAAACGAGTTTCGAGCTGTTCGCGAGCTTTTTTGCGAGCTTCTCGAACTCGAGCTTTAACGAGCCGAGCTCGAGCTTAACTCGAATTTAAAAAAAAAATTGAACTCAAACGATCTTTAGTACGAGCTTTTATTCGAATTCTCGAGCCTAAACGAGCCGAGCCGAACTCGAGCTTTGTTTTTGTCTCTATATATTTTTTTTTTCAATTTTGATTTTTCATAATTCTTTATATTCTTACAAAAAACATAAAAAATTGAAAATAACTAAGAAAAATATTTATTATTTATTTTATACTTTTCGAATGACATTTTAAAATGTCATATATTTTGAGACAGATTTTCAAATTTATTTTGAAACGAATAGAGTAATAATTTTAAAATGTTCAATTTATGTTAGGAATGGATGGAAATCATGAAATATAACTTTTCTAGGGGTTTAGGGTTAGGGGTTTCGAATTTAGGGTTTTAGGGTTTAGGGGTTTAGGATTTAGAGGTTTAGGGTTTAGGGGTTTAGGGTTTAGGTAAATACTAGTGTATCACCCGTGCGATGCACGATGATTTATAAAATTTTATAGTTAAGAATGAAAAAAGAATTAAAAAAAATAAGTAAATAAAGAAACAACAGTACAAATTAAATTGGTTGATATACATTTCTAAACAATACTTAAGAAATTCCATAGTATTGATCTTCATTGAGACAACACATACGCACACACTCATATATGTTTTAAGAAAGAAATTATTAAAAAGCAATAGAAGATATGAATTATACATTTTGAAAAATTTCCTAAACACCACATTCGTAGTACAATTGTTGGTTAAACTGTCTTCTTCAAAATTAGATATCCAAATATGAAGTCTATTTGGATTGGTGACTCTAAATAAAGCAAATAAAGCTGACCATAACTGAATACATGATTCTTTAAAATGATTTAACTGTAGATAGAAATTGTCCCAGACTTTTGTTTATAGACATGACATAAATCAAGAGAAATTGACGACGTTCAAAATTGAAAGGAATTCTAGTATTCGATGGAGTGAGCGACATCCGAGGGGCCCTTTTTTCCGGTTTAAATGTATTTAAAACCCACACAATAGCTTCTTCAAAAAAAAATTACCTAACAAATTCTGAAAAAGATTACTTTCAAGTCATTATCGAAATATTGAATACTTTTTTCCTTCTTTATATATAAATATATATAGAGAGTTCAATGCTAGAAGCACAAAATAAAGTCACAAAATCCTAATCACAAAAATGAGGTGGTGATATTTTATTAGATGTATCGATAGTAGACCGACTATATTTTAACTAAAAACACCAATAAAATCATTACAATTAGAATTTTGGAGCAAGATTTTGTGACTATTTTGTTTTTTAGTATCTCAAAATATATATGTATATATTATGAAACTGCTACATTTCAGATTTTCATCGGTAACATTTCTTCTTAGTAAGTGTTACTTTTCAGGCGATGAACAACTTAACTTTTTTGTTTCTGAACATATGATTTTACAAAAAAAATTAAATTCATATCATGATGCTACTACTTCGATTCGTCTCGTCGAGACGAACACAACAATGTTTTCAAATTTTTTTTCTACTTCAAAATCTCAAGTTATTTCATTTTAAAGTTGTTGAAAGTTTTTTTTTTTTTTTAAATACACGTGACAGACTTTGGACGCGCGGGTTAAGACTTGGCGTGGCGGACCTGAGCGGATGGGTTGGACAACCCGTTTTACGGCCGTCTCACCCAAGTTTTTGTCATAAAAAAGTAGTTAGTTACGTAGTTTAATAACAAATCATTTCTTATAATATTTTTTCTGTATAGATGTTTATTAAATCAAGGAAAAATAAACATTAATTTAAGACAAAATAAATAAATCTTTACTATCTCTTTTATATATTTTTATTTCCTAAGTAATATTTTCTTTAATTATAATCTGTAAACTAAAATAATAAATTATTTATTAAAAATTACTAATGAAAATATAATAAATATAAATTAATCAATGGAATTTCACAATGAAAATTTTTAAAACATGATTGAAATAATATGAAATAATTGAATTTTTTTCTTTCTAAAAAATCAAAATTGAAATTAATGAGTGCTTAAAAATTTCTCTCTATTGTTTCATGACTTCTAAAAGCTCAAAAAATGGTGGTATATGTCACTTTCTCTATTTTTACATTTCTACCTATCTTTAAACAAAAAAAATTCAACAATCACTCATATTTTCTCAAAAGTCTATTCCTAAAATATACTTAATTCTCTAGTTTTTTGTAATAAAATGATTTTTGATAAAATAAAATATACAATATATGGTATAAGATTTAAAACATGAAAGTTTAAAACATTTCAATTATAAGATGCTTTAAAAATAAAAATGTGATGGACATATTAAATAAATAAATAAATAAAATTGAAAGTAAAATGAGTTAAAATATTTCAATTATAAGTGCATGGAAATTAAACACGTATCCCCAAAGCATCAAGTGTCTTTGCCCCTCTTCTAAATCAAATTGTGCAAAACTTCCTAAAGAAGCCAATAATTTTCAAAGAGTAATCATATAAATTCTAGAAGACTTAGATGATTACGAAAATACCTTAATGAAATATTGTAAGGACAATTTTGCCATTTGATAGCGACACTTTTGAGCAGGAAAGGAAAGCCCACTTTCTTGCTTTTAATATAGTATAGATTTTATGTGATTGAAATCAGGGACGGATAAAACACTTAAATTTTTATTTATAAATGTATAGTTTTTATTTTTATTTTTTATGAATAGAAATAAACATTTTGGATTTTTTTTAGTATTGAAGTTTTTTTTTTCAAAAAGTTATATAAAAAAGTTAGAAAAAAAATAAACAAAATGAAAGTATAATAAAGAAATCAGGGACGGGTAAAACCCTTTAATTTTTATGTATAAATGTATAGTTTTTTATTTTTTATGAATAGAAATAATCATTTTGGACTTTTTTTAGTATTTAAGTTTTTTCCAAAAAGTTATATAAAAAAAGTTAGAAAAATACTAAACAAATGAAAGTATAATAAAGATATCAGGGACGGGTAAAACCCTTTAATTTTTATATATAAATGTATAGTTTTTTTATTTTTGTTGAATATAAATAATTATTTTGGACTTTTTTTAGTATTGAAGTTTTTTCCAAAAAGTTATATAAAAAATTTAGAAAAAAACTAAACAAATGAAAGTATAATAAAGAAATCAGGGACGGGTAAAACCCTTTAATTTTTAAGTATAAATGTATAATTTTTTATTTTTTATGAATAGAAATAAACATTTTGGACTTTTTTTAGTATTGAAGTTTTTTTCAAAAAGTTATATAAAATAGTTAGAAAAAAACTAAACAAATGAAAGTATAATAAAGAAATCAGGGACGAGTAAAATTCTTTAATTTTTATGTAAAATTGTATAGTTTTTATTTTTTTTATTTTTTATGAATATAAATAAATATTTTGGGTTTTTTTTAGTATTGAAGTTTTTTTTTTCAAAAAGTTATATAAAAATGTTTGAAAAAACTAAACAAATGAAAGTATAATAAAGAAATCAGAGTCGAGCTTATCGAGCCGAGTTCGGTCTCGAGCTCGAATCGTTTGCGAAAATTTTTATTCGAGCTTTTAACGAGCCGATCCCGATCCGAGCTTAAACGAGTCGATCCCGATCAAAGCTCGCCGAACAAACGAGCCGAGCTCGAGCCTGCTCGAAAAAAATTCGAGCCTGAAAATCGGGTCGAGCTCGAGTTAGACTCGAGCCTTCTCGAGCTCGAGCTTTTACGAGCCAAGCTCGAGCCTGTTCAATTTGCGTAACAGCTCTAGAGTTCGACTTATTAAAACTCGAGACCGATAATTAGCAGCTTAAAATTTGATTCGACTCAAACTTGAACTCGAACAATCAACTTTGCTCGATCAAACTTAAAAGGGCTCAAACCCGATAAATTTTTGAAGAAGATTGAGTTCAAACATGAAAAACAGACTCATTTACTACTTTATTAGTCCATTTAGGACAACTTTTATCAAATATAAATTTTGATACCTATGTTGAAATTCTAGCATCTCCAAGGAAAACAACGGGTACTAAAATTTGGTGTACTACTAATAAGCAAGTATCAAATTTGCTATCTTGCTTGCTTAGTATCACAACAAATTTGGTACACAATTGTCAGAGTTTTAATTAAAAATTAGTTAAAAATAATGCAAAAATATTTATTGATGATGCCAAAATCGTCAAATCAGCTCAAATCCAAGCGATGAATGCTCCGACGATGCAAGACCTGAAAATAAGAGAAAACACGTAAACTAAGCCGGGGCGGATCCGGCTAAAGGCCCTCCGGCGTGAGAGTAAGTTCACGGTTTGTATGTGAGAAAACAAATTGACAGAGTTTCGTCAATGTCAAAAGCAACGTACCAAATAATGAGCCATGAGGCTTGTATTTATAGGGATAGATTGATAGAATCCATGTTGAAGTGAACTTGTAAAGAGATAAGATATAATTCTAAGAGAATTATATCTGTTGAGGAGTCATTGTTTGACTTGAATTGATGTTGGTGATTGTAATCCTGATTGGATCATGACTGTAGAATTCTTGTTTGATAAGGATTGTATAATCTACTAGCCGGAACGCCGAGTAACAGAAGTGTTTTATCTCGGCCTTGTCAGGTATGCCGAGATGAATGATTTTGCTTCCTCGTTATTGGGTGCTTGGCCGGCAAGGTAACATGCCGAGGTAAACAAATCTATTTCCTCGGTATTTTAAGATATGCCGAGGTAAGAACTTTTCTCTCCTCGTCACCTGATGATATCTCAGAGTATGATGGCACAAACATGATGATATAAGGACGAGGTGGGTGATCCTCGTCCTACGAAGAAAGTGTTCCTCGGCCCTGATACTTGTGTGTTGGGTTAGTGATAAGTGACTATTATATAGTCATTTATCCTTATTTTTATATATTTTTTATGGCATAAAACATCATTATTCATTTCATTTCTTATACTTTTTAGTTTCTTTTCCTTATTTTCTAGATTTTACGCTTTTGGTATATTTCTTGCCTTTTTAGACAGGTTTTAGGTTCATTTTTATCAAAAGGATACTTGGACACTTCAAGGCAAAAGACATGGGAGAGCACCAACCAAATCAAGCACACAAAGTTAAAATTCAGACAGAGCGGCCGTGCAGCAGAGATGGAGCGGCCGTGCACTTGGCATTTTTCAGGCCATTTTTGGCCCTAAAATATGGAGTGGCCGTGTCTTGAAGAAGGAGCGCCCGTGTCATCAGGCGGAGCGGCCGTGCAGCTTATTTAGGAGCGGCCGTGCAAGGTGTCAAGACTTAAATTCAAATCTGGCGCCAAGGGTCACACGGCCGTGCAACTTCCTTGACGCGGCCGTGCAAAACGCGACTGCAGACGTAAAGGCACCTTTTGGTTGCACCCGATTGAAGAGTTCCCTCCTTTTTATAAATAGGACCCTAGAGATCAGTCTTAGACACGAATCATTAGAGAGAAATACTGATATTTGATAGATAGAAAACACAAAATACTTGTGATAACAATTTCCAAGGAGATTTGAAGATCAAGTCATTACTTTGTTCTTGAAGTTACTTTGGAAGAAGATCAATAAAAGTGAAGCATTATTTCCAGCATTTGTCCATCATAAGTCTCTCTTACTCAATCTCTTATTTTAATTGCTTTTATATTATAAATGGCTTGTGAGTAATCCCCCATATTCTTGGGGTTGGAAACTCAAAAACATGCTTATTCATCATCTAAAAAATGATTAGTCTTGTCTTCTTTCTTCATCTAAAACAATTCCTTTATATTATTCTCTAAATGCCTTACTTATTGGCGATATCCAATTTGTATGATTCAGTCAATTGAGAGAAGTACCTAGCGGAGAATCTCAATTGACGGAACCATATAAAGAAACTAGGTTCATTGATCACGAGAGTAGTTCAATGGCCTAGGGATGTTCTTTTAATGGAAAGTATGTTGAACTTCCATCCTTAATGGATTCTTACTAATTATGGTCAGCTAGAGATAAGCCGGAATGCCCGTTTGTGACAGGGCGGGGTCAAACATAAACGGATTTCTCAAACAGTTAGAACATAATTAGTGAAGAATACAAACGCTATTGTCCTAGCCCGAAATAGCGTAGGCCTAACATACCATCCTTGCTTTTTATGAAAACCTTTTATTTCTAAGACAATGACAATTTGATGAATAAGATTATGTGTATGATTTCCAATCCCGAGAATGCTTTGTTTTATAAGAATTCAATTAAGTATTTTCTGTCTATGCTCTCTCTATTATTCTAAAAACAAATTCTATCTACCCCCCCAATCCTTTTTATATTTTCTAAAGACAAAAATATCCCTTAAGTAAACCTTGTCTCTGTGGGATCGACTCGTACTTGCACCCGCTATATTACAATAGCCCGTGCGCTTGCGGATATAAAATAAACCGTTAGGTTTCGACCGAACAAGTTTTTGGCGCCGTTGCCGGGGACAACGGTTTACTTTTTATTTTTGTCTTTACTACAAATTTTTAGTTTTTATTTTGTTTTTACTATTTTGCTTTCCTATCCTATAATCTGTTACGTTTAATTTTTCTTCAAGTGTTTTTCTTGTAGTTTATGAAACGGTCTCGGACATTTGTTGATAACTTTGATCCGGAACCCGAAAGAAGCTTTCACGAAAGATTAAGAAGATTTAGAGAAACTCTACGAAAACACATGGACGGAGAACCGCAAACACCTGCTAGGACCCTACGGGACTTTGTTAACCCAAGTACCCCGGGAACTAGATCCCCTATTGTTGTGCCGAATGCCGGAGCGGCAAACTTCGAAATAAAGCCGCAATTATTGCACATGGTTATGAATAACCAATACGGCGCACCGCCTTCGAAGACCCCCATCTACACATCCAAACATTTCTTGAATATTGTGATACTACACGTATTCAAGGTGTTACGGTGGAAGCAATCCGGATGCGCCTTTTTCCATTTTCTCTCAAGGATAAGGCGAAACAATGGTTGAATTCGGTCCCCCAGAATTCATTGACAACATGGGACCAAATTCAAGAAGCTTTCCTTGGTCGATTTTTCCCGCCAAGCAAGATCGCTTCAGATACGAACAAAGATCACTAACTTCGTCAAACAAATAGTGAAACTTTGTATGATGCATGGGAACGGTACAAGGAACTTCTCGAGAATGTGCCCCCACCACGGGCTTGAAAAGTGGTTGATTGTTCACACCTTCTACAACGGTCTCATTTTTAAAACAAGAGAGACCATTGATGCCGCAGGAGGAGCTTTGATGAACAAAGGAGTAGATGAGGCGTACGACCTCATCGAAAATATTGCATTGAACCATTACCAATGGTCAAGCGAGAGGGAGCAGCAACAAGGTACGCCCGGTAAATATAATGTTGATGCAGTTACTCTCCTCTCCTCTAAAGTTGACATGCTTTTGAAGAAGTTTGAAAATCTTAATGTCAATCCCATTGCTAGTGTAAATGTGTTGTGCGAACTATGTGGATCTAACTCACATAGTACGAATAACTGCGAGTTACTTGACGTTACTTCTAACAATCAAGTGAACTTCGTTAATTCTTTTGGGCAAAAAAGGAGGAATGTATTCTAACACATACAATCCCAATTTTTCCTATAAGAATAACAACGTTCTTAACCCGCAATCATTTACACAACATCAAGGTCTTACATTTGGAAATTTCAAAAATACTTCAAACATTTTTTCTCCCCCTAAATCAAAATTAGATCTTTTAATGGATTTTATAGTTAAAAGTAAGAATGAGCAAGAAAAAACTAATGCTGAAGGTATGGAATGCTTTAAGTTATTTAATGATAAATTTGATGAATTAGCCAACCACAATAAAATATTAAATGAGCATGCTAAAGCAGTGGTGACTAGAAGTGGGAGAGAGCTTATTGATTGTCCACCTAAGGAGAGTAGCCCCATTAAAGAAAGTATTAGTCAAAATCCACCCGTGGTCGAGACTAATGATGAAGATGATAAGGGGACGGAATCCCTAAAATAACTAGAAATTTTGATCCACCTATACCTTACCCTCAAAGGTTGGTAAAGGCAAAACTCGATAAACAATTTGCAAAATTTTTAGAAGTTTTAAAATCTATCTACATTAATATACCTTTCACGGATGCTTTGCAACAAATGCCTTCTTATGCTAAATTTCTCAAAGATATTCTTTCTAACAAAAGGAAGCCGGAAGAAAATGAAAGCTGTTGCTTTAACAGAGGAAGTGAGTCTTTGTTTTACAAAAAGGCTACCCCCAAAACTAAAAGATCCGTACTTTCTCTATCCCTTGTAATATTGGTAAATTTAATGTTGATAATGCTATGCTAGATCTAGGAGCTAGTGTGAGCCTCATCCCGCTTCGTAAGCAAGAAGATTGGTGTGGGAGAATTGAAACCTACAACCATATCCCCGCAATTGACAGATCGTTCCATTAAATATCCCGTGGGTATTATGGAAGATGTCCCTTGCCAAATCGGGAAGTTAATCATCCCGGTAGATTTTGTTGTTCTCGAGATGGAAGAAGATAGTCATATTCTGTAATTCTAGGTAGACCTTTCCTTGCCGCGTAGGGCGGTTATAGGCGTTAAACATGGTAACCTAACTTTGAATGTAGGAGATGATAAAATAGAGTTTAACTTGTCTAAATTCATGAGAAATCTGATCTTGAGAACCCTTGCTTGAACATTAACATGTTAGAATCGATTAGCAAGGAATTAAAAAGTCCCCAATCTAAGGATCCGCTTGAAAAAAGTCTTATTGATTGGAAAAGAAATTTGCATGATGATGACGATGAAGAAGTTGCACATTATACCATGCTTTTAGACACAAAGCAAAGCCTATTGAGGACAATAATTTCGAAAAGTTGGAGGCTACGCAGAACCATCCAACAAAAAGGAAAAAGAGGTAATTAAGGCACCTCAAGTCGAGTTAAAACCTCTTCCTGCAAATCTAAGGTATGAATTTACGGGACTCGACTCCACTTATCCTGTGATTGTAAATGCTAACCTAGGTCCTCTAGAAACAGAAAAATTGTTAAATGAGCTTAGGTTGCATCAAAAAGCCATAGGATATACGCTAGATGACTTAAAAGGAATTCATCCAAAAATTTGCATGCATAGGATTGATTTAGAGGAAGATCATAAACCTTCCATTGAACATCAAAGAAGACTCAATCCTAACATGAAGGAAGTAGTCAAAAAGGAAGTCCTTAAATTACTTGACTCAGGCATCACCTACCCAATTTCGGATAGCAAATGGGTGAGCCTGGTTCAAGTTGTCCCTAAGAAGGGAGGAATGACAGTCATTCGAAATGATAAGGATGAATTAATCCCAACAAAGACTGTCCACGGGTTGGCGCATGTGTATAGATTACGAAAATTAAATAAAGCCACCCGAAAAGATCACTTTCCCCTTCCCTTTATAGACCAAATGCTAGAAAGATTGGCCAAACATTCCCATTTCGTTATTTGGACGGATATTCAGATTTTTCCAAATCCCTATCCATCCAGACGATCAAGGAAAAACTACTTTTACTTGTCCTTATGGTACCTTCGCTTATAGAAGAATGCCTTTTGGACTTTGTAATGCTCCCGCCACTTTTCAGCGTTGTATGATGTCCATTTTTTCCGAATACATAGAAAATATTATGGAAGTTTTTATGGATGATTTCTCTGTTTACGGATATTCTTTTGACGAATGTTTGAAGAATTTGTCTAAGGTCCTACAACGTTGTGAGGAGGTCAATCTTGTTCTAAATTGGGAAAAATGCCATTTTATGGTAAATGAAGGAATAGTGTTAGGACACATGGTGTCCGAAAAAGGAATAGAAGTAGATAAGGAAAAAATCGAAATTATTGAAAAATTACCTCCGCCTACTAATGTTAAAGGTATAAGAAGTTTTCTTGGTCACGCCGGATTTTACCGACGTTTTATAAAAGATTTCTCAAAAATTTCTAAACCTTTAACTAATCTACTAATGAAAGATGCTCCATTTGTGTTTGATAGCCCTTGTCTTGAAGCTTTCAATAGGTTAAAGGAAGCTTTGATCTCCGCTCCTATCGTGCAACCACCCGATTGGGATCTCCCTTTCGAAATAATGTGCGATGCAAGTGATTTCGCGGTCGGAGCCGTCCTAGGTCAGCGAAAAGACAAGAAAACGCACGCAATATATTATGCCAGCCGAACGCTAGATGAAGCACAAATGAATTATGCCACCACAGAAAAAGAGCTTTTGGCCGTAATATTTGCTATGGAAAAATTTCGGTCATATTTGGTGGGATCAAAGGTAATCATATACACGGATCACGCTGCAATTAGATACTTGTTGACAAAGAAGGACGCAAAGCCAAGGTTAATAAGATGGATCCTTCTCCTCCAAGAATTCGATTTGGAAATCCGTGATAAAAAGGGGACGGAAAATTTGGTCGCAGATCATTTATCCCGCCTTCCTAAAGAGTTAGAAATTTCCGATAATTATGACCTTCCCATTGATGATTCGTTTCCGGATGATCATCTTCTTGCCATAAGCAATGTCGAAATTCCTTGGTTTGCAGACATTGTTAACTATCTAGCATGCAAGATTCTTCCTCCAGAAATGAGTCATCAACAAAAGAAGAGATTTTTATCAGAAATAAAAAAATACTTTTGGGAAGATCCGCTCCTCTTTAGACATTGCGCAGACGGAATCATTAGGCGGTGTGTACCTAATGAAGAGATAAGGGACATTCTGTATCATTGTCATTCATCTCCTTATGGCGGTCATGCAAGCACAGTCAAAACCGCCGCCAAGGTTCTTCAATCAGGTTTTTTCTGGCCCACGCTCTTCAAAGATGCTCGAAATTTTGTCATCTCTTGTGACCGTTGCCAACGAACCGGCAACATTTCAAGAAGGAATGAAATGCCTCTCAATAATATTCTGGAAGTTGAGATTTTCGATGTTTGGGGTATTGATTTCATGGGACCTTTCCCCACATCTTTCAACAATAATTACATTTTGGTAGCAGACTACGTCTCAAAATGGAGTGGAAGCTATAGCATCTCCAACAAACGACTCAAAAGTCGTCATGAAGCTTTTCAAGGATACAATTTTTCCAAGATTTGGGGTTCCAAAAGTCGTCATAAGCGATGGAGGATCACACTTTTCGCACCGCCAGTTTGATACTTTACTAAAAAAGTACGGAGTCTATCATAAAACAGGCACCGCGTATCATCCTCAAACAAGTGGGCAAGTGGAGATTTCAAATCGAGAAATAAAGTGGATCTTGGAGAAAACGGTAATAAGTTCAAGAAAGGATTGGTCAATTAAATTGAACGATGCTTTGTGGGCTTATCGCACCGCTTTTAAAACACCTATCGGAACCACTCCTTTTCGATTAGTTTATGGGAAGCCATGTCATTTACCAGTAGAACTCGAGCATAAGGCTTATTGGGCAATCAAAGCCCTAAACTATGACTTGAAAGAAGCCGGTGAAAAGAGGAGACTACAGTTACAAGAGCTTGAAGAACTCCGATTTGAAGCATACGAAAGTGCCAGATTATACAAGGAGAAAACGAAAAAATGGCATGATGCTCATATAATGAGAAGGGATTTTAAAGAAGGAGATATGGTATTACTTTTTAATTCTCGTTTAAAGCTTTTTCCAGGAAAATTAAAATCAAGATGGACAGGCCCATATCAAGTACGTAAGGTATATCCATACGGAGCCATCGAAATTTGGAACGAAACACACGGAGAATTCAAAGTAAACGGGCAAAGACTGAAACACTACATGACCGGAGATCCGATTGGAGTAGTTTCATGTATTACTTTGGGCGAACCACCACCACCACCATTTTAGTAAGTTTTTCCCTTTACCCTCCCGGGATTTGGCATTGTTCCTTGAAACATTGAGGACAATGTTCATTTCAAGTGTGGGGGGGTAAATCTATCCTTTTATTTTTCGCTTTATTTTTCGCTTTCTAGTTTTTAAAATTTACTCGCTTTCTAGTATAGATTTAACTGCTTTCTAGTATAATTTTTCTTTTTTAACTTAGTTGCATTTTTTTCTTTTATGCTTGTATAATAGTATATAAAAAAAAAAGAAAAAAAATCCCTATGATGATCAAAAATCATTATCTTTATGCTTGCCATTTGCCCTAGTATGAATGCCTTTATCTTTCCCCTCATATTTTCTATACACTTAGAAATTTATAAAAAAGGAAAAGTATAAGGAATCTTTTTAGGAAATAATTGAAAGCCTCATAAGTTGGTATAGCACAATATAGAATCTCATCAAGGAAAATGCATTTGATTAGAAAGGAATCCTTTTATGCTTGGTTATATATTCAAATTTTCGAATATATTCCTTTAAGATTGTACATTTTTTATCTTTATTAGATATTTATTCCCTTTTTAAGAAGCACCTTTTTGTTTGCATCCCTTGAATCACACCCTTTCATAAATTTCATCCTTCCATTTTCAAATCAAGTCAAAGAAAAACACTTTTATCTTATTAATAAAAGAGTGACAATGGTCACCAAAAGCAAAAAGAAAATTATCTCCTAAGTAACTCGGGGCACGGCGTTCGCTGCGACGATGCTTCCTTGCCAAAACGGGAATAATATCCAAAAGTATTCTTGATCTAAGTATTAGGAACATGGGGCTCGCAACCACAATGTCTCCTACTTGAAAGGATCAAGAATAACTTAGGTCTTTTGCAAAAATATAACACGTACAAAAATAAAGATAAATTTGTTTTACTTTGACGAGATTTTTCCACTACCATCACCCATTCTTCACCCTTGTGATTCAAGAATGTAATGCAATTCTTTGGAACTTCTAAATTGTGAATAAATGTCTATACCTTTTCTTGTACATCTTAAAGAAATAAAATTCATCTTTTCTAAAAAATCACTCTAAAAAGTGATGGCTTTTTCTACCAAGAAAATTCTTCCTTCTAGCATGCTTTACTTGATCAAAATTCTATATATGCTATACTAGGTTATTGTCTTGCATTTTATCTCTTTAAAATATCCCTAAAATACTTCTTCCCAAAATAAAATTTTTAAAGATATTTAAAATATTATTGGATAGATAAAAGGCATTATCTACAAGGCATTCAAGGGCTTGCTACTTTATTTCTGAGGGATCAATCATAATTTTTCTCCCTCCCCATATTTCATTATAAGTTTGCTTGGGGACAAGCAAAGGTTTAAGTGTGGGGGAGTTTGATAAGTGACTATTATATAGTCATTTATCCTTATTTTTATATACTTTTTATGGCATAAAACATCATTATTCATTTCATTTCTTATACTTTTTAGTTTCTTTTCCTTATTTTCTAGATTTTACGCTTTTGGTATATTTCTTGCCTTTTTAGACAGGTTTTAGGTTCATTTTTATCAAAAGGATACTTGGACACTTCAAGGCAAAAGACATGGGAGAGCACCAACCAAATCAAGCACACAAAGTTAAAATTCGAGACGGAGCGGCCGTGCAGCGAGAGATGGAGCGGCCGTGCACTTGGCATTTTCGAGGCCATTTTTGGCCCTAAAATATGGAGTGGCCGTGTCTTGAAGAAGGAGCGCCCGTGTCATCAGGCGGAGCGGCCGTGCAGCTTATTTAGGAGCGGCCGTGCAAGGTGTCAAGACTTAAATTCAAATCTGGCGCCAAGGGTCACACGGCCGTGCAACTTCCTTGACGCGGCCGTGCAAAACGCGACTGCAGACGTAAAGGCACCTTTTGGTTGCACCCGATTGAAGAGTTCCCTCCTTTTTATAAATAGGACCCTAGAGATCAGTCTTAGACACGAATCATTAGAGAGAAATACTGATATTTGATAGATAGAAAACACAAAATACTTGTGATAACAATTTCCAAGGAGATTTGAAGATCAAGTCATTACTTTGTTCTTGAAGTTACTTTGGAAGAAGATCAATAAAAGTGAAGCATTATTTCCAGCATTTGTCCATCATAAGTCTCTCTTACTCAATCTCTTATTTTAATTGCTTTTATATTATAAATGGCTTGTGAGTAATCCCCCATATTCTTGGGGTTGGAAACTCAAAAACATGCTTATTCATCATCTAAAAAAATGATTAGTCTTGTCTTCTTTCTTCATCTAAAACAATTCCTTTATATTATTCTCTAAATGCCTTACTTATTGGCGATATCCAATTTGTATGATTCAGTCAATTGAGAGAAGTACCTAGCGGAGAATCTCAATTGACGGAACCATATAAAGAAACTAGGTTCATTGATCACGAGAGTAGTTCAATGGCCTAGGGATGTTCTTTTAATGGAAAGTATGTTGAACTTCCATCCTTAATGGATTCTTACTAATTATGGTCAGCTAGAGATAAGCCGGAATGCCCGTTTGTGACAGGGCGGGGTCAAACATAAACGGATTTCTCAAACAGTTAGAACATAATTAGTGAAGAATACAAACGCTATTGTCCTAGCCCGAAATAGCGTAGGCCTAACATACCATCCTTGCTTTTTATGAAAACCTTTTATTTCTAAGACAATGACAATTTGATGAATAAGATTATGTGTATGATTTCCAATCCCGAGAATGCTTTGTTTTATAAGAATTCAATTAAGTATTTTCTGTCTATGCTCTCTCTATTATTCTAAAAACAAATTCTATCTACCCCCCCAATCCTTTTTATATTTTCTAAAGACAAAAATATTCCTTAAGTAAACCTTGTCTCTGTGGGATCGACTCGTACTTGCACCCGCTATATTACAATAGCCCGTGCGCTTGCGGATATAAAATAAACCGTTAGGTTTCGACCGAACAGTTAGGTTTATGGCCCAATTCATTTGGGCCCAGCTTGAACAAGCTCATACTCGTATCTCGGTTTATACCGTTCAGTGGCCCCCGACTTTCTAGCTCGGCTTAGGACGAGTAGAAAGTCATCTCGTCCTCGGCTTATGGGATACGAACAGGTTTTGATACGTCTCCTCGGCGTCTCTTCATTATTTGACGGTTAACATTCTCATGATTACACGGGGCCCCCCATGTCTTGTCACACTTTGGAGATCGTAACCAGCATTTAATTTAGGGGGCGCCAGACCCGAATTTTAGCTTTACCCATGGGTTTGACCCGATTAAGGGGTTATAAAAAGCTAAACCCTTCTCATTTCACTCTTTACAAACCCCAATCATTTGAGAGAGAATAGCGAGGTTCAGGCGACAATCATTCCGGCGATCTTAATCTTGTTCAAACCCAGTTTCAAGCGAAGGTGTATTTCTCCGGCGGTGTTGATTTCATTGTGATTCCAACCGTTCCTCTAAACTCAGGTATGAAATTCCTTCCTTTTTATGCATTTCGCTCTTGATTTTGATCATTCTAGGGTTTTTAGGAGAAATTGTGGATGAGTCAAGAAAATGAATTGCATTTGTTGAAGATTGAAGCTTTTCTTCATAAATCTCTGTCTTTAACTCCCAAAACTTCAAGTCTTTGATTTTCTTTGCATTTCTTTGTACTTCTTTGAATATTGAATGAACTCCCCCTTTAATCTTTGATTCCCCTTAGCAATGACTCGTTCTTGGGACCATTCCCCCCGATTCCGTTACGGATATCACACCGGCAACCTAAGGGTTTATCGGAGGGAGAGAGGTCCATGGTTGATGCTCACCTTGGATGCCATAGGAAAGATGTATGGCCGTACCCGGATGTTCATTCAATACCCCGATAGCACAAGAATAGATCGAATTGATTCGTCAACTCGTAATATTGTGTTGCTTGAGAATAGGGCCGAGATAGTGGAGCACATCGAACTGTTTTATCTGGCCTCAGATCGTGAAATGCATGAACGTCTGAGTGGTAAGGCTCCCTTCTCAGCCTTATGAAATGACGAAGAGGGGAATCTCCCTTCCCCGTCCTAAGATCAGCCATCGATGAGGTAACTAACTTTGTCTCCTCGTCCTTATGCAGATATGACGGGAAGAGAAGGAGAGTCCTCCTCGTCCACCAGCATAGTTGATGCCTTTGTGGAAGGTGCCCAGGCTGATGCCCGCCTGGTTCGAAGAAGGGGAGGCCGAGGAAGAGGAGGCCTAGGGATAGGAAAGCGACAAGAGAGGGCCCCAAGGGCCGGGGATCCCATGCTGGAAAAGCTATACTCCAAATACGGGGTAGATAAAGCTGAGTACATGTTAACTTATATGGGCAAGCTTGAGCTCAAGACGAAGAAGGAGGAGGAGAGCTTTTATTACAACCAGGATTATGTCCATTTTTACTTTAAACAGTTTCAACAGGGACTTCATCTTCCCTTGGACCCCATCATCTGTGAGTTTTTGGACGATGTAAGGGCAGTGCCGGCCATGCTAGGAGCTAATGGTGCCCGGGTTTTGGTTAGCTTTATTGTCCTCTGCCGTAGCTTAGGGTATGAGCCGACCATGGGAGCCTTTCGGCATTTCTACAATGTCCAATTTGTAAAGGAAAGTTGGCTCCTCGTCATTAGGAGTGCATCCACAAAACCGAAGCTGCTTATCCCCATGTCTAGCAAAGTTGCAGGCTGGGATAACCACGTTATCAGGGTTGAGAGTCGCCAAGGTTGGGAGTTCCAATCTCCTTGCAAGGATCCAACCTCGTCCTTCCCAGTCCAACAATATGAGTGGACTCAGGCTTTAATCAAGCGTTTGGAGACATTTGCCGAGGTGGGGGTCCTTGATTGGTCAGTGATAGAATCTTCAGATCACTACTACGTCCAAGCTGGATTGATGCCGGGGCCGAGGGACGGGGTAGTTCCCCTCGTCACCGTAAAGAGGGGGAGGCGCTTTAACGACTGGAAAATTCACCTCGACCTTATATTTCACGAGGATTGTACCACATGCAAGTCCCATCCTCCGGACCAATGTCTGGGGGAGATAAACATAGTTGGATGTAAATATTTAACTCTTGGTACTTGGTTATTTTTTGGATGTTCCTTCTTCTGCTCGTATTTGACCTCCTCGTCTTTTTCTTTGCAGATCTAACCCCCGAGGAAGAGGCCGAAATGTCTACGAGGAGGTTGAGCCCCATGGAGCTGGTGAAGCAAAAGAGGAGGCTGTGCAAGAAGTCTGGCCTGGTGGAGAGACGGGAGGAAGCTAATGCCCGTAACTTGGTGCTTAATGTGCAGGGTGATCAACCCCTTCCCCTCAAACTGCATGGGGAGGTAAATGCCGAGGAAGTGGTGGCTGAGGAACAAACCAACCCATCAACTGTAGAGGGGCATAGCCTCCATGTTGATGCCGAGGAAGTGGAGACCGAGGAGACCACCCTCGTACCTAGGCACTCTGGCTCCAAGAGATCCCAAGCTGCTAGTGCTGAGGAGCCTGCAGCCAAGAGGGCAACTGTTGGTGGGACTTCCACTCCTGAGGCTCCTCCTCCCTTGACCATCCAAACCGCCAAGACTCAGGCTGATGCAGAGAAGCTTGCTCAGCTCATGGTGGAGAATGTCCCTCATCTAAAGGGCCTTCCTGTGCTAGACAGGAAGAGTTACATGATGAAGTTGGGCCGAGCTCCCATCCAAAGGGCCTTGGATGAGGATGTATATGACACCCTGGTGAAGGGGAAGGCGAGCAGGGACCATTTGCTCTGCCGTAAGGGACTCATGTTGGCTGAGGTAGTGATCTCGTACTTTTATCTTGGTTATTTTTACTTGTGATTGCTCCTGGTTCTAATACAAGTTTTCCTTGCAGCAAGCTAGCATTGTGGCCTATGAGGATGTCTTGGCCAAGGCCCAGGAGAAACGAGTGGCTGATGCCAAAGCTGCTCTGAAGACGAGTGAAGTCCGAGCGGCTAGCTTGGCTGAACTCTTGAAGGTCAAAGAAGCCGAGCTTGAAGCTGCTCAGGCCAAGGTTGTGGCCGAGGTAAAGAGAGCCGAGGAAGCTCGTGCTCAGGCCAAGGATGCTCGAGAAAAAGCCGAGGAACAACTCCGGCTGAAAAATGCTGAGGTGGAGGAGGCAAAGAAGGCTAAGGCCGAGGTTCAAACAAGGGCCGAGGAGGCTGAAGCAAAATGCCGAGGGTTTGAGGCCACCCTTCCTGTTAGGGAAGAGGAAGCTGTTGTCCGGTTTAAAGAAAGCCAGGCCTTCAAGGACGCCATGATGGCTAGCTCGGCCTTTCAAGACGCCGTGGATGAGCAAACGGCCACTATGTTTGAAGATGGCTATCTCCACCTGGCCCGAAGTATCTTGGCTGACCCCTCCACCGGCTTGGATATAAACAAGGTTGCTCAGCTGATTTGCCGGGATCAGTATGCCGAAGAGGTCAGGGCTCTTCATCATCTGGTTCCCTTTTCTGATTATAACTTGGCAGTTATAGCTGATAAGGATGCCCGAGAAAGCCGAGCTACCTGGGAGCCTGCTTCCGTCGTCCCCGACAACATCAAAGCCTTGGTGGAGGCAATTCAGGATGAGGGGGAGCCCGAGGCCGAGGACGAGGGAGAGGAGGCTGAGAGGACTGATGCCCATGCCGACCAAACTGTCCTTCCTCCCCCCGGCTCTATGATGGAGGACTGGCTTGATAAGCCTTTTAACGATGATCAGCAAGCTTAGATAGGATTTTTCTTTTTCTTTTCTTGATTTTTGTAATAGATGATATGACATGTATTTTCCTTTGAATATCAATGAAAAGTACTTGTTTTAATTCATGTTGTTTCAATGAATGACTTATGTTTCTGTATGCTCGGCAGAGGCACTATACTTCGGAAGGTGGGATCTGAGGAGGGTCCCTCGTTCCCTGATTGTTGAGCAAGTGGTTAGGCCGAGGAAGGATGTAAAGTAAGCCCTTAGGCCGAGGAGAACCCTCGGTCTTGGCTGTGTAATCCTGAATCAAAGTGGACCCTTGATAGGATGTGTGTTAAGCCATCAGGCCGAGGAGGACCCTCGGTCTTGGCTGTTTGTAATCCTGAATCAAGGCGGACCCTTGATAGGATGTGTGTTAAGCCATCAGACCGAGGAGGACCCTCGGTCTTGGCTGTTTGTAATCCTGAATCAAGGCGGACCCTTGATAGGATGTGTGTTAAGCCATCAGACCGAGGAGGACCCTCGGTCTTGGCTGTTTGTAATCCTGAATCAAGGCGGACCCTTTATAGGATGTGTGTTAAGCCATCAGACCGAGGAGGACCCTTGGTCTTGGCTGTTTGTAATCCTGAATCAAGGCAGACCCTTGATAGGATGTGTGTTAAGCCATCAGACCGAGGAGGACCCTCGGTCTTGGCTGTTTGTAATCCTGAATCAAGGCGGACCCTTGATAGGATGTGTATTAAGCCATCAAGCCGAGGAGGACCCTCGGTCTTGGCTGTTTGTAATCCAGAATCAAGGCGGACCCTTGATAGGATGTGTGTTAAGCCGTCAGGCCGAGGAGGACCCTCGATCTTGGCTGTTTGTAATCCTGAATCAAGGCGGACTCTTGATAGGATGTTTGTTTCGGAGAGTCGGGGATAAAGCTCCCATCTTCCGGTGCTGGTGTGAAGAGTCGATAGTTGCTTTGCATGTTGTAAGAGACTGCTTTCGTAGAACTGAAATGTGATTACATCAAATTGCAATCCTATCAACTAAAAAGTAGAAGACAGAAAATAAAAGACAGAAAAATCAGGAACTAATTTACTGCTAAATTAACTAGACTAGTGGTAATATTTTCTAAGGTTTTCGGAGTGCCACGGATGCTTGAGATCCTTCCCCTCCTTGGTCTTCAATCTGTAGGTCCCTTCTCGAATGACTTGAGTGATGATATAGGGACCTTCCCAATTTGGGGAGAGCTTGTTCTGTTCTGCCTTCCGACCAGTAGCTTCAATCTTTCTAAGTACCCAGTCGCCTACTTGGAATACTCTTCTGATGACCCTTTTGTCGTGGTATGCCTTGGTCCTTTGTTTGTAATTCACCATCCTCATCTGCGCGGCTAGTCGTTTCTCATCTATCAGGTCTAGGTCTAGGAGCCTATTAACCTTGTTGACTTGCTCGTCATAATGGGAATTTCTCACAGTAGGGATGGCCATCTCCGCTGGTGCCATAGTCTCAGAACCGAAGATAAGTGCGAATGGGGTTTCCCCGGTTGGCCCCCGGGTGGTTGTGCGAACAACCCATAATGCTAGGGGAAGTTCGTCCAACCATCTACCCTCGCGTCCCTCAAGGTTCTTGGTAAGGGCGGTTAGGACCAGTTTGTTGGCTGCTTCTGCTTGACCGTTGCCTTGTGGTCTGCTAACTGAAGATTTTGCATGGCGGACTTTTACTCTTCCCAGCTCTGTAGTGAATGTCGTAGAAAATTGCAGTCCATGATCAGAGACAATTGTATGTGGAAGGCCGAATCTGCACCAGATGTTGTCATGAACAAAGTTGATCGCGTTCTCTTCTGTTATCTTGGCTAATGCCTTGGCTTCTATCCACTTGGAGAAGTAATCAACAGCTACTATCACGTACTTGCAATTACCATGGGCGGGAGGGAAGGGTCCGATGATATCGATCCCCCACATATCAAATGGCCACGTAGGTATCACAAGTGTTTGCTCGACTGCTGGTAGTCTAGGAATGTCAGAGAATCTTTGGCACTTGTCACATTTTCTAACATAGGCGTGCGCGTCTTCCCTTAGTTTTGGCCAGTAGTAACCTAGCGATATGACCTTGTCAGCTAAGGTTCTGGCCCCCGGGTGTCCGCCGCAAACGCCCTCATGTACTTCTGCCAAGAGGTTCTCAATTTCCTTGGGATAAACACACCTTAGCAGGGGCTTCGTGAAAGATCTTCGGTAGAGGACTCCGCTCATTACCACGAACCTTGGAGACCTCTTCTTGATGAGTTTAGCTTGAGCTTCATCTTCGGGGAGTTTCTCCTTCTCAATGTATTCAATGTAGTCATCGATCCAGCACCTCTCCTCTCCATCTAAGAGCATGACTTGTAGTCTTTCGTACGCAGGTTCCTTGGCATAAACTACATATGGACTGGTTTTAGACACGTCCATGGTTCCCATTTTGGAGAGAACGTCTGCGACTTGGTTATCTTCCCTGCCAATTTGTTTGAGCTCGAAAAATTCCATCTTCTTCGTCATATCTAGGACCATGTCTCTATACTTGGCAAGGGTGGGGTCTTGGGCATTATACTCTCCCTTTACTTGTTTAACAACGAGTTGGGAGTCGCAGAAAGCCGCCACCCTAGTTGCTCCATAGAAGGAGGCCAACTCAATGCCAAATATTAGAGCTTCATATTCAGCTTGATTATTGGAGGCAGGGAACTTGAAACGGATGGCGTCTTGCGTTGTATATTCTCCTTCTGGGCTTGCTAGTACAATTCTAGCTCCGCTTCTTTCCTTTGTGGCTGATCCGTCCGTATACAAGATCCAACAGTTGGGTGGGAATTCAATGGGAGAGTCTTTATCCTCTGGTGCGTTTTGCTTCCGAGAGGTGGGGAGATGCTCACCTATAAAGGCAGTCTCGACCATAAAGTCAACCAATGGCTGTGCCAGGAGGGTCTTCCTTGGTTGGTAAGTGATATCAAACTCAGTGAGAGCGATGGACCAATTAAGGAGACGTCCGAAACCATCCAACTTATGTAATATCTTCTTCAGTGGCTCGTTGGTGTACACGGTGATAGGATGTGCAGAAAAATAGGCACGTAGCTTCCTCGATGCAATGACTAGCGCGTATGCTATCTTCTCCACATTGAAGTATCTGCTTTCCACATCAGACAGTTCCTTAGAGACATAGTAGATGGGCTTCTGAATTCCTTCGTCATTCCGAACTAGGACAGCAGCGACAGCATGATCGGTTGCAGCTAGGAAGACATACAGCATCTCACCGATAGTCGGACTGCTGAGCAAGGGAGGGGAACCCAAGTACTCCTTCAACCGGAGGAATGCTTCAGAGCATTCGGGAGTCCAGGAGAAGCTCTTGGTTCCCTTCAATACCTTGAAGAAGGGCAGTGACTTTTCGGCAGATTTGGCGATGAATCTTCCAAGGGTCGCTATTCTTCCATTTAGTCTTTGAACCTACTTGATCGTGGTAGGTTCCTTCATGTCCATGAGCGCCTTAATTTTTTCAGGGTTGGCCTCTATTCCCCTTTGTGATACCATGAAGCCTAGGAACTTTCCAGCTGTTACTCCAAATACGCACTTGCTTGGGTTCAGCTTCATGTTGTTAGCTCGGAGGTTGTGGATTGTCTCTTCTAGGTCAGGAACGTGACTGCCTTCCTTGGTCTTTATGACCATGTCATCAATATAAGCTTCCATGTTGCGAACTATTTGGCTTGCAAAAACTTGATTCACCATCCGTTGGTATGTGGCACCCGCGTTCTTGAGCCCAAAAGGCATCATGATGTAACAGTAATTTCCCCCAGGTGTTTGGAAGGCCGTCTTCTCAATGTCCTCTTCCGCCATTTTTATCTGATGATAGCCTGAATAGGCATCTAGGAAGCTGAGAGTTTGGTGTCCAGCAATGGAGTCAACCAACTTGTCAATTATGGGGAGAGGATAGCTGTCCTTGGGGCAGGCTTTGTTTAGATCAGTAAAGTCTATGCACATACGCCATTTCCCATTTTGTTTCTTCACCATAACTACATTAGCCAACCAAACGGGGTACTTGACTTCACGAATTATTTCGGCGCTAAGTAATTTCTGCACCTCTTCCTTTATAGCTTCCTCCTTGTCCCTTGCAAAATTTCTCCTTGTCTGGGAGATAGTCTTCGCTAAAGGATCAACTTCCAGGCGGTGGAGGGCTACTTCTTCATTGATCCCTCTCATGTCTTCGACTCTCCAAGCGAAGACGTCGAGACTGTTTTTTAAGAGGGTGGTGATTCTTTCCTTCTCTTCTGGAGATAGTTGGCCCCCGAGCTTGATTTTCTGTTCAGGATAGTCAGGATTAATGACTACCTCTTCTAGCTCATCTACAGGCTTCATTTCAGGTCCGTCTCGAAATTCCAGGGATTCGATGATAATTTCTCTGATTCTCCTCCCTTCGTTGTCATTTACATTGAGGCCTTCTTCCTCCATAAGTTTATCAATGTCTGGGAGATCGGTCTTCCCCCAGTCATGGTTGGCCCCCGAGTTCTGGCCGTTGACGAGAATGGGATCTTCCTCGGAAAAGGGCGGAACTATGCCATGGTCATCCACAATTTCTAGGACCATTGGCTCCTCTTCACTTTCCCATACCTCACGGATATAGCTCATTCTGGAGCTAGTCTCGGTGGTTTTCTGAGACTTTGAGATCTTGATGTTTTCTTCGGGGGTATCTATCTCCACACTTTTGGATTTCTTTCTGCTCTTCACGACATGTTCCAAGAAGTCTTTGGGGGTTGCCCTCACACATCCAATCCCAGCACGAGTGGGGAATTTAACTCGTTGGTGGGGAAGGGAGGCCACCATCCCAAGTTTAGCTTGACTTGGAATGCCTATGATTGCATGATAATCACTAGTCAAATCCATGACTATGAAATTGACTGTGGCTTTGGCTAGGAAGGGATGATCACCGACTTCAAGTTCTAACTCCACGGTCCCCTTAGCTCCAACCTTATGGTTGGTGAACCCTTCTAGTCTTCCATGATATGGTTCTAGCATGGTGTCTTTCAGACCCATTTGCTGGAAAGCAGAATAGTACAAGATGTCACGGGAGGCCCCCGTGTCCACAAGTAGTCTTTCTGATTCAACATTGTCAATCCGACCCTTTATCACTAAGGGTTGTTCTCGGGCTGCACGGCTTCCTGCCAACTCGTTTGGAGAAAAACTAATGACCTCCTCTGCCTTATGAATCCAAGCAGGTACATGGTAAACTTTGCTTAGCTCATGAATCTGGTCCCTTAGCTTTCTAGTGGAGGTCACCTCTTCACGGATCACATGTAATTTAGCCCTAGGAGGCCTTCGATCTTCATCCTCATACTTAGAGTCATCTTCACTCTCCTCTTGCTTCCGCTTTCGCTTGCCATCTTTTTTCATGACGTAGCGGTCTAGCTTTTCCTCGTCAACCCATTGTTGGATTATTTTCTTAAGGGCCCAACAGCCATCAGTGGTGTGCCCGTGGTCTTTGTGAAAATCACAGTATTTGCTCATGTTACGAGGGAATTTTGGCTTGTCAGTCAGCGGACGGGGTGGAGGAAGGTTTACTAGCTGCATGATTTCCGAGATGGGTTTTGTAAGAGGGGTGAATTCAAGCTTCTCAGTGCTCCTTGTTCTATTTTTCCCCTTGGAACCCTTACCATTCCCATTGTCATTCTGGCGAGTGCCCGTCGTTTCGGTTTCCGTCTTGTCGCCTCCCATTTTCTTGTTTTATCTTCAGCCATGGAAATGGCATAAGCCACCTTGTATAGTTCAGATTTTGATTGAGGTTCCCGGGTTGAGAGTTCATAAACGAGGGGACCAGATTTCAAGCCAGAGTTGAAACAAACAATGACCTCCCTATCATTAAGGCTCTCTTCAACCTGGTCTGCCATTTTTTGGAACCGATTATAATAGCTGAGGGTGGTTTCTCCCTTTCCCTGCTCGATGTTGGCCAAGTCGGCCAGCCTCATCTTCCTCTTACCAGCAGTGGCAAAGTGGTCCAAGAACATTCTCCTCATGCCTCTCCAGCAATCTATGCTACCTCTTTTAAGCTCACGGAACCAGGTTAAAGCTGTTCCGGAGAAGGTGCTCGCGAAAGCTTTACAGAGCAAGTCATCAGCAGTGGTGAGGAGATTCATAGTTTGTTCAAAACCTTGCACGTGGTCTTTTGCATCAGTAGTGCCATTGTACTTCTCGAAATTAGGGAGCTTGAGGTGAGGATTAGGTGGGGCCGCCGTTATCCTCAAGGAGAATGGATGAGTTGCCCAGTCATAGTCATCGTCATTAAACTTCTTTCCCATCTCCATGTCATCCAGTCTTTGCTTCAACAGCTCCCATTGCTTGGTTTCCACTCCCTTGTCGCTACTTGAGCGGGTGCTTCGTTGGGAACTTCTGATGGATTTACCCTTGGGGCGATCATTCACCCTGCTGTGCTCCGCGTCATGTCGATGGCTGTCCCGTTTGGAGGGGGCCTTATCACGCTTCAGTTCCAGGTCTTGGCCACCAAGTATCATCCTATATGGTTCCGGGGTCCTCGGCCTGGCAAATTCACGAACACGGGGACGGGGAGAATCCCGGCGATGTCGAGGAAGAGGAGAATCATGGCGGGATCGACGAGGACGAGGAGAATCAGGACGCCGGGGTGCTATGACTAGACGAGGTGGTGACATTCGCCTGTTCAGACTGAGCCTTGTCCTTAGGTCCCTTGAGTTCACCTCCTCTTCCCTGGGAGTCAATTGGCTTCTCTGGTCAACTACCTGATCTCTCTTCTTACTGTCATGCCGAGGACGGGTAGTTCCCGGGGTGCTTGCTTTGGTAGTTCTGTGGTCTTGAGGAGAGGAGCTCGTTGCTCACCTTGTTCCCTTACGAGAGAGGGTTGCCCATAGATGGCCTAATGAATTCAGCCATAGAATGCTCTGGGTCCAATTGCAAAAGAGCAGCCTGTGTTTCATACATCCTTTGCAATGTTTCCATTTGCTTATGTAACAAAGAGCGTCGGTCAACGGGTGGAGCTCCCATTGCTTGACCGACGTCGGCATTCTTTGTCTTCTTCCTTCCCACTTGCTTCCCACGAGTACGAGTGGGCCTAGGAAGCTCGGTACCCTCTCCCTCGGCATTCGCCTGACCCATGGAACGAAGGGTCATGGCGAGGGGAGGAGGGGCATCTGGCTGAGGTAGAGGAGGAGGAGGGGGCAGCTCCTCGGCTCCAGTCTTCCCCCCATTTACTTGGGTTGGGTCCCCAGCTGTAACACTTGCAGATTGTCCGTTCATAGCAAATCAATCAACAAATTACCAATTTAAGAGAAAATCCCAAAATCACAATTTCCAATCAAATTCGGAGCAGAATTTGATGCAAACTAAGAGACTGCAATCTGGGTAACTTTGACAATGCCAAATTTTCCGGCCAAAATTGGGACGAAATTCCAACGCTTAAAACGATTTCAACCAAAACTGGGCAAATTTCGGCGGAAATCTGCAGATTCCGGTCGAATCAAAAACAGAGCCCAAAACGGTATAGAAAATTCCGTTCAAACTAGAAAATTTCCGGCAGAAAACGAGCTTCAGGCGATTATTTCAGGTCAAACAAAGGGTGTTTGAATCGATTTCCCGGCAATGGAACCAATTGATGATGCTAAAATCGTCAAATCAGCCCAAATCCAAGCGATGAATGCTCCGGCGATTGCAAGGCCTGAAGATTAGAGAAAACACGTAAACTAAGCCGGGGCGGATCCGGCTAAAGGCCCTCCGGCGTGAGAGTAAGTTCACAGTTTGTATGTGAGAAAACAAATTGATAGAGTTTCGTCAATGTCAAAAGTAACGTACCAAATAATGAGCCATGGGGCTTGTATTTATAGGGATGGATTGATAGAATCCATGTTGAAGTGAACTTGTAAAGAGATAAGATATAATCCTAAGAGAATTATATCTGTTGAGGAGTCATTGTTTGACTTGAATTGATGTTGGTGATTGTAATCCTGATTGGATCATGACTGTAGAATTCTTGTTTGATAAGGACTGTATAATCTACTAGCCGGAACGCCGAGTAACAGAAGTGTTTTATCTCGGCCTTGTCAGGTATGCCGAGATGAATGATTTTGCTTCCTCGTTATTGGGTGCTTGGCCGTCAAGGTAACATGTCGGGGTAAACAAATCTATTTCCTCGGTATTTTAAGATATGCCGAGGTAAGAACTTTTCTCTCCTCGTCACCTGATGATATCTCAGAGTATGATGGAACAAACATGATGATATAAGGACGAGGTGGGTGATCCTCGTCCTACGAAGAAAGTGTTCCTCGGCCCTGATACTTGTGTGTTGGGTTAGGTTTATGGCCCAATTCATTTGGGCCCAGCTTGAACAAGCTCATACTCGTATCTCGGTTTATACCGTTCATTTATCATGTTAAAAAATAAATAATTATCATATTAACAATATTATTACAAAATAAATAATTAAATATTTATTTATAAAGATTTGAGTTTCGACATAATTATATATAAAATTATCACTTAATTAAAAAAAATAACTAATTAAACTAATGATCATATTTTGAAATTATAATCATATTAAAAATATTAATAAAATTGATTACTATCAAAGATTAATTTGATACCAAAATTTTGATACCTATAATTGAAAATGGTTTTTTTTTTTTTGATACCCAGGTTCCCCAGCTTCGCCGGGTTAATCCTGGACCACTAGCTCCCGGCCCCTCGGTGTCCTAGCGGAGGTAAATCGTGGATGTGCCCAATGCAGCCAGGGTGGCAGCACCCTTTATACTCATGGCCCCAAGGGAGCCCTCCTATAACGCGGTAGTTGAACTCCCCACACTGAGGTTGCAAGCCCAGCAATGCCGCTTCCTTAACTGCACGGATGTGCCTGGGGGCTCCAAAGGTCCCTGAAACCCAAGGTATGAAATTAAACCACAATGATCCCCCGGAGGGAATCGAACCGGCGATCTTCCCGAAGGAAGGCCATGATACAATAAATAGTGATAATACATATCAAAATTTAATTTTGATAGATATTGAACTAGTACCGCAGTTGAAGTTGCGTTAGATACTCCATCTATTTCTATAAAAAGTTTGACTTAAATGCTTACAAGAAAGTCAACTTAAATTAATATTTTATACTTTTTTTGTCCCATAATAATAAGTTTTTTATTTTTATTTTTATTATGTACCACAGTAAATTTATTAGTTGTTTTATTAATTAAAATGCAAGAAATTCACTTGTAATTATCACAATAAAAAATTCTACTCATTTTCTCTCTTCTACTTTACTTTTTCGTAATTTCAGGGGCAAATTGCATATTGGTAACCTGAGTCAAGTTTGCAATCCCCAATCTGAAAATTTAATTTTGCAAATCAGTAAATTAGGTTTGTCAATTTATTGCAATTTAGTGTAAAAACTAATAAGTTAAAAAACAGAATGACAGTCATGTGCACTGCACATGAGTTTTGAAAGGGTATCTTCGTTAATTATCACTTGTCGAGCACATGCAAATTAACCGAGAATAATTTGAAATCAATTTTTAGTCATTAAGGGGTGAAATGAAAGTTCTAAACTTTAATTTATTTTCCCCAATTCTAAACTCAATTCTGCATTCAAAGCTCATAACCCAGAGATATTGTAGACTAAGATTTAACTTCATATAAATAAAATCCAAAATTTAAACTTCTAAATACCCAATTTTACAATGCAAGATCAAAACCCATTAAAGAATACCAAATCAAACCCCTTATCCCTAAAGATTACACCAAACCAACTTCAACTGCAACAACAACTCTGCAACCATTTTTTTTCAAAACCTAGATGTGGGTTTCAAATTTGTAGGTTGATCTTAAATGAATTCTCGGTGGAAACTTGGTATGATGGCTCTGAAGCGATTGAAGATAGAAAAGACCCGCCTTCATAGAAAGATGCACCATTCAGTTATGTTGTCATTTTGCCGACGAACCCATCTATAGCCACCGATCGTGGTAGTCACATTGTGGCAAATCGATGGCTAATGGTTGAAAAAAATTGGGGGAGGTAGTAGTGGTAGTGGTGTTGGTGTTGGACCTGTTGGTATTGATGTAGATGGATGGAGATGGTAAAGTTAATGGGATTATATATCTCATTAAATATTTTACATATAAGGATATTTTTGAAACTTTGTTTTTTAAACTTTGTTAGTTTCGTTAAATGCCTTGACAAAAAAAAGATCAAAATACCCTTCAAAAAGCCATGTGCACTGCACATGCTCGTCATTCTGTTAAAAAAATTAGTTTTTACATCACATTGCAACAAATGCAACAAATTGACAAACTTAGTTTACTAATCGACAAAGATAAACTTTAAGGTTGGGATTGCAAACTTGAAACAAACAATTTGCCCTAATTATTACGTAGAGTTAAACTAGAAAAAGCTTACTCCGATATGGAGGGAGTAGTTTTTTTTATGGAAATTCGAAAAATATTACTAATAATATTGATTGTCTTCTTGATAATGAATATGATGTAGGAGGAACCGAGGAAGGAATCTGCACCAAGGAAGGATATTTGACGAATCAATTAATTTTGTATTTTAATTACTATCTTAGGACTTAATTTGTTTTAGTTTATATTTTATTTCTTAATTTCGTCATTAATTTTAATAGGTTGATTAGAAATGATTTTAGAGTAGATTTTGAGGAGATTTACTAGTTTTTGAGTCCTATTTAGTTACCATATAGGTTAGGAGTAATTCTAGAAGGTTTAGAATTGTTTTTCAAGTTTTATGGGCACTATAAAATAGGCCTAGTGGTATAATCCGAAAATTAGTTTTTTGAATGATAATTTGAAGAGTTTTCTCTTTATTTTCTGGTGGATTTCAGTTAATTTATGGTGGATTCCAGTTATTGTGTTTCTAGGGTTTTTCGCTTGAGAACTCTTGTGTTTAGTGCGCTAAATATGAATCTATCGCTTCCATGCTGCGTCAGTTGGTATCAGAGTAGGCTTTATCCTGTCTTTCATCACTGATTCGTTATGGGGGATCAAGTAACAAGAGCAGAATTCGAGGGACTAGCCACCGCTATTGCTACGTTGACAACACTGTTGGGTTTTATGGGTTCATGCGCAGCGGAATTAGCATCTAAATAACACAAAACCCAAGAGCCCTAAGATCCGTTCGATACAATTAAATTGAATTCCTATGAGATAGAATTAACCAACCTTAATTGCTTTCCGTTCATGAGCAATCGAATAATTTATCAATGTGATTTTGAATCACAAACTTCGATCTTCAAGACTTGATTCTTCAGATTCGAACTCTAGGCCTTGATCGTCGTACGAGCGAAGACCCTCTAGTAGTATCCACACTTTAGAATGAACCAAGAACGGTTCTTGAGGATTAATAGATTCTTAAACCCTATGGAAGAAATATTGAGAAACCTTTGTTGTGATTTTTCCTTAAGAAAATTCGGCTAGCTAATTAGGGTTTACAGACCTCATATTTATACTACCTTAGTATTAGTATTTGTTTCCTAATCGTATTAGGAAACAGTCTGTAAACCGCCTCTATGGCTAAAGTTGCCGCGTGACAGAAGCCAACTTTGTCGCGTGACAGAGTCCAACTTTGTCGCGTGACAACTTAAGCCAGATCAGGAACTCTCAATCATTTATTCCTTTGGTTTAACTAATTCATTCCAATTGTGTGTGACCCAATAGGATTATATTATGTTGGCAATGAGTCCGATCAAATCGACCCTCATAAAACATAAGCGGACTCTAGCAAGCTATTATGTCTACCCAATTAATATAACATAAGAGTTCGCATTTCAATGGACACTTCCATTTCTCCCTTTGTCTCACGATGTTATATTGAACACAAGTCATGGTCCACGTCAACTTGTATTTGTTCAATGCTTTCTCGATCTTGAGTATAATGATAATCCAATCACATTGGGGTATGTCCATACACTTTCATCATTATCACTCATCGAGGGGCCCAAGCAAAACATCTCTCTTTCGAGGGACAAATTCCATCTTGACTTATCATCCTTCCCATCATGAATCTGATCATGCCAAAGATAGCCTTTATAAATATCGTGTTAAGATATCGTTTGACTAAAATCAAACATGACTTTCATCATATGTAAGGTCATGATAATCTCAGGTCTAGGGACTAAATGAAGTGACCATATGAGATTTAATTATGACATTTGACCATGACATAAATCTCATACGGGTCAAGTCCAGTCACTTGTTCACTAACAAGTACCCATAAATTTAATGTCCATCTTTATGCATATAATCATCATATGATTATCCATTAACATTTATACTAATTATTCACTTAATAATTAGGGACGGAGATTATTACAATAAATACGCAAAATATATAATAATCAAATAATAAACTTTCTCTATAATCAAGGATAAAGATGATACATAATGATTTTAAGTTAAACATAACTAAAGCCTAGGGCATTACACCAGCAGTCTCCCAGTTGTACTAGGCTCCATCTTATGTATTGAATACTCATGGACCTAACATGACCATCATGCTTCTGCCTGTGTGAGAGTCTTTGTAAGTGAATCCCTAATGTCATCATCGGTTGATACTTTGCATATATTGACGTATTCTCATTCTTTATGAATTCTCGAAAAACGTCTAAGTATGTGTTTGGATCACCATTGTGATCTTGGTTCCATTGTTTTGTACAAATGACACCATATTTATCACAACAAGGTTCCACCGATCAGTGATACTTGGAACATTTCCAAAACACTAATCGAACTTTTGATCCAAACTGCCTCTTTTAGCTACATCATATGTTGCTAAAATTCGGCCTTAGTAGTATAATCGGCTACAATTTTCTGCTTGGAATTATTCCAATCAAAACTACACCTCTAATAAGCATAAACACAAATTCTAATTGCGATTTTAAATTAACTTTGTCAGTTTGGAAGCTAGCATCTATGTAACCCTTAACAACAAGATTATCTTCCAACCTTTCAAGTACCAAGAACGTATCCTTAGTTCTTCTTAAGTATTTAAGGATCATCTTGACTGTCATCCAATGGTTTTCAACAGGATCAGATTGGTATCGACTCGTCATGCTTAGAGCATACAAGACGTCGGGTCTAGTACAAATCATGGCATACATGACAGATCCAAATGCCGGAGCATATAGAACTTCATTCATTCCCTTTTTCTCATCAGTTGTCATAAGACAATGAGTATTGCTAAGAGAAATACCATGACCCATTGACAAGTTACTTTTCTTAGACTCTTCTAAGAACCTTGTCAATGTGAGTATTTTGACTCAAACCAATTTATCCTTTTAGATCTATCTCTATAGATCTTGATGCCAAGGATGTAAGCGGCTTCACCCATATCTTTTATTGAGAAACCTTTCCTTGACCAAGACTTGATAGTCTTAAGTGTCGGAACTTCGTTTTTCCAATGAGTAAGATATCATTGTTGTAAAACAATAGAAATAATACTACGCTCCCACTGAATTTCACGTATACATAAGGTTCATCTTCGTACTTGATGAAGTCAAACTCTTTGACCAATTCATTAAAATGAAGATTCCAATTTCTTGAAGCTTGCTTCAACCCATCTCATGGATCTTTGCAACATGCACACTTTATTAGAATTTCTCGGATCAATAAAACTTCGGGTTGTGTACTATACACATCCTTAATAATCTTTCCATGCAAAGAAAGCCGTTTGACATCCATTTGTCATATCACACAGTCACAATATGCGATTATGGCAATTGAAATTCTAATAGACTTTGGCATTGTAACTGGCGAAAAGGTTTCAACATGGTCAATACTATGAATTTGCCTAAATCCCTTTGCTACAATCCTTAGTCATGAAAGTATACACCTTCCCATTCATGTCGGTCTTGAAGACCTACTTGCACCCTTTATATTTTTACACCTTCAGGTAGCTCAATCAAGTTCCAAACTTTGATCATCAAACATGGATTGTAATTCGAATTCCATGGTTCCTAACCATTTATCCAAATTAGGAGTGGACATTGCCTCAAGATAGGAAGTAGGATCGTCATTCTCAATGACTTCCACTTTATTACTTTTCGATACGAGAAATCAATATTTCTTGAGTTCGGATCGTAACCTATCCGACCTACGATGGACTTGTGCATCTTGAACCGGTTCCACAACTCCTTGTGAACTTGGTTCCGTGTCTACTCTTGGTTCCATATTATTTTTGGGTTCTTGAACTTTCTTCAAGATTAATTTTACTCCCACTGGATTCTTTGTTGAGAAACTATTTCTCAAGAAATGAATCGTACAGAGCAACAAACATTTTGTTCTCTTTGTGGTTGTAAGATTAATTTCCGAAAATAACCATTGTCAGATTTAGGTGCTAACTTCTCGGAGACAAGTCTCTTTACATAAGTTTTGCAAACCCAAATCTTTATGAAAGACAAACTAAGTTTTCTTCCATGTCACATCACATGTGGGGCCTTATGAACCGATTTAGTAAGGACTCAATTTAGTGTAATCGCATTATTTCTAATGCATATCCTCAAAAGGAAATAGGAAAGTCAAATTGACACATCATCGAACGAACCATATTCTACAAGGTTCAATTCCTCCTATCAGACACACCATACCATGTGGTGTTCCGGGTGGAGTCAACTTTGAAACGATTTCACAGTTTGAGATGATTGTCAAACTCTTGGCTCAAATATTCATCACCTCGATCTAATTGAAGTACTTAATAGTTTTGCCAAGTTGTTTTGTACTTCATCTTGAAATGTTTGAAACATCTCAAACGATTCACCTTTGGACTTCATCAGATAGACATAGTTATATCTAGATAAGTCATCGGTGAATGTGATGAAATACTAAAAATCCTCCCCTAGCAATGCTGCTTAATAGTCCACATACATCTCATGTATAATGACCAATAAGTCACTAGCTCTCCCACTACTCTTAGTGTAGGGTGGTTTGGTTAATAATCCCAATAAACAAGATCCACATTTCTCAAATGATTCAGAGTCATATGAGTCTAAAAGTCCATGTTAATGGAGTTTAGATATATGTTTCTTATTTATCTGTCCAAGCCATCAATGCCATATGAACGCGTTGTTCATATTATTCGGTTTAGATTTCCCATTTATAATATAGATATCTTCAATATTATTTTGTTTCTCATCATCAAGGATATGAAGACCATTCAATGACATATGCAATACAATAAGGCATATCATTAAATGAATATAAAACTTCCTATTCTCAATAAGAAAATTATATCCTTCATCATCCATATAAGAAACGAAAATGATATTGTCACGACCCTAAACCTAGGCACATTTGGGTCACACGTGAAGCACGTGGGGTTGGATTTGCATTGCATCTCATCATTTGCTTGTTAGCATTTGAAAATGATTATGTGTTCATTTTGATTTTGGATGAACTATATGATTTAGATGTTATTAAAGTGATTTTGATCCAATAATGTCTAAGTGAAGAAAAAGGGAAATTGTGTAGTAGAGTGTTGACACTTGAAATTTTAAAGGGAATTGTTATAAAAAAAAAGTCTAAGGAGCTTATGTGTAATTATAAGTTCAAGGTTGAAATTACCCGGATTCGCGCGAGCGAAGGCGGTTGTCTTTCGCGGGGGGTTGGTGTCTGAGACCTCGCTTCATGGGAAGGAAAAAATGAGGAGTCGCCACGCGGTTTTTGTATTTTGAGCCCAAACATTGAGAAACGGCTTTAGAAAGTGGTGTCGTTTTTATTGGTAGCAAAAACTTAGGAAAAGGCTTTGAAAACAGGGGATCATTTTTATTGGTAGCAAAAATGAGTAAAAAGATTTTTTAGTACCAGAGATTGTTAGGTTCGGAGGTCACGTTACGTTTCGGGTAGAGTATTACGAGATCGCCCGAAACGCCTCGCATGACGAGTCTTTCTACCTTTCTCGAAAACGTGTGTGTGTGTGTTTGTGTTTTTTGAAATGGGGCTTGAATGACAAGCTTAATCTTGGTTTGAATGTCAAACGTTGATTAGGTGACTTTGTTTGAAAAGACGAGCGTTTGAATGACAAACGTCGGTTTTGAGTTGAAATGAGCGTTTGCGTGGCAAACGTCGATTTTGAGTTTGAAAAGGAGTTCGTAGGTCGAACTCCGGTTTTTTTTTGAATCGGGCGTGTCATTGTTAACGATTTTTACGGGAAAAATAAGTATTAAATGATTTGAAGTGTCAAATGGCGGCTTTTAGTTTGAAGATGAGCGTTTGGAGGCCAAACGTCATGTCGCGCGTTTTGAAAGAGAGTTCGAAGGACGAACTCCGGTTTTGAACCGGACATTACATTGTTAACGATTTTTACGGGAAAAATGCGTATTAAATGATATGCGATCAACGAATCGGGTTGCGACTCGGACTTAGAAAAGTAAATACTATCACGATCCAAACGGGTCGGACTTTGTAAATGACAGTATTTAAAGTGCGGTATCAACGGAATCAAACGATCCGGAATTGGAAAGTACGATCGACGAGCCAAACGACTCGGAATTGTAAATGACGATCAATGAGGCCAATCGGCTCGGAATTGTAAATGACAGAAATTAAATGACGATCAACGGATCGATCGATCCGGAATTGTAAATGACGTAAAAGTAAACGGAACGGGGTCGGAATGCCGTTTTAACCCGTGATTACTTCTCTTACGGAAAGAGAAGAGGATCGTGGGGCTAAAACGTATCGGACCCCGTTAGACGGAGGCGTCTACATTTTGATAACGTTGTTCGAAACGGTTGTAGCGACTGGCGCGTAAACCGAGACGGAACGAGAGATTTAGAGAGAGGGAGTTATACCTATGGCTAGGGTCGACTCCTTTGGCTCGAAAGGTGTGTATGGGACACGAAAATTGGTTCAAAAGGGTGTTTCGAAGTGATGAGGGGCGTATTTGATCGAAATACGGAAGTTTCACGCGAATCGAGGCAAACGGGAGCTCGGGATGGGGTGAAATCAGTTTGGGCCATGAGGAGAGTGATTTTTTGGATAAAAAAGTTCCTTCTTTTGGCTTTGACAGCCACTTCTATTTATAGGTGAAAATTGCAGTAGGAGTTCGAACGGACTTGGACTGTTTTTCAGGGTTTTGGGGTATTTTGGAATTCTGAGGGGCTTGCTGGCAATTTCAGAAAATTTGCACAGGGAGTCCGGCCGGACTTTGACTGAAATCCAGGGGTATTTTGGTCTTTTCAGCTTGATTTGTGATTGAAAGGTGACGAGAGGGCTGTGGCATGCTGGACACGTGTCCTGTGACTCACCCTTTGCATGGGAGTTCGTTCCCCGGTCCCGGTTTTGTTCGTTTTTTAAAATAACAGTCCGAAAAATGTCCGAAATGCCCCCGGAAAGTGCTGGAAAGTGCGTTTTTTAGGGAAAGCCATACTTTTACGTGAGATGACATGTGTCAAGTACGCTTTGACGTCGGGATGCACGGGGCAGTCTTTGGACGTCTCGTTGGCATGGCAACGGGAATTTTAACGAGTTTCGGTTAACCTGGAGCGGGCCAGTTAACGGATTTCGGTTAACTTTCTGACGGATTTTGACGATCCAGATTTGGGTACTTACAGTTAGCCCCTCAGCGACGTCTCCTCCGAAGGAGGTGGGGTCGTTGAAAAAGATAAGGATCCAAATCGGGATGCCTTACTTTGAAAGACCTGGGCGGTCAGCTGGCTGGACCCTTAGAGAAAGGATTCCTACGTATCCCGAGCGGGAATCAAGCCGATTGTAGTTCGAAGGTGCAAGGGCTGCGCGTGGGGACCTTGACCTGAGCGAGACTATTGGGAGGCGTCTAAACCTGGGATTCCTGAAACCTTCGAGGGCATGTGGCGCCTCAAACCGGAGTTGATGATGCTGACGAGGGTGTGTGGCGCCTTAAATTGGAGTTGTTGGAGCTTACGAGGGCGTGTGGCGCCTCAAACCGGAGCTGCGAGGATACGTTTATCCTTATATGAAGGCGTTCGTGCCCTGGGTACTGGGCTTATTGCTGCTGCCAGGTTTATCCTGCTGGGGATACGGCGATACTGATGAGAACGGTTGTGTTAAACTGGCATTATTAACAACTCGGAAGGATCGACGTTTCTTCTTTAAAATCCTGCTGGGGATGAGCATTCGGGCTTACCTTGATGGCCGAAGAGGGATTGTTGTGAGGCGTTCGTGCCTTGGGTTTCGGGCTTATTGCAGCTGCCGCTGAAATGGGACGATCGGGCTTACGACTGGCGGCCGGGGGAGTGAACGATGGTGAAAACCACTAGACATTTTAACGTCGGGAGACGGAAATGCAACTGGAATGTCCGTAGATATGATTGAGCGTTTGAATGTCAAACGTCAGCTGGGCATATAATTTAACGTCTGGAGACGGAAATGTAACTGGAATGTCCGGAGACATGATTGAGCGTTTGAATGTCAAACGTCAACTGGGGATATAATTTAACGTCTGGAGACGGAAATGTAACTGGAATGTCCGGAGACATGATTGAGCGTTTGAATGTCAAACGTCAACTGGGGATATAATTTAACGTCTGGAGACGGGCGTTAGTGAAAACTAACTGGGAATTTAACGTCTGGAGACGAGCGTTAGTGAAAACTAACTGGGAATTTAACGTCTGGAGACGAGCGTTAGTGAAAACTAACTGGGAATTTAACGTCTGGAGACGAGCGTTAGTGAAAACTAACTGGGAATAAATTTTACACTTTTGGGGGCCAAAAGGAGTAAAATTGGAACTGCCAAAAAATGAGGGACTAAAATGGAAGGAATCTTTTTAAATTGCAGCAGGAGTCCGGCCGGACTTGGACTGAATTTGACCAGATTCAAATCAGCTCCAAGTCCGACGCAAACCACCCCATTTCTTCCATTATTTCCGACGGGAAGGAGAGAAAAAGAGAGAAAAATTCAACCAAATTGCAAGGTTTGCTCGAATTTGTGAAGGAAAATCGCTATGGAAGGTGAATGGGAACCGATGGGTCGTCATGGAAGGACCGATGACGAAAGAACGCGGTTGGTTCGGACCATTCGAACCATTGTTCATCCATTGAATCCGGCGGAGTTTTACCCGGCTAGGGATAGACACAACTCCAAGGGAGGGATCGAAAGACAAGTAAGCTTCCTACAAATTCCATTAATTTTAAGAATGTGCATTCTTTAAATGTTAGAAATTTGTTTAGGAATTTACTTAGGGATTTTGGTGCTTGAATTGGGGCTTTTGAATTTGCCATGAATCGTTGTCGAAATTGACTAGGATGTAGTTCAATTGACATCATGGGTAGATGACATAAAAATTTTGGTTGCAAAATTCCATGTCTAGATACATTTTCCAAAATTAAAGTAGCTTTAATTCGGGACGGAGTAAATTTTCGAAATGTTCGAAAAGAATTTGAAAGTTCCGGTTTCGACGGATTTTTCGAAATGTTTTGAAAGTTCCGGATTCGACGGAGTTTTCGAAAGATTTTGGAAATATAAGTAGGAAATGAATGAGAACCGTATCTGCATTGCATCCTCTTGACATGCGTTCGTGCAATTGTTGACGTTGCTTCTGTTTTGTTTGCCTGCAGGGGACAGGGGAGGTTGATACTCACAACCAGAAGAGTCGGGGTGCCTTTGAGGCAGTGAGAGCATTGTGGGGGATTATCCCGGACGTGGCTCGAGAGGGAGAGAGGAGTCCGCGGCAGCTGGTGCTTGACTCCGGATTGGCTGGGTTCATCAGTGCAGTGGCTGCGATAGCTGATACGCCGAGGGCCAGGTCCATGTATGTAGCTTTGAGCGAGTATTGGTGGGATACGACCCACACTTTCCATTTCAGATGGGGGGAGGCGACGGTGACTCCCACGGATTTTGCCGCTATCACTAGGTTGCCGACTTATGGCAACACGCTGGTGTGGGTTGACGGTTATACCCCGGAGCAGCTTATGCAGGGCTGCTGGGTTTTGATATTACCGATGCCGGGGCTTAGGCATTCGTCATGTGCCGATGGAGAGGCATCTGGAGGCGGGTGTCGCCGCTTATTTGGCTGGATCCTTGAGGATGACCGCGGAGCGCCTGGCTCGAGGGTTCCTTTGGTTCGCGTTGTCAGCGACTTTGTTCCCGACTTCTGACACATCCTGTCACTTCCCTCTGCTCGGGTCGTTGACAGATCTGGATGCTGTGAGGGGGTTCGCGTGGGGGGAGGCTGGACTGGCCGAGCTCTACCATTCCCTGGATAGGTTCTCACGGGGAGAGGAGCACTCCTTTAGCTGCTTCACGCCTGTCTTGGATGTAAGTTTATGTCTTTTTTCTCTTCCTTGCCTCTTTTATGTACTCGTATGTATCTGCTTTGTAGCTGACATAACTTTCCACTTGTTTGGCAGGTCTGGTGCTATGAGGTGTTCAGTCCGCAGGATTGGGACATCAAGGAGGCGTATCGACCCCTGTTCCCTGCCATGCTGGTTTGGCAGAAGAAAGCGAAGAGGGCGGTCTCGTCGAGAGTTGGCACTCGAGTGTCATATGAGGAGGTGTCTCAGGCACTGAATCGGGATTTCTCCGAGAGGATCCGACTGACATGGTGGAGTCGGTTCCACTATGGTGTGGTTCAGGTCGCTAGTAAGATGACGCGGCGGAGGAGGCTCCTGGTGGGACTTCATTGCGACGTTATGTATCTGGGGGAGCGGGTGACCCGTCAGCATGGCCCGGGGTCCACTCCATTGGTGCCGGTGGATCCTCCTATGTACATGCAGCATCCTCTGTCGATGCCGATGGATGAGTTGGAGAGGTATAGACAGGGCGTGTTCTATACCGAGTACATCATAGCGGGGGCCGACTATGATACTTTCTTGAGGATGAGGCTGAGGAGCCCACAGGTGCAGCATAGAGAGGGCGAGGTTCCAGGACGTCCCCGAGATCTCCCGATCCCACGCGCTAGGCTGGCGTACGAGGGGCTGGACGGTTCGCGCAGGCGACTTGTGATCCCGCTCCCGGATGAGCCGAGACCACGATACAGGGCTGACCCCAATGCTTCGGTGAGCATCTTTTGATTTTCTGCATTTGATAGTAGCATTCTGCAAATGTTGCATCTGTACTTTCTGCTTGTCTTTTGACGACCTTCCTGGTTCGCAGGTATCTGGCCGTACGTACAACGAGGCCATGAGGCTGGTGGACGGGTGGTCCGCCTACGCTAGGAGACTCGTGGAGTTCATGCGGTGCAGTTCCCGGAGGAGCGTGGATGTCCGTGAGCGGGGTCCGTCTAGGCCGAGAGGTTCGCCTGCTCCCACAGCCGGTGGGGAGGACTTTGCACAGGGATTCAGCCAGTTCGCGAGCGGAACAGCTGGATTTGGAGCTCTTTCTTCTGCGCACTCGGGGCGCGAGAGGGGAGAGTCTTCGAGTTCGCGTACGCCGAGGAGGCCTTTCGCGTATTCCCGCTTGGAGGAGTTTGGCGAGTTCTTGTTTGCGACGGATCCGGCAGCGGCGGAGCAGTACGTCGAGTGCTCGGATGACGAGCAGGACTCGGAGTAGTCCTCTTTATTTTTTTTTTTGCTTTGTTTAGACAAAATGCATGTATTTGTCATGAACAATTTGATTTGAACGGTATTCGAAAAAGGCGCCCGTGGGGCGGAACCTGTACTTCGCACATTTATTCTGTGATCACCTTCTGTTATTTTTGGCAAATAAGGAAGTAGGTTAATCAAAAATAAATAAAATGAGAAATGCATTAAAAATTGAACAGGTCAAAATTTAAGCCTATATGCACTAATTATTAATTATTTGCACTGTTGCACGAGCCCGGGGCGGAAGGGATATTGATATTGGTTGAATGAAACCAGGGGCAGCACGCAGGTTTCATAAGGATGAACAGGGAGTTGTTTGGAAATGTTTCCAATTTAGGGACAAATGGCCGCAGAGTTGACCAAGTCAATCGGCAGAGGGAGTCCCAGGACTAGGAGTGAATTTACTGCATTCTTTAAATTGCAGCTTTCACTTTGCAATTTGTAAGAACCGCGCATTGTTTTTGATCATTCTCGTGAATTCTCTCAAACTTCCAAGGTTTCCTTCATTCTTTATGGCTCCCTTTCCCAAGTTACCGTCTCTGGATGCAAGAGCGATATTTGGACAACTTTCGCCGTGGGTACGGAACCACACGAGGCAGAACAAAGGGTTTTTCGAAGGCTGTTACGGGATTAAATCTGTTTGGGCTTTGAAGGAGCTCATTCCAGATTGGGATCTTTTGAGAGCCGCGTCTCGGTTCTGGGACGTACGGAGGAATGTGTACAACTTTTCGTACAACGAAGTCACTCCTACGTTTGAAGATTTCCGGGCCATTCTGGGAGGTCCTGAGACGGAACAGCTAGTTCTTCCGTATGCTGGTGGCATGGCCACTGTTGAGAAGCTAGTGTCTTTGTTTGGTATCTCGGCTAGAGAAGCATACGAGATGCTGATACAGGATACTGATTACGTTGACATTTCGGGACTGCTCGAAAGATTTGCCGAAGCTGAGGGGAGCATCTTTTCGTGGGATGCATTTGCTCTGTGCGCGATTGCTACTCTGTTCACATTTACGTCTCTGGGTGTGTGCCATCACAGTGTCCTGGACCTGGTGAGGCAGTGCCGGAGTGGGGGAGACATCGTGCCGCTGGTCTTGGGCGAGACGTTCCTGGGCATGGGTCGGATGGTGACCGGTAGCCAATACATGTGGGGAGGGAGTCCCGCTATGCTTACCATGTGGTTAAGGGAGAGACTGCAGATGATTCCTGAGGTGCCAATGTCCTGTGACGCTTGGTCTGTCTCTCGACGTCCTCTGGTGATAGGGCGATCAGCCGAGCCGGAGCTCGATGGCCGCACTCGCAAGCATCACTTGCGATGGTGGGTTCCCCACCGGAAGTTACAGACTTTTCGGACCACTCAGAGGGTCCTGCTTGGTTGTCGAGTGCCGGGCCGTCTCGCACGTCTTTCTATATTCCATCATTGGTTCTCGCGACAAGACGGGCCGGAGCAAAGCCACCGACCGATCTCGAGTTATGCCGCTACCTTTGAGGTGGGATCTTTGCGGATGGAAGATCCTTCGACGCTATTGCCGATCACACGGTGGTGGCAATACACGTCCTTTCCCGCTGTGGTTCTCTTTCACCGAGAGAGGGCACTGTTCGTCGACGCAAAGATCCGAACCGGTATGAAGAGTGTATAGGGAGACACAGATGGCTATCTTGTGGAGACGAAGTGAGCCATTGGGTACCGATCACTGGGCCTCGACCTTGAGGAGGGCCGAAGCAAGGGCTAACCCTGGGAATCGTATCGGCGATGCCATGGTTGATTATGAGACAAATGCCGATCGGGAGGCCAATCAAAGCACCGTTATGATGGCTCGAAGCGAGGCGGCTTGAGATAGAGCTAGAGAAAGGGCTGCGCTGATCACCACAAAGCTTGACGGAGGCGTCGGGAAGAGTCCCTGAGCCAGGTAGAAGGCCTACCGGAATATTTCCTGCGAAGGTGAAGAACACTCGCCGGGGAAAAGGGAAGGGGAAGAAGGATGAAGGACCAAGTTCGGGAAACTAGGTTGACCTTGTTGTCCAGAGTATCCACCCATTGTCATTGTTGACACATTAATTGATTAATGTTTTATTGTAGTTTTTCTAGGGTGTAGCGAGTCAAGAGTTGACCGTGCTTGAACTCATCAAAGAATGTTTTAACCGTTATGCATTTGTAGGTTAAATGAAAAGAGTTTTTCGAAACACAAGCAATTGATGCTTATTGTATTTTTTTGTTTTTTAGACCGAACCAATGATGGATGCCTACGTTCCCTTTACAATTGGACTAAGGGGCTCAGGTCACCGTAGTTCGACACTTTAGGTGAATTTGAGAAAAACAAAGACAAAAGAAGTGCGAATTTGTTTTTACCCGGATCATTAGCGGGAATGTATCCAAATGGGTATTACTCTTTTAGCACTTTTAATTTTACCGAGAGGACGGTGTAGGGGAAGGTGAGTTGACTCGTGCTCTTCCTCAAACGAAGTATCTGCGGAGCTTGCTTCCGTTCACGAGGTTAACGAAAGGGTTTCCGTCCAAGTCCGCTAGCTTCATGGCTCCTCCTGAGAAGATTCTTTGTACCACGAACGGTCCTATCCAGTAGGCTCCCACTTTCCGAGGGGATTGGTCTCGCGTAGGAGGCTTTTCCTTTAGCACCAAGTCGCCTTCTCGATGTCTCGTATCTTGACTTTCTTGTCGAATGCTCGTGCCATTCTCGCTTTGGTAGGCTCGAGTATGTTCCACGGCTTTCAATCCGCGCTCGTCGAGTAGAGCAAGTTCGTCGTGACGGCTCGTAGCCATTCGACTTCATTGATCCCGTTTTCCAAGAGGACTCCTGAGGGATGGAATTTCCAATTCCACGGGCAACATCGCTTCCATTCCGTAGGTAAGCGCGAACAAAGTCTCCCCGTGGCGGTTCTGACCGATGTTCGGTATCCCTGCAGGGCTAAATGTAGCTTTTCGGGCCGCTCCCGACCTCCGGTGGTCATCTTTCCGATTATCATGGCGAGAGTTTTGTTGGCCGCCTCTACCGCACCATTGGTTTGTGGTCTGTAAGGAGAAGACTTGTGACGTGTGACTCAATTCGGCCGCAGTTGGTCACAATCTCCTTCGAAGTGAGTCCCATTGTCGGATATGATCTCGTTGGGCACTCCGTATCGGCACATGATGTTCTCTCGGATGAACTCGGCCACCTTCTTAGAATTCAAGACCTTGTACGATCCGGCTTCTACCCATTTGGTGAAGTAGTCGATCGCGACTAAGATGAACTCGTGACCATTGCTCCCTGAGGAGTGATCTTGCCGATGACGTTGATTCCCCATATGGCGAAAGGCCATGGCGTAGTCATGCAATAGAGTTCATGAGGTGGGATGTGATTGAGGTCGGAGAACCGTTGACATTTGTCGCAGCCTTCGACGAACCGGATGCGATGCCGTTTCCATTGATATCCAATAGTATCCCATACGAAGGATGATCTCGTGTCAATGCTCGGGCGTTCATGTGCGGACCGCAGTTCCGTTGTGAACTTCGTTCATTAGCTCGCCGGCTTTTTCTTTGTTTACACACCGAAGGAGTGGCCCTTGGTGGCGCTTCTTGTACAACATACCCCCGTAATGACGAAATGGGATGCCGTGCATTTTAATGCCATCATGTTTTTGGCTTTGATCCCTTATTTGTATTTTCCATCTTCATTTGTGAAGGAAGCTTCTCCGCTTTGGAGGTACCGGTAAATCTGATTGTACTGTAGTTCGTCGATCGTTTCTTTTTCTTTTTCGATCTCACAAAGAATAGGCGGGTGTTTCCCGTCCGCCTATTCTCGAGGGGTTTTACCGCTTTCCCATCGGGAATTTCGACAAGAGAGGCGAGGGTTGCTGTGGCGTGCCCGCGAAACGGTTCCTCGTCTCTTGGCAAATAATGAAAAGAGATGTCCTTGAACCGAGCAATGAGCTCCTCCATGTACGTATGGTACTTTCGGAGGCCGTAATCTACCGTCTTCCATTTGTTGGACACTTGATTGATGATCAATGCCGAGTCTCCATATACATCCAGCTCCGAGATGTTGCGCTCGAGGGCGGCTTCCAAACTCGCCGCACAAGCTTCGTATTCTCGCCGCATTGTTGGTTGCTTCGAAATTCGGCTTGATGGCTATGGGAGTGTGCTCGTCCTTGGGATCGACAAGGAGCATTCCAATACCATTCCCCTTCTTGTTGGCTGCCCCATCGAAGAAGAGTTGCCGCGGTTTGCGCTGCCGAGTGAGAAGATTCCGTCGTCCGAAAATTGCGGATCGTGGCCCTTAGGTTCACCGCTTGGGAAGTCGGCCACTGATCCGCCATGACTCTACCCTTTGTTGATTTTCGACCATGTACTTGATGTCGAACTCATCCAGAAGAATGACCACTTGGCTAGCCGCATTGATGTGGATGGCTTGTCAAAGAGATATCGACGGGGTCCACTTTGGAGACCAGGAGCACCGAATGCAACCGCATGTAGTGTTTCAGCTTTCCCGACTACCCATACCAAGGCGGTACAAGTTTTCCGATGCCGAGTAGCCGAGTTCACTTCCTTGAAGCTTCCGGCACGAAGTAGATTGCATGCTCAACCTTGGAATCTTTCTCGCTCTTGTGCCAAAGCATTGCTCCGATTGACGTGTCTCATCGTCGATACATGAGTAGTGGCTTGTCTTCATGTGGCGGGCACGTAATTGGGGGATTCACCAAGTAGGTCTTGATCTTCTCAAAAGCCGTTTAGCACTCCTGAGTCTCATTTGATGTCGACATTCTTTTTCATCGCTTTGAACATGGGCTCGCAGAGAGATGTCAACCGGTTGATGAAGCGACCGATGTATCAAGTCTTCCCATGAAGCTCTTCACTTCGTCAGTGGTTTGAGGAGGCTTCATGTCGATGATGGCCTTGATTTTCTTGGGATCGGCTTCGATACCTCTTTCGCAACCATGGACCCCAAGACCTTGTCGCGCTTGACGCCGAAGGTGCACTTTGCCGCATTAGCCTCATGGAGTGCTTTCGAGTCCGTTGAAGAACTTTCTCAGATCCGTCATGTGCCGCATGTCTCGATCCCCGGAGTGAATGATCATGTCGTCGACATATACATCGATTTCTTTATGAATCATGTCATGGAAGAGGGCCGCTGCCCGCCGGTAAGTAGCCCCGCCGTTCTTCGCACCGAACGGCATGACCGTGTAATAGTATGTCCCCCATGGAGTGGTGAAGGCGCCTTGGCTTGATCCTCCTCGGATATTTTGATCTCGGTTGTATCCAGCGAACCCGTCCACGAAGGACTTTACTTCGAAATTTGCCGTGGTGTCGACTCAAAGATGTTGATGTTAGGCAAGTGGGAAATCATCTTTAGGGCTGGCCTTGTTGAGATCCCGGAAATCCACACAAAGATCCGACCTTTCCGTTGGCCTTGGTGACCGTCACGATGTTGGAGAGCCAAGTCGGGTACTCAATCACTCTGATGAAACCAACTCGGAGCATTTTCTCAATTTCTTCTTTTACTTGCAAGGACCACTCTGGCTTGATCTTGCGCAACTTCGCTTGACAGTGCTTGGATTCGGGATCCAGGGGAATTCTCGTGCTCCACAATTGAGGGATCGAGTCCCGGCATGTCCCGATATGACCATGTGCGAACACGTCAACATATTCCCTGAGGAGGCTTATCGTGGCTTCTTTTCTGCATAGGCGAAGAAACTGCCCATTTGTGTCTCTTTAGGCTCTTGCACTGACCCCAGGTTCACTTTGGTCATAACCTCTTCGGCAGCTTGGGCCCGATTGTCCTCTTGGTCAACTACACGCTCGAGAACTTTCTTAATGTATTGTTCGTTTAATGTGTCTGCTTCTTTATCAATTGAATTATTAACGTCTTTTAAGTTGTTTGTTAACTTATCAGTTGTTAAAGTGGCAATGAGAGGATACTCTGAAAGGTCAGACTTTTCATTAAACAAGAAAGGGAATACATGATTGGCTACATTATCATAGTCCTCCGGCGTAAGGCCGTTGGATGACTCATAGGACTGGACTTTGACAAAGACTGACTCAAAGAGTTTGAGACCGGGTTTAGGGAGATGTGGGTGCGGGCCCAGCTTGTCTTCCGCTCGCCGGCTTGCCCTCGTCCGGTGAAAGTTACCCAATTCTTCAGTGGCATTGCTGGATGCTTGATGAGGGTTCGGGAATCGAGAGGCTTGGCTTCGCCGTCCCAATCATGGCAATCATGCCGTTGCCTGAGCCTGTGTCAATCAGTTTGGCACCTCCATGACTTCTTCAAAAAGACTCGTAGAGATGGTCCACCGAGAGCGTCTTCTATGAATTCCCGGTTCCTTCGCTTTGGAGTTACCGTCTCGAACGTGGCCTCGGTGGCCGATCCGAACTATTTATTTCCCATGGAGAGTACCCCGAGTTGCTCCTCCAAGTCCAGGATTCACTTGAATGTGTGCTCGTGGCCGAACCGTGGTGGCAGCTGGTCCAGTAGAGCCGTGATGTCGAGGAACGCTCCCCTTATCGGATTAGCTTGAGTCCTCTCGAAACGCTTGAGGTCCCGTGCTAGCCGTTCCATTCTTCCCGTAGTCTCTGCCGACTATCCTCGCTTCTTTCTCATCTTCATCGGGCCCACCGTCGGTCCCCTCGCCCGCTCTTTGCTCCATTGTCGGTCCCCCTGGCCGCTGTCGGTTCCTCTCGTGAAGTAATGAGCGAGGTCAAAGCTTTAAGGCCGGAGGTTGGGTGTGCCGTCGGAGGTTCCCCTTTACGGCCGTCGTCTTGGTGCGGGCGAGCCTTTTGTCTTCCTTGATATCACCGGTGTTGGCACATAGCCAAGCCCCCGGACCGTGGTATGGTCCTCGACTTCAATGACTTGGTGTTGGCCTTGTAGCCTTTTGCCGAGCCCCCCCCCGGGATGAAGTTCATGAGTTTCATCATCCTCATGGCAGGAGGAATCTGGGTCGTGAGATAGTGGAAGGTCCACGTTGCATATTTGGATCTTGGAGGTCTCCAGAGTGAATCCAGCTTAATGCCATGTCGTTATTATGCTTGATTTCTAATACCGGAATGTCGTTGGTGCCGGTCCCTTCGGTGGTGACGCCGTCGCCGTAGATCGTGGTTAGCTCGTTGCCTTGCATGAACTTGAGGCACCGATGAAGGGTGGATGCCACGCCATTGATTTGATGCAGCTGTGGATGCCCCAGATGGCCGTGAAAGTGATTGGAATGTCCAATACTTGGAATTCGGTGGGGATCACCCGCTTGCCGAACCGATGTTAAGAGTAGCAACCCCGAGAACCGTACGGGAAGTAGAGTCATAGGCCTCGACATTGTGGACCGAAGGCTTCAGATCTCGTGGGCTTGATGTCAAGGTGTCCATCATCTTGGCGGGCAAGACATTCATTCCGGAACCTCCGTCTACCAACACGCGGGAAGGCGACGCTCGTCCACTGGACTGTGATGTAGAGCGGCTCATTGTGATCGCCCCAAATTTTGGAAGGTCCAAATACGTGAAGGTGATAATGTTGCCATAGTGGATGTTGCCGATCATCCGAATGACTTCATCCGGGGTCAAGCCCACGGGGACCATGGTACGGCCCGTGCTTTCCTCTAGCTTGAGCTTGTGAGGATATGAAGAGGTGAGCAGAGACCAAAGGGAAATGTTCGCCCGAGTCCGCTTGAGCCGAGTGAGGATCGGGTCCTCTTTCAGGGAACTTGCATCTTCGGGCCGACCGGGTTGCAGCTGGCTCCACAGCTTTTTGGTGGCCTTAGGTGGTAATGCATGGATTTGACCCGATCGGGTTAGAACGCCGACGTCAGTTTGGTCCCTTCGAACAGCCGCCCGAGTTGAGCCATAGATAGAGGAGGATTCCTCGTAGCATAGGGCCATATGTCTTCCCTCAACTCATTGATTGTGGATGTATTCCCCGAAGCTTCGGCAGCTTGACGGATTCTATCCTGTGATACCGGTTTAGGTGCCTCGCGGGGAGGTAGCCTACGCTTGACGCACTGTTCGAATGTCGCCGCACAACAGTGGTTGCCCGAACCGAACCGTGTGTTGCTGACCCTCCTGGGAGGTTGGAGAGTTCTCGGCTCAAGCGAACGGTCTCCTTGATCTCTTCACGGTATATCGCGTTCCTTTCCTTCTTGCCGAGCATACCTCAGTGGCATTCTGGAGTTGGGTCCGGCGATACTCATGGTTTGCTAATTTTCCTCCACTCTTGGCCCAGATCAACTTTCTTGCAATGGAGCTCGCGTCGAGAGTTAATGCCTGCGTTTCTTCCCATGTGAGAATAGCCAGTGCTTCTTTGAACTGCGTGCGGCAGTCTAGGTAAACCTCCATCGGGGAGAGTTTTCTCCTTTGTTTTATCTGAGTGGCGGGTATGTCGGAAGGTGAGTACACGGCTTCCCGAACATCTTCCCATGTGATCGGTTGCCGTCCCGCTTGATCGTTTCGTAAACGAATGCCTCTGGCCTCGTGGAATTTCCCTGAGTAGTTGCTCGAGACGAATTTCCATCCTCCTCTTGTTTTTAAATAGACCTTTCTACCTGAGTTGGCCTTTCAATTTGAGTGCGGAAATGATCCGTTCCCATCCTCCCAGGACCCTTGGGAGTCCGGTTTTGTTAACTTCATGCCCGGCTTGGAAGAGAATGGTTTCATCATCTTCGTTGTCGCTTTCACGGAGAACTTGCTTTCCCCGGGGAGGTAAGCGCTGAGATTCGTTATGCTGTGTCGTTCCATCTCCTAGGTCATCGGGACCGTTGACCACCCTCGCCTGGCAGAAGGGGTTGGATGAGAACAGACGGTAGTCCGGGAAGTTGCCGTGAGAAAATCCCTTGAGGTCGAACTGGGCTAGAGTGGCCTCTAGCTTTCTGTCTGAAGCTGCGTGTGACACTTTAAGGGCTCGGTCCCTGTCGGTCTTTCGAGCTTGGTCTTCATCCCAAAGACGACTTTCTTGAGCGGCTAGTTCCATGAGGGCCTTCCTTGCGAGAGCTAAGCAGTCTCCGTAGGTGCGCATCATCTGACTAGTGTCCAGAACCGTGATTACATTCAAATCGCCGAATGGCGGGAATACTTGGATTACGTTGACGAAGGAAGTCGGACTGGGACATTCCATGCAGCCTTCCTTGATCTCGATTACCAAGAAATTTGCCCATATCTGCTTGATTGACCCCACAGGGGTATTGAATTCTGCAATGTTGACAGTCTCGTGATCTCGCTCGATCGCCAAGTCTATCATAGCTAACAATGATCGGCGTGATGTTCGAACCGGGCCGTGACGGCTGGGAACAGAATCGAACTGGAGCATGTTGATGCTGAGGTGGTCATTTCCTATGTCGGGAGCTGACTCTGCCTTGCGGGGAAGACTTTCACAGATGTTTTCGGGGTGGCTGCCGAAAGCGTTCCCGAGATTGATCTGACTCGTAGCAGGGTGAAGAGCTTGGTCTCCTTCACTGTTGACCTTGGCGGCGCTTGAGGGTATAAGCTTGACTGACGGCACGGGCCAGTTGCCACTGGGCCGGTACTGGAAGTAGTGATGAGCTCGAGCTCGCTTGGCCAGGGCCTCATTTACCATGAGCGGCAAATGCCGAGGGTGACTTTGGTATTGCAGACCGACGATAAGGATCGGATCCTTGGTAACATCGGGATATCTCGGAATAGATGATGTTGACGAAGTCGTCGTCGCCACTTGATCGAGGGATTCTTTGTCGTGTGAACCAGCTGCTTCCAATTGTCTGATAGCCGCCTGCATCGGACGTTGAGCTTGACAATTTCCATGGTATTGGAGCCTTGGTCGTAGGTGACCCGATCGGAAGGAGTGTCGTCCTCAAAACCGAGCATGTGAATGCAGAGGTCCGCCCGCGGTCCTGCCGCATCCTCGACTCCGGAGAGTCCCGATTCGTCGTCATCCGACGGTTCAATCCAAACGTAGGGACGTATTGCGTCCGGTTGCGTTGCCGAGCAAACTAGAAAACATCATGCTCTTCATTGGAGAAGAGGGGTGCAATGGGTAGTTCCTCGTGGAGGACATCCCATACGACTTCCATGCATTCATCACGAGAATGACGGTGCTTGTTGACCTTTATCACAAAGATCTCTTCACTGGGCGGGGCCAGAGAGTTGGTTTGGGAGAATGCCGACGAATCTCCGATTGGAGATCGGGGGGTTTATGTGCCCGCATCATGGTGATGTTCGCCGTTTCTTTCCAATCCGCTCCAAATGTTGAAAACGACAGCTGAACTTGATGTATCGGATCGCCTGTGGTCCGCCCGCTCGAGTACGTTTACATAGTTAGCATCTTCGAACTCGAGGGATTCTCGATGAGATTTGCCCCGTAGTCCCTTGGTTGATTTGAAGGAGGTAACCCCGGTGCTCGAGTACGGACACGCTTGGCTATTGTCTCGCTTCGTTTCCTATGAGGAAACTATCCCCTGATGACTTCGAGATCTCCCCGCCGGTTAATGAACTTAACACACCGATGGAGAGTGGAAGCTATGGCTTTCATGTGCAGCCAAGGGCGTCCTAACAGTAGCCGTGAACTTGGATGGAATGTCCATTACGTGGAATTTTGCCGGCACCATTTGGGGTTTCGAACCGTAGTTCCAGAGTTATCGTCCCTGGATGGGACGAGACGAGCTGTCGTAGGCCTTGATAGTCCGAGTAGACGGGATCAGATGGCTTTCATTGATACGGAGGGCTCGCATCATGCTGAGAGGGAGAACATTAACGGCTGACCCGTTGTCTACCAATACTCCGGGGAGTGTTATGGTGTTGAGCTTGAGAGTGATGTACAGAGCTTCGTTGTGCCCCGAGGCATCTCTCGGTAAGTCTTCGTCACAGAACGTGATCATACTGCCGTACAGTCGGGAATCGTAGATCTGGTCTCTATCCGGAGAAGGAGAGTCATCAAGCCATTCGTTTCCTGTCTTCCTCTTGCGAGGTAAAGCCTTTGCTGGAGCCTCGGGATTATGTTGAGGCTGTTTGTGACGGTTGCCGCCCTTGGTTAGCACGTTGATCGAGTGCGAGTGCCAAGCGGACCTTGATCTTCCTTTACCGGTCCGAGCTCGGAAGCTGGACAAATTGAATCTTGGCTGATCCCGCGGAGGGTTAGGCTTGGGCCGGCGCAAGATTACCAAGATCCGAGGTATTTCGGTGTCCTGTGGTCTCGAGCTCTGTTGTCAGCAGGACTTTTCGGCTTTCCCATCCCTGTTTGCTCTAAAGCTGCATGGCCTGGAGGAAGAGAGGACTGGCTGGAGTACAGTACGTAGTAGTCGAACCTCCTGGAAGGCTCTCCGAGTGTACCTACACTGGTGTCTCCAGCTTCGTATCTTTCCCTCAGTTGCCGTTGAGAGGACTTCTTCTTCTATTTTTGCAGAGGATCGCTCCGGGCCATATCTTGAGACTCGTACTCCAGGCAGGTGGAGCAGTCACAAACATCATAGCTGATGTGGACATTTGATGAGGAACCGACTGGAAGAGGCGGAGAAACTGGTTCTGTGGCAATCTTCTTGGGCACCCACTCAATGGAATTTACGCTGTTATTGTTCGGAAAAGGGTTTCCGATCGTATTGGGCCCACGAGGGCGCTCCAACTTGCCTTCTTCTATCAAGTTCTGGATTTCGTATCGTAACCCCACGCAGCTTGCCTGGGTGGTATGGCCGTGATACCGATGGAAGGCGCAAGATTTGCTCTTGTCCGCTTTGGCTACGGGATTTTTGGGTTTGTAATTTGCAACGGGTTTAAGGAGACCTTCCTTGATTAACCCTTCCAAAGATCTTGCTCATGGCATGTCCAACTTGTCGAAGTGTACGGCATGCCGCTTCGAGTAGAATTGTTGCTTCATGGGACCGGGTTTCGTTGCCCGACCGTGTCCCCGATGGATGTAGTTGACATACGTATCTTTCCCTTTGCCGGGGCCGGTGCGGGATTGAATGCAACCGCTGAGCGGTATCTCGTATGGCCGTGCAAAGAGCCAACTTTTCCTTGAGATCCTTCTCGAACCGTGAGCCGGCATTGACCATGGCCCGAGATCTGGGAAGAAATGATGATCGATGAGAGTTCGATGGACGGTCTTAAGCAGGACTTGAAGATCCGCATCTGCTCATCTTTGGAGAGTGGCTCCATGATCTCTGAGAGTTTCCACTCCACCTCTTGTAGAATTCCCCAACACTTTCATCCGCTTCGCTCAGTGGTGATTAAGTCCTCACGACTTGTTTCCCACTCTAAGTTGGATCGGTACCGTTCCTGTGAAGATGTTACTAATCTCGATCCTGTGTGCGACGATCCGCAGCTCGACCTCGAAACCATCGTAACGCCGAACTTTTGAGCGTATGCCGGAAGTGGTCGGCCATTTGCCGGAGGGTTGCTCCCTTTGCTCTCATGCCGAGAACGTAGGTATCGACGTGCGTTTGAGGACATTCGGTTCCATCGAATCGGTCCATCTCCGGCATTTTGAACTTGGCAGGGAGAGGCGTGACCATTCCCGGATCTGTGGATTTGAGCGTTTCCTGCTTTTTGCTGCTCATGGTGGCTTTCAGGTCTTTCATCTGCTCGACCATCCAGGCTAAGGTTGGGTCCAGTGGTGGACTGTGAGGCTCGGCATACGGTGCTACCACGTGAGCGGTAGTGATTGGAGGTGGAAGGCTTGATATATGTAGATATACGGGAGCCTTTTCTCGAACCGTATCGGGGTTTGTCCCCGGTGTTTAGGGATTCGTGTATAGGCAACGGACGAACCCGGAGGGTATTGAGGGATATTGGCATCCTGGGATGGTCCAAATGCGCGCCGGTGGTATTGAATGATAGGAGTAGCACTGGCCGGCCAAAAATGACAGTGGTTGCCCCGAGAGGTAGCAATGTGGAGCCTAGGCCTACTGCTTTCCTTGGTTGGAAGGCATCCCGTAAGTTGGCGGGGAGGAACCCGGTTGAAGGCTTGGTGAACCGGTTTCGGGAATCGTCATCCTCGACTGTGACAAAAGTACCGTCTCGACCGGGGATAGCCGCTATACCACGCTCATTCGTAAGCCGTACCACGAAATTCTCGCCGATCTTCTTTCGCCTCTTGTGAACCACACAAGCCCGGATGGCTTCTTCCAATGTCATATCCGTTGCCGGTGGCGGGGTCCTTCCCCGTCACGATTTCTCGGTGAACTAGACATGTCGGAAATTCTGGCCGAGGGAACCGAGGGAACCGAAGAACCGTCTCGACGCCGCCGTTACCGTGATTCCCGGCGAGGCGCCGACCCGGAAATCTGAACCACTTTCTCGTCGCCGCAGTGGAACGAAAGGAAGGGTTTAGGCTTCGGAAAAGGGTATTTGGCTCAAGGTTTCGGGCTTGTGCAATGTGCAGTTACCGATTAATGTTTACTTAAAGCGCGTTTTCTCAGAGTCCTAATCGGTTGAAAAAGAGCGAGTCTTCTTTTCGCAACTAATCCTAGAACTCTAATCAGTGGATCTCGTCACTACGCTTATAAGCCCCTCGTTTCCATTGTAGATCATCTTTCTCAGGACGGACTATCCCGAGCGAGGTCTGATAAGGCAAGCGAGTTCCGCCGACAAAGAAAAAAATGAACTTAAGGCTAGCTGATCACGCAAACTTTCAACGTATGTGACGTGCGGGCCACAGTCGAAGTCAACGTCCTTAAGTTAAGGCGGGGATCGTGCCAAAAATTGGGCATGACCTCTCCTGACTCGCTTGTGCGAGAGACCTTAGCTTTTGGCGTTGGCCAAGTTGTGGCTGGCACAGTACATACTACGAGGTTTGGTGACACGGCGTCACATTGAACCTTCGGGTATATTTTTCGGCAGAGCTCCGCGTCAAAGTCAAGGCTGAAGAGCGCGAGACTTCGGGTCAGGAACGACCTTTGGTCTCAAACTCTCGAGCTTGACTCGGAGCGGGGCCCGGCATAAAAAACATACACTTAGGCTTTATGACACGCGCTAAGCCAAAAACCAACCGGGGTCTTGGACAAAGTGTGACACAAAGAGTGCATGGCTTACACGGGCTAGGATGGGATGTTTGGGACGACCTCGTGTGCCCTCGAAAGGTGTCTGGCAGACCAATCCGGGTGCAACTGATAAGGCCATCCCGGGTTAGGGTTGTAGTGTGCAGTGTACCGAGGCAGCAAGTGCACGTGAAGTGCGGTGTTCCGAGGCAGCAAGTGCGCGTAGTGTGCGGTCACTAAAATTCTTTTTTCTGAGTAAAACAGAGAATTTTTTTTTCAGAATGTGTCTTAAAGAATTCATGATGCACAGTTCAAAAGACAGCATGAAAATCAAACATGAATGGGGATGCACAAACATGGTAAGATTTTGAAAAGTTGACAATGTAATGTCTTTCGAAACAAAAACCATTCGAGGTTTAAAGGAACACACACACACAAAAACGAGGAAGGGTAAACGAAAGTTTGACCCACGGAAGGCTTTTTAGAAAACAACGGTAGTTTTGAAAAAAGTATCTTATCCCCAGCAGAGTCGCCAACTGAAATTACCCGGATTCGCGCGAGCGAAGGCGGTTGTCTTTCGCGGGGGGTTGGTGTCTGAGACCTCGCTTCATGGGAAGGAAAAAATGAGGAGTCACCACGCGGTTTTTGTATTTTGAGCCCAAACGTTGAGAAACGGCTTTAGAAAGTGGTGTCATTTTTATTGGTAGCAAAAACTTAGGAAAAGGCTTTGAAAACAGGGGATCATTTTTAGTGGTAGCAAAAATGAGTAAAAAGCTTTTTTAGTACCAGAGATTGTTAGGTTCGGAGGTCACGTTACGTTTCGGGTAGAGTATTACGAGATCGCCCAAAATGCCTCGCATGACGAGTCTTTCTACCTTTCTCGAAAACGTGTGTGTGTGTGTGTTTGTGTTTTTTGAAATGGGGCTTGAATGACAAGCTTAATCTTGGTTTGAATGTCAAACGTTGATTAGGTGACTTTTTTTGAAAAGACGAGCGTTTGAATGACAAACGTCGATTTTGAGTTTGAAAAGGAGTTCGAAGGTCGAACTCCGATTTTTTTTTAACCGGGCGTGTTATTGTTAACGATTTTTACGGGAAAAATGAGTATTAAATGATTTGAAGTGTCAAATGGCGGCTTTTAGTTTGAAGATGATCGTTTGGAGGCCAAACGTCATGTCGCGCGTTTTGAAAGAGAGTTCGAAGGACGAACTCCGGTTTTGAACCGGACATTACATTGTTAACGATTTTTACGGGAAAAATGCGTATTAAATGATATGCGATCAACGAATCGGGTTGCGACTCGGACTTAGAAAAGTAAATACTATCACGATCCAAACGGGTCGGACTTTGTAAATGACAGTATTCAAAGTGCGGTATCAACGGAATCAAACGATCCGGAATTGGAAAGTACGATCGACGAGCCAAACGACTCGGAATTGTAAATGACGATCAACGAGGCCAATCGGCTCGGAATTGTAAATGACGATCAACGAGGCCAATCGGCTCGGAATTGTAAATGACAGAAATTAAATGACGATCAACGGATCGATCGATCCGGAATTGTAAATGACGTAAAAGTAAACGGAACGGGGTCGGAACGCCGTTTTAACCCGTGATTACTTCTCTTACGGAAAGAGAAGATGATCGTGGGGCTAAAATGCATCGGACCCCGTTAGACGGAGGCGTCTACATTTTAATAACGTTGTTCGAAACGGTTGTAGCGACTGGCGCGTAAACCGAGATGGAACGAGAGATTTAGAGAGAGGGAGTTATACCTATGGCTAGGGTCGACTCCTTTGGCTCGGAAGGTGTGTACGGGACACGAAAATTGGTTCGAAAGGGTGTTTCGAAGTGATGAGGGGCGTATTTGATCGAAATACGGAAGTTTCACGCGAATCGAGGCAAACGGGAGCTCGGGAAGGGGTGAAATCAGTTTGGGCCGTGAGGAGAGTGATTTTTTGGGTAAAAAAGTTCCTTCTTTTGGCTTTGACAGCCACTTCTATTTATAGGTGAAAATTGCAGTAGGAGTCCGGACGGACTTGGACTGTTTTTCAGGGTTTTGGGGTATTTTGGAATTCTGAGGGGCTTCACGGGCAATTTCAGAAATTTGCACAGGAGTCCTACGGACTTTGACTGAAATCCAGGGGTATTTTGGTCTTTTCAGCTTAATTTGTGATTGAAAGGCGACGAGAGGGCTGTGGCATGCTGGACACGTGTCCTGTGACTCACCCTTTGCATGGGAGTTCGTTCCCCGGTCCCGGTTTTGTCCGTTTTTTAAAATAACAGTTCGGAAAATGTCCGAAATGCCCCCGGAAAGTGCCGGAAGGTGCGTTTTTCAGGGAAAGCCATACTTTTATGTGAGATGACACGTGTCAAGTACGCTTTGACGTCGGGATGCACGGGGCAGTCCCGGGACGTCTCGTTGGCACGGCAACGGGGATTTTAACGAGTTCCGGTTAACCTGGAGCGGGCCAGTTAACGGATTTCGGTTAACTTTCTGACGGATTTTGACGATCCGGATTTGGGTACTTACAAAGGTAGTTGTTGTTGATTTTTAATCTTGGAGGAGCTTGGTTGTAAGGTTGTTTATACAAATATCTTTTTAGCTTATTCAAGAAGCTTTATAATTTTCCTCAGCTTTCTCCTTTCTCTCTCAATCTTGAAGAGTCTTAAACCCTAGTTAACATCCCAAAAATCCAAGAAAATTCCTAAGTTGCTTGGTTCTTATTTCCAACTTTGAATTATTGCTAATGAAGGTGTTTAGAGCAAGAAGAGCCGATTAATCTTCTTTTTAATTTGGTAAAATTTGGTAAGTTGTTATGATTCTTTCAAGTAACTGTTCATAATATATATAAAGTTGTTGTTATGATATTATGAATGAGTTGTGTGAAGTTGAAATCAGTTCTTGGGGTTTGGAATGAAAAGAAACTAAGTTGGTTGAAGAACATGTCAAAAGGTGGTATTAAATGGGTTGAATTGGATTGGGAGCTTGTTATATATATATGTTATGGGGTAGGAAGGGAGTATATGATGGTCTCAAACTTGGTTATGTACTGTTGTTGGATGACTTGCAGTGGCTGAGAATGAGAACCTGAGTTGTTGTTTGTTGTTGCTGATGTTGCAGCAAGAAAGTGTGGTGTCTAGGCTTGGGCACGACTCGTGCCCTGAAGCACGAGTCATGACCTAGCTTAAGGAATTCGTGCGACATAACATGACTGTAAGGGTCACGAGTCATGAAATTTGAATCAGTCGTGTAGGATTGAGGCACGAGTCGTGCGACAAGGCACGAGTCGTGCTCAGAACTGTGGCATGTTAGCAACTTTGCAAGCTTTTGGACCTAATCAAAAGGGTATAGATTTAGTCACTCTTTAACTACGCTTCTAGTACAAGTTTAGTACTACAATGTGGAACTTGAAATGGTCCAAATAGATAATGGGAAATGCTTTAAATAATGTCTTAAAAAGGGTTGAGAAGCAATTACGAAACTTGAACCAAATCTATAAAACTTGGTATTTGAACTTGGAACCTTAAGAGAAGGTGTTTAATGTTGTATTGTGAACGCGTAGGGTTACTTATATGATATTGTACCCTTACGTGGTGACCTGTATAGGGTTATTTGTTCTTATAGTGCATAAAGTGTATAGTGCACTACTTCATTGGTTTGGATAGGAGTGATAATACCCTGTTACTGGTTTCCATATCGTGTAACGAATATGTAGGACTTATGTGATATACTTGGTGCCATAAGTGCTTACCTGTTCATAGTTGGTTGTGCACATAGTGTTTAAATACGTGTTGCACTGTTGCATTTGTTGAGCATGAGTATGAATACCATGTCATTAGATTGTTGTTACTCAATAGTGTTGAAATGTATGTGCACTATTGTGATTGGTTAACATGAGTTGCAGTACCATGTTATTTATATATGTGTTGATGTCTTATGGGGTGGACTTAATATCAAGTATTTGTTATGTGTTTGAATGTAGTTGTATCAGCTGAGATTCGGGGGTATAGGGAATACTATCACTTATGAGAAGATATTTCATAAGGTGCTTGGATGTCCTTATACTTGTGACCGTTCACTCCCTTCTGTGGCCACGGAGAGGGGGTACAGCTTCTGTGGATAGGCACGACCATTCACAAGATAGCGAGGTAGCTTATATGGATCTCTGTAAGGGGTCGTATAAGATGTGGATATGCACTAGCAGTTCACAAAATGAGAGGAGTATGACTCCCACCGTAGTACTACATATGATTCAGACGGAAAAGGTAAAGGGAAAGGTAACGTAAAGTGTTTACTGTTTTCCCAATGTGGTTACTAAGCAATCTATTTGGTGTTGCATATTTATTGAACAACCTGTTTATGTGTTGCATCTTGTATGGCATATTGTTGCATACATAATAGCTTGCTGAGATTTTATCTCAACCCTTCTCCCTTTATTGTTTTAGATCCCGCTGAGACAGGAAGACCGGACCAGTGAGGCCGAGGAAGGAGTTTGGACATTTTTTGGTTGTCGGGGTATGTGTTGTCTTGGGAGTTGGGATTGTTGGTTGTTATTATTTTGGGGAAAGGTTTTGTATATAAAACTTTCATAAACATGTTTCAGTTGAGGATGTTGTAATTCAGTTGGGATTGGTTTGTTTTATGGTTGGCTTGTATAAGCCTTACCAGTTGTATACTTTGCATAAACAGGTTGTGTTTGGGTTCAGAGAGGTGTATATATTGCCTCCGTGTAGAGAGGTTATTTTGAAATTGTTTTGAAAATGAGTTGTATACTTTTCAAGTTAAAGTAAAAAAAAGTTTTTTTTTAGAAATGGTATTTTGGGACTCTCCATCCTTGGATACGAGTTTATAGGTCTCGGGAGTTGGGCCCACAGCTTGTATCAGATCTTTGGCTAGAAGTCAAGGGTAGATGTCTAGTCTAAGGGGGAGTGTGTGATATCTGACGCCGAGTGTTTAATGCAGGGATTATTGAAATGGCTGGGAATGGTGATGACCGGCAGAGAGATCAGGGTAACATTGGTGATCATGGAGTTGGGGGAAACCAAAACGCTGAGATGATGGCTATGTTTCGGGTATTCCTTCAGGATATGGCAACTCAGGGGCGAGCACAGCAGCAACCTGAGGCAAGGCCAACACAGGGGTTGGAAAAGTTTATCAAACTATCTCCACCAAGTTTCAACGGGAATCCAGATCCATTGATAGCTGAGAGATGGTTGGAAGCCATGACTAAGATCTTTGTGGCTATGGAGAGCACAGATAAAGAAAAAGTCAGATGTTCAGTGTTTAAATTAGAGGGTCCTGCTGAGCATTGATAGCAAATTCTTAAGGAAAGTTAGGAGCGGGACCATACGCCCCAAACTTGGGACAACTTCATTGGGAAATTCAAAGAGCATTTCATTCCTATGATCACTAAAGACAAGAAAGAGGTAGAGTTCCTGAAGTTTGAGCAGGGGGTAATGGGGTAATATCAGTGGCCCAATATTCTGCAAAATTTACAGAGTTAGCCAGGTATTGTTCACATCTTGTACCAGATGAAGGCAGGAGGGTTTACAGGTTTGTCAAGGGACTCAGGTTGGAGTTCAGAAAGCAGTTGTTGACTCACGATTTTCCCAATTACCAGGCGGTAGTAAACATGGCCTACAGAATTGAGAATGACATCGAGGAACATAGAGGTAAATCTGAGGGTAGTGGAAGCAAGGCAAAGTTTTCAGGCCAGAGTTCAGGCCAGAGCAAGAATCAGCCTAAATCTTCAACTTCTGGAGGGGCTAAGGGAGGAACAGTTACGGTTTCTACTCGTGCTGTATCCAGCAAATTTGGCACTGTTTGTAATTGGTGTAAGAAAGTGGGACACTCAGAAGACAGTTGTTGGAGTAAGCAGGGGAGGTGTATGAGTTATGGAGAGATGGGGCATTTTAGAAAAGATTGTCCTAAGTTTAAAAAGGGTCAAGCTACGGGTGGTAGACAGCAAGGTGACCAGCCCAAAGGTGGTATAAAGAGAGATGTTGAGGGGAAACCCAAAGAGAGAGAGTCCAAGGTAGAGTGTTTGCTTTGGATCGAGGCGCGGTAGATCCCACCGCGGTCATTAGAGGTATTGTCCCTGTCTCAGGGGTCAGGGCTCGTATTCTTATCGACCCTGGATCGTCTCATTCTTATGTGGCATCTCATTTTGCATTTACATTGCATAAGTTGCCTAAGTTGTTACCTTATGTGTTAGAGGTTTCTACTCCTGTGGGAGAGCACCTTGAATCCTCTTTGATCTATCATGACTGTGAGGTGATTATATGTGGGCATGTATTGCTAGTGGATTTGGTAGAGTTACCAATCCAAGATTTTGATGTTATTTTAGGTATGGACTGGTTGAGTTCTTTTTATGCCTTGGTGGACTGTCGCAGAAAGCGAGTCACCTTTTCTATGCCTGATGTGCCTGTGTTTATATTTAATGCTGATAAGTCTTTATTTGGCATTCATGTTATATCTGCAATAAAGGCTAGAAAGTTGTTATCAAAAGGGTGTGAGGGTTACTTGGCATATGTGTTAGACTCTAGTAAGAAGTCTCCTGAACTATCTTGTGTTCCAGTTGTGAATGAGTTTAGTGATGTATTCTCAACTGAGTATTATATACCTCTGGATAGAGAGGTGGAGTTCTGTATTGACTTATTGCCAGATACTGCACCAATTTCTAAAGCACCTTACAGAATGGCTCCAGCTGAGTTAAAAGAGTTGAAAATTCAGTTGCAGGAGTTGTTAGACAGAGGTTTTATTCGTCCCAGTGTGTCACCCTGGGGAGCACCAGTTCTGTTTGTTAGGAAGAAGGATGGTACTTTGCGGTTGTGTATTGATTACAGACTACTGAATCAAGCTACAATTAAGAACAAATATCCTCTTCCTCACATTGATGATTTATTTGATCAACTCCAAGGTTTCGTTATATATTCCAAGTTGGACTTGCGTAGCGGATACCATCAGTTGAAAATCAAGCCAAATGACGTGTCTAAAACAGCTTTCAGAACAAGGTATGGACATTATGAATTTCTTGTTATGCCATTTGGGTTGACCAATGCACATATGATGAACAGGATCTTCAAGTCGTATCTTGATAGTTTTGTGGTTGTTTTTATTGACGATATCCTGGTATACTCAAAATTCAGGGAAGATCACGAGAGGCACTTGAGAATTGTTTTATTCGTTCTTCGTGAGAAACAGTTATTTGCCAAGTTCAGCAAATGTGAGTTTTGGCTGGAACAGATTTCTTTCTTGGGTCACGTGGTTTCCAGTACTGGTATTGCAGTAGATCCTGCAAAGATTGAGGCCTTAGTCAATTGGAAACAGCCTTCTACTGTGACAGAGGTTCTAGTTTCCTTGGCTTAGCGGGGTATTATCGAAGATTTATTGAGGGATTTTCGAGGATTGCAACTCCGTTGACCAGATTGACTCGGAAGGATGTACCATTTATATGGGATGCTAAGTGTGAAGCTGGCTTTACTGAACTGAAGAAGAGATTGACTTCAGCTCCTATTCTTACACTTCCAGAGGGTTGTGAGAACTTCGTTATCTTCAGTGATGCTTCTAAAGAGGGATTGGGTTGTGTACTCATGCAAAATGGGAAGATAATTGCGTATGCTTCGAGGAAGTTATCACCAGCGGAGCAGAATTATCCTACCCACGATATGGAGTTAGCTGCCATTGTGTTTGCATTGCATAAGTGGAAACATTACTTGTATGGGGCAAAATTTGAGATATTCACATATCATAAGAGCTTGAAGTACTTGTTTACTCAGAAGGAATTGAACAACAGACAGAGGCGTTGGTTGGAGCTTCTGAAGGATTATGACTGTGTCATTTCTTATCATCCCGGGAAAGCTAATGTGGTAGCTGATGCTATTAGTCGTAAGGCTCATTTATCATCCTTAGTATCTCGAGAGTGGAAAGGTGATATGTTATTTGCTAATGTCAGAGCTGTTTCGATCCTACTCTTTATGGAGATCTTCTGGAAGCTCAGTTGAATGATGATGAATTGAAGAAAATCGGGGAGAAATTGCAAGATGGCAAGACTGGGGAGTTTTCATTGAATCAGGATGGAATTCTAACCTTCAAGGGCAGGATTTGCGGACCTTCTTCCCCAGAGATCAAAAGGCAGGTATTAGAGGATGGCCATAAGTCCTGATTTGCTATTCATCCAGGAAGCACCAAAATGTATCAGGATTTGAAGAGGGGTTACTGGTAGAATGGCATGAAAAAGGAGATCGCAGAATTTGTATCAAAGTGTTTGACTTGCCAACATATCAAAGCGGAACATCAGAGGCCAGCAGGATTACTTCAACCATTGGATATTCCTGAGTGGAAGTGGGAGGGCATTTCTATGGATTTCGTGATTGGATTGCCTCCTACTCCGAGGAAGATGGATGTTATATGGGTGATTATGGATAGATTTCCCAAATCAGCTCATTTTCTACCAGTTTCAACCAAGTATTCCTTGGAGAGATTGGCTCAGTTGTATATTCGCGAGATTGTGAGACTGCATGGAGTACCTGTCAACATTGTTTCTGATAGGGATCCGAGATTCACTTCGCGGTTTTGGAGGGTTTTGCATGAAGCCTTGGGGTCTAAGTTGAGTTTCAGTACAACTTTTCATTCTCAGACTGATGGGCAGACAGAGAGGATCATTCAGATTCTCGAGGATATGCTACGGGCTTGTGTGATGGACTTCCAGTTATCTTGGGAAGACCATTTGCCTTTAGTGGAATTTGCCTATAACAATAGCTACCAATCCAGCATTGAGATGGCACCATATGAGGCACTGTATGGGAGGAAATGTAGGTCTCCAATGTGTTGGGACGAGGTTGGTGAAGCTAGACTTTGGGGTCTAGATTTGGTTAGAGACTCAACTGAGAAGATCAAAGTGATCCGTGACAGATTGAGGACAGCCCAGATTCGTCAGAAGAGCTATGCCGACATTAGAAGAAGGGAGTTATCCTTTCAGGTTGGTGATTTGGTATTCTTGAAGATCTCACCAAGAACGGGGATCAAAAGGTTTGGCAACAAAGGGAAATTGGCTCCTAGATTCATTGGTCCATTTGAGATTTTAGAGAAGGTAGGTGAGTTAGCCTATCATTTGGCCCTACCTCCATCTCTTTCTTCTCTCTGTGATGTGTTTCATGTGTCCATGTTGAGGAAGTACTGTTATGATTCCTCTCATGTTCTGAGTTCTCCTCCTAAGGATGTTCAGGCGGATATGACTTATGTGGAGGTACCATTGCGGATTCTAGAGTGGCAGGTCCGGGAATTGCATACCAAGAGTATTCCCGTGGTGAAAGTTCTTTGGAAGAATCACACCATTGAGGAAGCTACTTGGGAATTGGAATCTGATATGAGACAGAAGTATCCTGATTTGTTTGATCATTCAGGTAAGTGAAGTCCAAATTCGGGACGAATTTTATTTAAGGGGGAGTGAGTGTCACGACCCTAAACCTAGGCACATTTTGGTCACACGTGAAGCACGTGGGGTTGGGTTTGCATTGCATATCATCCTTTGCTAATTAGCATTTGAAAATGATTATGTGTTCATTTTGATTTTGGATGAACTATGTGATTTTGATGTTATTAAAGTGATTTTGATGTTATTAAAGTGATTTTGATCCTATAATGTCTAAGTGAAGAAAAAAAGAAATTGTGTAGTAGAATGTTGACACTTGAAATTTTAAAGGGAATTGTTATAAAAAAAAAGTCTAAGGAGCTTATGTGTAATTATAAGTTCAAGGTAGTTGTTGTTGATTTTTAATCTTGGAGGAGCTTAGTTGTAAGGTTGTTTATATAAATATCTTTTTAGCTTCTTCAAGAAGCTTTATAATTTTCCTCAGCTTTCTCCTTTCTCTATCAATCTTGAAGAGTCTTAAACCTTAGTTAACTTCCCAAAAACCCCAGAAATTCCTAAGTTGCTTGGTTGTTATTTCCAACTTTGAATTATTGCTAAGGAAGATGTTTAGAGCAAGAAGAGCCGATTATAAATTCTTTTTAATTTGGTAAAATTTGGTAAGTTGTTATGATTCTTTCAAGTAACTGTTCATAATATATATAAAGTTGTTGTTATGATATTATGAATGAGTTGTGTGAAGTTGAAATCAGTTCTTGGGGTTTGGAATGAAAAGAAACTCAGTTGGTTGAAGAACATGTCAAAAGGTGGTGTAAAATGGGTTGAATTGGATTGGGAGCTTGTTATATATATGTTATGGGGTAGGAAGGGAGTATATGATGGTCTCAAACTTGGTTATGTACTGTTGTTGGATGACTTGCAGTGGCTGAGAATGAGAACCTGAGTTGTTGTTTGTTGCTGATGATGTTGCAGCAAGAAAGTGTGGTGTCTGGGCTTGGGCACGACTCGTGCCCTGAAGCACGAGTCGTGACCTAGCTTAAGGAAGTCGTGCGACATAACATGACTGTAAGGGTCACGAGTCGTGAAAATTTGAATCAGTCGTGCAGGATTGAGGCACGAGTCGTGCGACAAGGCACGAGTCGTGCCCAGAACTGTGGCATGTTAGCAACTTTGCAAGCTTTTGGACCTAATCAAAAGGGTATAGATTTAGTCACTCTTTAACTACGCTTCTAGTACAAATTTAGTACTACAATGTGGAACTTGAAATGGTCCAAATGGATAATGGGAAATGCTTTAAATAATGTCTAAAAAAGGGTTGAGAGGCAATTACGAAACTTGAACCAAAGTATATAAAACTTGGTATTTGAACTTGGAACCTTAAGAGAAGGTGAAATTACACGGGATTTCGCACGGGTGGGGCGCGAAACGCGGTTGTCTTTCGCGGGGGGTTGGTGTCTGAGACCTCGCTTCATGGGAAGGAAAAAATGAGGAGTCGCCACGCGGTTTTGTATTTTGAGCCCAAACGTTGAGAAACGGCTATTGAAAATGGTGTCGTTTTTATTGGTAGCAAAAACTTAGGAAAAGGCTTTGAAAACGGGGATCATTTTTATTGGTAGAAAAAATGAGTAAAAAGCTTTTTTTGTACCAGAGATTGTTAGGTTCGGAGGTCAAGTTACGTTTCGGTTAGAGTATTACGAGATCGCCCGAAACGCCTCGCATGACGAGTCTTTCTACCTTTCTCTAAATCGTGTGTGTGTGTGTGTGTGTGTCTTTTGAAATGGGGGGGCTTGAATGACAAGCTTAATCTTGGTTTGAATGTCTCAAACGTTGATTAGGTGACTTTGTTTGAAAAGACGAGCGTTTGAATGACAAACGTCGGTTTTGAGACGGAAATGAGCGTTTGCGTGGCAAACGTCGATTTTTAGTTGAAATGAGCGTTTAGGTGGCAAACGTCGACTTTGAGTTTGAAAAAGAGTTCGAAGGTCGAACTCCGGTTTTTTGAACCGGGAATGTCATTGTTAACGATTTTTACGGGAAAAAACGTATTAAATGATTTTAAGTGTCAAATGGCGGATTTTAGTTTGAAAATGAGCGTTCGGAGGCCAAACATCATTTCGCGCATTTTGAAAGAGAGTTCGACGGACGAACTCCGGTTTTGAACCGGGCATTACATTGTTAACGATTTTTACGGGAAAAATTCGTATTAAATGATATGCGATCAACGAATCGGGTTGCGACTCGGACTTTGAAAAGTAAATACTATCACGATCCAAACGGGTCGGACTTTGTAAATGACAGTATTTAAAGCAGTGTCAACGGAATCGAACGATCCGGATTCGTAAATGACGATCAACGAGGCCAATCGGCTCGGATTTGTAAATGACGATCAACGAGGCCAAACGGCTCGGATTTGTAAATGACGATCAACGGATCGATCGATCCGGAATTGGTAAATAACAATAAAAGTAAACGGAACGGGGTCGGAATGCCGTTTTAACCCGTGATTACTTCTCTTACGGAAAGAGAAGAGGATCGAGGGGCTAAAACGTATCGGACCCCGTTAGACAGAGGCGTCTACATTTCGATAACGACGTTCGAAACGGTTGTAGCGACTGGCGCGTAAACCGAGACGAAACGAGAGATTTAGAGAGAGGGAGTTATACCTATGGCTAGGGTCGACTCCTTTGGCTCGGGAGGTGTGTACGGGACACGGAAGGTGATTCAAAAGGTTGTTTAGAAGTAGTAAGGTGCGTATTTGATCGAAATATGAAGGTTTCACGCGAATCGAGACAGAACGGAAGCTCGGAAGGGGTGAAATCAGTTTGGGCCGAGGGGGTGGTGATTTTTTGGGGTAAAAAAGTTCTTTCTTTGGCTTCGACAGCCATTTCTATTTATAGGTGAAAAATGCAGTAGGAGTCCGGACGGACTTTGCCTGAATCTAGGGGGTTTTTGGGTATTTTGGAAATCTGGGGGACTTGCTGGCAATTTCAGGGAAAGTGCACAAGGAGTCCGGCCGGACTTTGACTGTATACCAGGGGTATTTTAGTCTTTTCCCTTTGAATTTGATTGAAGGGTGACTAGAGGGAGGTGGCATGCGTGCCAAGTGTCCCTGTGAGTCACCAGCCATGTGGGATTTTGTCCTCGGGTCCCGGTTTTGTTCGTTTTTTAAAATAACAGTCCGGAAAATGTCCGAAATGCCCCCGAAAAGTGCCGGAAAATGCGTTTTTCCGGGAAAGACGTACTTTCACATGTGATGACACGTGTTAAGTACGGTTCGACGTCGGGATGCACGGGGCAGTCCCGGGACGTCTCGTTGGCACGGCAACGGGGAGTTTAACGAGTTCCGGTTAACACTGGGAGCGGGCCGCTTAACGGATTTCGGTTAACTTTCCGACGGATTTGGACGATCCGGATTTGGGTACTTACAGTTAGCCCCTCAGCGACGTCTCCTCCGAAGGAGGTGGGGTCGTTGAAAAAGATAAGGATCCAAATCGGGATGCCTTACTTTGAAAGAGACCTGGGCGGTCAGCTGGCTGGACCCTTAGCGAAAAGGATTCCTACATATCCCTAGCGGGAATCAAGCCGATCGTAGTTCGAAAGGGGGCAAGGGCCGCGCATAGGGACCTTGACCTGAGCGAGACTGTTAGGAGGCGTCTAAACCTGAATGAGACCATTCGCGAGGTACCTGTACCTGAATGGAGACTGTTAGGAGGCGTCTGAACCTGAATGAGACCATTCGCGAGGTACCTGTACCTGAATGGAGACTGTTAGGAGGCGTCTGAACCTGAATGAGACCATTCGCGAGGTACCTGTACCTGAATGGAGACTGTGAGGAGGCATCTGAACTTGGGACTTCTGGAACCTTCGAGGGCGTGTGGCGCCTCAAACCGGAGTTGCTGAATCATACGAGGGCGTGTGGCGCCTCAAACCGGAGTTGCGATGCTGACGAGGGCGTTCGTGCCTTGGGTGCTGGGCTTATTGCTGTTGCCAGGTTTATCCTGCTGGGGATGAGCATTCGGGCTTACCTTGATGGCCGAAGAGGGATTGTTGTGCGAGCTCATTGCAGCTGCCGCTGAGGTGGAACTATCGGGCTTACGACTGGCGGCCGGGAAGATGAATGTTCACTTGCTGAAGTGAAAAGATGTTCGGGCTTACGAGGATGGACGAAGAGGGATTGTTGCAAGGCGTTCGTGCCTTGGGGTTCGGTCTTATTGCTGTTGCCGGGAAGATGAACAGCGAGGGTCTCGATAGGAGAGTGGAGGTCGGACCGCGATGGTCGGGATTGACTGTTTGAGATGGGACCGTTAAAGGTCGCGATTGAGACTTGAAATCGGACCGTGAAAGGTCGCGATTGAGGCTTGAAATCAGACCGTGAAAGGTCGCGATTAAGGATTGAAATCGGACCGTGAAAGGTCGCGATTAAGGACTGGAATCGGACCGTGAAAGGTCGTTATTAAGAATCGGACCGTGAAAGGTCGCGATTAAGGATTGGAATCGGACCGTGAAAGGTCGCGATTGAGGACAGGAATCGGACCGTGAAAGGTCGTGATTAAGAATCGGACCGTGAAAGGTCGAGATTAAGGATTGGAATCGGACCGTGAAAGGTCGCGATTGAGGACTGGAATCGGACCGTGAAAGGTCGTGATTAAGAATCGGACCGTGAAAGGTCGCGATTGAGAATTGAAATCGGACCGTGAAAGGTCGCGATTGAGAATTGGAATCGGACCGTGAAAGGTCGCGATTGAGAATTGAAATCGGACCGTGAAAGGTCGCGATTGAGAATTGGAATCGGATCGTGAAAGGTCGTGATTAAGGTTTGAAATCGGACTGTGAAAGGTCGCGATTGAGGATTTTGAGATCGGACCGTGAAAGGTCGCGATTAAAGATTGGAATCGGACCGTGAAAGGTCGCGATTGAGAATTGGAATCGGACCGTGAAAGGTCGCGATTGAGGATTGGAATCGGACCGTGAAAGGTCGCTATTTGAGGATTGAAATCGGACCGTGAAAGGTTGCGATTCAGGATTGGAATCGGACCGTGAAAGGTCGCGATTGAGGATTGGAATCGGACCGTGAAAGGTCGCGATTTGAGGATTGAAATCGGACCGTGAAAGGTCGCGATTCAGGATTGGAATCGGACCGTGAAAGGTTGCGATTGAGAATTGAAATCGGACCGTGAAAGGTCGCGATTGAGAATTGGAATCGGACCGTGAAAGGTCGCGATTGAGAATTGAAATCGGACCGTGAAAGGTCGCGATTGAGAATTGGAATCGGACCGTGAAAGGTCGCGATTTAAGGATTGAAATCGGACCGTGAAAGGTCGCGATTAAGGATTGAAATCGGACCGTGAAAGGTCGCGATTGAGGATTTTGAGATCGGACCGTGAAAGGTCGCGATTAAGGATTGGAATCGGACCGTGAAAGGTCGCGATTGAGAATTGAAATCGGACCGTGAAAGGTCGCGATTTGAGGATTGAAATCGGACCGTGAAAGGTCGCGATTTGAGGATTGAAATCGGACCGTGAAAGGTCGCGATTTGAGGATATAATTGATGGTGAAAACCATTAGGAATTTTAACGTCTGGAGACGAGCGTTAGTGAAAACTAACTGGGAATTTAACGTCTGGAGACGAGCGTTAGTGAAAACTAACTGGGAATTTATCCTCGGGGGATGGGGTGTTAGAAATGTCTAACTGGGGGAAATTTTACACTTTTGGGGGCCAAAAGTGGTAAAATTGAAACTGCGAAAAACTGAGGGGCCAAAGTGGCAAAAAAATTTCTGGTGCAGTAAGAGTCCGGCCGGACTTTTACTGAATTTGACAAAGTCCTTTTCAGCGCCGAGGCCGAGAAAGGGAAGGTCATTTTCTTCCATAAATTCCGACGAGGGAGGAGAGAAAAGAGAGAAAAAATCCAACCCAAATTGCAAGGTTTGCTCGAATTTGCGAAGGAAATTTGCTATGGAAGGTGATTTGGGACCAATGGCTCGCCACGGAAGGACCGATGACGAAAGAACTCGATTGGTTCGGACCATTCGAACCATTGTGCATCCATTGAATCCGGCGGAGTTTTATCCGGCGAGGGATAGACACAACTCCAAGGATGGGATCAAGAGACAAGTAAGTTTCCTACAAATTCCATTAATTTTAAGAATGTGCATTCTTTAAATGTTAGAAATTTGTTTAGGAAACTTAGGGATTTTGGTGCTTGAATTGGGGCTTTTGACTTTGCCATGAATTGTTGTCGAAATTGACTAGGATGTAGTTCAATTGACACTATGGGTGGATGACATAAAAATTTTGGTTGCAAAATTCCATGTCTAGATGCATTTTCCAAAATTAAAGTAGCTTTAATTCGGGACGGAGTAAATTTTCGAAATGTTCGAAAGAGATTTGAAAGTTCCGGATTCGACGGAGTTTTCGAAAGATTTTGAAAGTTCCGGATTCGACGGAGTTTTCGAAAGATTTTGAAAGTTCCGGATTTGACGGAGTTTTCGAAATGTTTTGAAAGTTCCGGATTCGACGGAGTTTTCGAAAGATTTTGAAAGTTTCGGATTCGACAGAGTTTTCGAAATGTTTTGAAAGTTCCGGATTCGACGGAGTTTTCGAAATGTTTTGAAAGTTCCGGATTCGACGGAGTTTTCGAAATGTTTTGAAAGTTCCGGATTCGACGGAGTTTTCGAAATGATGGGAATATACGTAGGAAATGAATGAGAACCGTATCTGCATTGCATCCTTTTGACATGCGTTGGTGCATTCTGTTGACGTTGCTTCTGTGATGTTTGTCTGCAGGGGACAGGGACGGTTAATACCCACAATCAGAAGAGTCGGGATGCTTTTGAGGCGGTGCGAGCATTGTGGGATATTATCCCGAACGTGGCTCGAGAGGGAGAGAGGAGTCCGCGGCAGCTGGTGCTTGACTCCGGGTTGGCTGGGTTCATCAGTGCTGTGGCTGCGACAGGTGATACGCTGAGGGCCAAGTCCATGTATGTAGCCTTGAGCGAGTACTGGTGGGATACGACCCACACTTTCCATTTCAGATGGGGGGAGGCGACGGTGACTCCCACGGATTTTGCCGCTATCACTGGGTTGCCGACTTATGGCAACATGCTGGTGTGGGTTGATGGTTATACCCGGAGATTGTCTGGGCTGCCGGGTTTTGATATTACCGATGCCAGGGGCTTAGGCATTCGGTACAGGCCGATGGAGAGGCATCCGGAGGCGGGTGTCGCCGATTATCCGGGCCGGGTCCTCGAGGATGACCGCTGAGCGCCTGGCTCGAGGGTTCCTTTGGTTTGCGCTGTCAGTGACTTTATTCCCGACTTCTGACACATCCTGTCACTTCCGTTTGCTCGGGTCGCTGATAGAATTGGATGCCGTGAGGGGGTTTGCGTGGGGGGAGGCTGGACTGGCTGAGCTCTACCATTCCCTGGACAGGTTCTCGCGGGGAGAGGAGCACTCCTTTAGCTGCCTCACGCCTGTCTTGGATGTAAGTTTACGTACTTTTTCTCTTCCTTGCCTCTTTTATGTACTCGTATGTATCTGCTTTGTAGCCGACATAACTTTCCATTCTCTTGGCAGTGTCCGGTGCTATGAGGTGTTCACCCGCAGGATTGGGACATCAAGGAGCCGTACCGACCCCCGTTCCCCGCCATGCCGGTTTGCAGAAAGCGAAGAGGGCGGTCTCTTCGAGAGTTGGCACTCGAGTGTCATACGAGGAGGTGTCTCGTGCACCGAACCGGGAGTTCTCTCGAGAGGATCCACCGACCGGTGGAGTAGGTTCGATGCCGTAGCCGTTCGTATTGCTAGCGAGACTACACGGCGGCGGAAGCTCCCGGTGGGACTTCACTGCGACGCCATGTATCCGGGGGAGAGGGTGACTCGTCGCATAGGCCGGGGGTCCCTTCCTTTGGTGTCGGTGGATCCTCCGATGTACATGCAAAGCATCCTCGGGAGATGCCGATAGATGAGCCGGAGGGGTACATACGGGCGTGTACTACACCGAGTACATCATAGAGGGGCCGCCTATGATGTTTTCTTGAGGATGAGGCCGAGGAGCCCGCAAGTGAAGCATAGAGAGGGCGAGGTCCCCGGGAGGTCCTCGAGATTTTCCGGTCCCACGAGCTAGGCCGGCGTACGAGGGACAGGATGGTTCGCGTAGGCGACTTGTGATCCCGCTCCCTACCGAGCCGAGACCACGATACTGTGGCTGACCCTAATGCTTCGGTGAGCGCCTTTTTGATTTTCTCGCATTTGATAGTAGTATTCCGCAAATGTTGCATCCGTACTTTCGCTTGTCTTCGATGACTTTCTGGTTCGCAGTGTCCGGCCGTACGTATAACGACGCCACGAGGCCGGTGGACGGGTGGTCCACCTACGCTAGGAGGCTCGTGGAGTTCATGCGGTGCGGTTCCCGGAGGAGCGTGGACATCCGTGATCGGGGGCCGTCTAGGCCGAGAGATTCGCATGCTCCCACGGGCGGTGGGGAGGACTTTACACGGGGTTCGGCCGGTTGCGGGTGGAACTACTGGATTTGGGAGCTCCTTCTTCTGCGCACTCGGGCGCGAGAAGGGGAGTCCTCGAGTTCGCGTACTCCGAGGAGGCCTTTCGCCTATTCCCTACGGAGGAATTTGGCGAGTTCCTCGTTTGCGACGGATCCGGCGGCGGAGCAAGACGTCGAGTGCACGGATGACGAAAGCGTGACTCGAGTAGTCCCTTTTCTGCTTTCTTTCTTTACGCTTTGTTTAGACAAAATACATGTATTTGTCAGGAACAAATTTTGATTTGAACCGTATTTGCAAAAAGGCGCCCGTGGGCGGAACTCAGATTTCGCATATTTATTCTGTGATCACCTTCTCGTTATTTTTGGCAAATAAGGAAGTAGGTTAATCAAAAATAAATAAAATGAGGAATGCACTAAAAATTGAACGGACAAAAATTAAGCATGTATGCACTAATTATTAATTATTTGCACCGTTGCACGAGCCCGAGGCGGAAGGGATACCGATATTGGTTGAATGAAACCATGGGCAAAGCACGCAGATTTCTTAAAGGTGAACAGGAGTTGCTTGGAAATGTTTCCAATTTAGGGGCAACTGTCAGCAGAGTTGACCAAGTCAACCGCATAGTGAGTCCGGCCGGACTTGGAGTGAATTTCAGATTCTTTAAATTGCAATTTTAGCTTTGCAATTGGTCAAGAAACCGCGCATAGTTTTTGATCATTCCGCCGAATTCTCTCAAACTTCCAAGGTTCCCTTCATTTTTCATGGCTTCCTTTCCCAAGTTATCGTCTCTGGATGCAAGAGCGATATTTGGACAACTTTCGATCGTGGGTACGGAACCACACGAGGCGTAACAAAGGGTTTTTCGAAGGTCATTACGGGATTAAATCTGTTTGGGCTTTGAAGGAGCTCATGCCGATTGGGATCTTTTGAGAGCCGCGTCTCGGTTACGGGACGTACGGAGAAATGTGTACAGCCTTTTCGTACAATGAAGTCACTCCTACGTTTGAAGATTTTCGGGCCATTCGGGAGGACTCGAAACGAAAGACTAGTTCTTCCGTATGCCGGGTGGCATGGCCACCGTGTTGAGAGTGTCTTTATTTATTTGGTATCTCTGGGAGAAGCATACGGATGCCGATACAGATACCGACACGTTGACATTTCGGACCGCCTAAAGATTTGTCTGAGCCGAGGGGAGCGTCTTTTTGTGGGACGCGCTTGCTCGCGGCGCGATTGCTACTCGTTCACATTCACATCTTCTCGCGTGTGCCATCACAGTCTGGACTGGTGAGGCAAACATGGAGGGGAGACATCGCAGTACCGGGTCTTGGGCGAGACGTTCCCGGGCATAGCCTGGATGGCGACCGGTAGCCGATACATGTGGGGAGGAGGGAGTCCCGCCATGCTTACCATGTGGTTGAGGGAGAGGCTACGAGATGATGCCCGAGGTGCCATGTCTTGTGACGCTTGGTCTTTCTCGCGACGTCCTTCCGGTGATAGGGGCGATCAGCCGAGCCTGAGCTACGGATGGCCGCACTCCGCACGCATCACTTGCGATGGTGGGTTCCCCATTGGAAGTTACAGACTTGGACCGCTCAGAGGGTTCGTTGATCGTCGAGTGCCGGGCCGTCTCAGACGTCTTTCTATATTCCATCATTGGTTCTGACAGTACGGGCCGGAACAGTGCCACCGATCGATCTCGAGTTATGCCGCTACCTTTGAGGTAGGATCTCTACGGATGGAGGATCCTTCGACGCTATTGCCGATCACTCGGTGGTGGCAATACACGTCCTTTCCCGCTGTGGTTCTCTTTCACCGGGAGAGGGCACTGCTCTGGCCGACGCAAAGATTCGAACCGGTACGAAGAGTGTATAGGGGAGACACAGATGGCTATCTTGTGGAGACGGAGTGAGCCGTCGGGTGCCGATCACCCGGACAGCCTCGACCTTGGAGGAGGACAGAAGCAAGGGCTAACCCCGGGAATCGTATCGCGATGCTATGGCTGATTATGAGACAAGTGCCGACGGAGGCCAATCAAAGCACTCGTGATGATGGCTCGAAGCGAGGCAACTCGAGACGAGCTAGAGAAAGTGGCTGCTGATGTACCACAAAGCTTGACGGAGGTGTCGGGAAGAGTCCCTGAGCCAGGTAGGAGGCCTACCGGAATATTTCCTGCGAAGGTGAAGAACACTCGCCGAGGAAAAGGGAAAGGGAAGAAGGATGAAGGACCAAGTTCGGGAAACTAGGTTGACCTTGCTATCCAGAGTATCCAACCATTGTCATTGCAGACACATTAATTGATTAATCTTTTATTGTAGTTTTGCTAGCGTGTAGCGAGTCAAGAGTTGACCGTGCTTGAACTCATCAAAGAATGTTTTAACCGTAATGAATTTGTAGGTTAAATGAAAAGAGTTTTTCGAAACACAAGCAATTGATGCTTATTGTATATATATATATATATTTTTTTTAGAACGAACCAATGATGGCTGCCTACGTTCCCCTTTTACAATTGGACTAAGGGGCTCAGGTCACCGTAGTTCGACACTTTAGGTGAATTTGAGAAAAGCAAAGACAAAAGAAGTGCGACCCTGTTTTTTACCTGGATCATTAGCGGGAATGTATCCAGTTGGGTATTACTCTTTTAGCACTTTTAATTTACTGAGGGGGACGGTGTATGGGAAGGAGAGTTGACTCGTGCTCTTCCTCAAACGAAGTATCTGCGAAGCTTGCTTCCGTTCACGGGGTTAATGAAAGGGTTTCCGTCCAAGTCTGCTAGCTTCATGGCTCCTCCGGAGAAGATTCTTTGTACCACGAACGGTCCTATCCAGGTAGGCTCCCACTTTCCGAGGGGATTGGTCTGCGTAGGAGGCTTTTCCTTTAGCACCAAGTCGCCTTCTCTGATGTCTCGGATCTTGACTTTCTTGTCAAATGCTGGCCATTCCGCTGGTAGGCTCGAGTGTATTCCATGGCTTTCAATCACGCTTCGTCGAGTAGAGCAAGTTCGTCGTGACGCCTCGTGAGCCATTCGACTTCATTGATCCCGTTTTCCAAGAGGACTCGGAGGGATGGAATTTCCAATTCTATGGGTAACATTGCTTCCATTCCGTAGTAAGCGCGAACCTGAGTCTCCCACATGGCGGTTCTCGACTCGACATTCCGTATCCCCGCAGGGCTAGATGTAGCTTTTCGGGCCGCTCCCGACCTCGGTGGTCATCTTTCCGATTATCATGGCGAGAGTTTTGTTGGCCGCCTCTACCGCACCATTGGGTTTGTGGTCCGTAAGGAGAAGACTTGTGACGTGTGACTCGAATTCCTCGGTAGCTGGTCACAATCTCCTTCGAAGTGAGTCCCATTGTTTGAGATGATCTCGTTGGGCACTCGTATCGGCACATGATGTTCTCTCGATGAACTCACCACCTTCTTAGAATTTAGTACATTGTACGATCCGGCTTCTACCCATTTGGTGAAGTAGTCGATCGTGACTAAAATGAACTCGTGACCATCGCTCCTGGAGGAGTGATCTTGCCGATGACGTCGATTCCCATGTGGCGAAAGGCCATGGCGTAGTCATGCAATAGAGTTCGTGAGGTGGGATGTGATTGAGGTTGAGAACCGTTGACATTTATCGCAGCCTTCGACGAACCGGATGCGCTGCTTTCCATTGATATCCAATAGTATCCCATACGGAGAATGATCTCGTGTCAATGCTCGGGCGTTCATGTGCGAACCGCAGTTCCGTTGTGAACTTTGTTCATTAGCTCGGCTTTTTCTTTGTTTACACACCGAAGGAGTGGCCTCGTGGCGCTTCTTGTACAACATACCCCCGAATGACGGTTGGGATGCCAGGCGTTTTAATGCCATCATGTTTTTGGCTTTGATCCCTTCTTTGTATTTTCCATCTTCATTTGTGAAGGAAGCTTCTCCGCTTTGGAGGTACTGGTAAATCTGATTGTACTGTGGTTCGTCAATCATTTCTTTTTCTTTTTCGATCTCACAAAGAATAGGCGGGTGTTTCCCTCCGCCTACCCCGAGGGGTTTTACCGCTTTCCCAACGGGAATTTCGACAAGAGAGGCGAGGGTTGCTGTGGCATCTCGCGAAACGGTTCCCGTCTTGGCAAGTAGTGAAAAGAGATGTCCTTGAACTGAGCAATGAGCTCCTCCATGTACGTGTGGTACTTCTGAAGGCCAGAATCTACCGTCTTCCATTTGTTGGACACTTGATTGATAATTAATGCTGAGTCTCCATATACATCCAGTTCTGAGATGTTGCGCCGAGGGCGGCTTCCAAACCCGCCGCACAAGCTCAGATTCTCGTCGCATTGTTGGTCGCTTCAAAATTCACTTGATGGCTATGGGAGTATGTTCGTCCTTGGGATCGACAAGGAGCATTCCAATGCCATTCCCCTTCTTGTTGGCTGCCCCATCGAAGAAGAGTTGCGCCGGTTTTATTTGTCAGTGAAAAGATTCCGTCGTCCGAAAATTGTGGATCGTGACCCTTAGGTTCATTGCTTGGGAAGTCTGGCTTAGCCGATCTCGCCATTACCTCGCCCTTTGTTGATTTTCCGACCATGTACTTGATGTCGAACTCAGCCATGAATAATGACCACTTGGCTAGCCGCATTGACAGGGATGGCTTGTCAAAGAGATATTGGACGGGGTCCACTTTGGAGACCAGGAGCACCGAATGCGACCGCATGTAGTGTTTCAGCTTTCCCGACTACCCATACCAAGGCGGTACAAGTTTTCTCACGATGCTTTGAGTAGATGAGTTCACTTCCTTGAAGCTTCCGGCTTACGAAGTAGATAGCATGCTCAACCTTGGAATCTTTACGCTCTTGTGCCGGCATTGCTCCGATTGACGTGTCTCATTCGTCGATACAGGAGTAGTGGCTTGTCTTCATGTGGCGGGCATAGAATTGGGGGATTAACCAAGTAGGTCTTGATCTTCTCAAAAGCCGTTTGGCACTCTGAGTCCCATTTGATGTCGGCATTCTTTTTCATCGCTTTGAACATGGGCTCGCAGAGAGATGTCAACCGGTTGATGAAGCGACCGATGTATCGAAGTCTTCCCATGAAGCTCTTCACTTCGTCAGTGGTTTGAGGCGGCTTCATGTCGATGATGGCCTTGATTTTCCCGGGATCGGCTTCGATACCTCTTTCTCGTAACCATGTACCCCAAGACCTTGCCGCGCTTGACGCCGAAGGTGCATTTTGCCGGGTTTAGCCTCATGGAGTGCTTTCGAGTGTTGAAGAACTTCCTCGCATCCGTCATGTGCCGCATGTCTCGATCCTCGGAGTGGATGATCATGTCGTCGACATATACTTCGATTTCTTTGTAAATCATGTCATGGAAGAGGGTCATTGCGGCCGGTAAGTAGCCCCAGCGTTCTTCGGACCGAACGGCATGATCGTGTAACGCATGTCCCCCATGGAGTGGTGAAGGCAGTTTCTTGGCTTGATCCTCCTCGGACATTTTGATCCGGTTGTATTCGCGAACCCGTCCACGAAGGACTTTACTTCGAAATTTGTCGTGGTGTCGACCAAAGATGTCGATGTTAGGCAAAGGGGAAATCATCTTTAGGGCTAGCCTTGTTGAGATCCCGGAAATCCACACAAAGATCTCGACCTTTCCGTTGGCCTGGTGACCGTCACGATGTTGGAGAGCCAAATCGGGTACTCAATCACTCGATGAAACCAACTCTGAGCATTTTCTCAATTTCTTCTTTAACTTGCAAGGACCACTCTGGGCTTGATCTTGCGCAGCTTACGTTTGACAGATTGGATTCGGGATCCAGGGGAATTCTCGTGCTCCACAATTGAGGGTCTAGTCCTGGCATGTCCCGATATGACCAGCGAACACGTCAACATACTCCCTGAGGAGGTTTATCGTGGCTTCCTTTTCGCATCGGCGAAGAAACCGCCCACTTGTGTCTCTTTAGGCTCTTGCACCGACCCTGTGTTCACTTTGGTCATAACCTCTTCGCGGCTTGGGCCCTATTGTCCTCTTGGTCAACTACACGCTCGAGAACTTCCTTAATGTATTGGTCATTTAATGTGTCTCGCTTCTTTATCAATTGAATTATTAACGTCTTTTAAGTTGTTTGTTAACTTATCGCTTATTAAAGTGGCAATGAGAGGAGACTCCGAAAGGTCGACTTTTCATTAAACAAGAACGGGAATACATGATTGGCTACATTATTATAGTCCTCTCGGCGTAAGGCCGTTGGATGACTCGCAGGACCGGACTCGACAAGGACCGACTCGGAGGGTTTGAGACCGGGTTTAGGGAGATGTGGGTGCGGGCCCGCCTTGTCTTCCGCTTCCGCTGGCTTGCCCTTGGTCCGGTGAAAGTTACCCAATTCTTCAAAGTGGGCATTGATGGATGCTTGATGAGGGTGCGGGATCGAGAGGCTTGGCTTCGCTGTCCCAATCATGGCAATCATGCCGTTGTCTGAGCCCCGCCGATCAAGTTTGGCAACTCCATGACTTCTTCAAACAGCACTCTGTAGAGCCGGTCCACCGAGAGCGTCTTCTATGAATTACGGTTCCTTCGCTTTGTACTTATTGTCTCGAATGTGGCCTCGGCGGCTGATCCGAACAACTGCTTTCCCATGGAGAGTACCTTGAGTTGCTCCTCCAATCCTCGGGATTCCCTTGAATGTGTACTCATGGCCGGATCGTGGTGGAAGTTGGTCCAGTAGAGCCGTGATGTCGAGGAGCGCTCCTTATCGGATTAGCTTTGAGTCCTCTCGAAACGCTTGAGGTCCCGTGCTAGCCGTTCCATTCTTCCCGTGGTCTCGTGCATCGACTATCCCCGCTTCTTTCTCATCTTTATCGCCCACCTGTCGGTCCCCTCGCTTCTGTCGGTTCACCGTCGGTCCCCTCGCTCGTTGTCGGTTCCCTTGCCGGTCCCCTCGCTTCGCTGTCGGTTCCCTTGTCGGCCCCTCGCTTCGCTGTCGGTTCCCTTGGTGAAGTAATGAGCGAGGTCAAAGCCGTAAGGTCGGAGATTGGGTGGGCCGTCGGAGGTTCCCCTTTACGGGCCGTCGCCTTGGTGCGGGCGAGCCTTTTATCTTCCTTGATATCAGCCGGTGTTGCCGCACGTAGCCAAGCCCCGGACCGTGGTGTGGTCCTCGACTTCAATGACTTGGTGTTGGCCTTGCAGCCTTTTGCCGAGCCCCGCCCCCGGGATGAAGTTCATGAGTTTCATCATCCTCATGGCAAAGAGGAATCGATCGTGAGACAGTGGAAGGTCCACGTTGCATATTTGGATCTTGGAGGTCTCCAGAGTGAATCCAAGAAATGGCATGTCATCATTATGCTTGATTTCTAATACCGGAATGTCATTGGTGCCGGGTCCCCTGGGTGGTGACGCCGTCGCCGTAGACCGTGGTTAGCTCGTTGCCTTGCATGAACTTAAGGCACCGGTGAAGGGTGGATGCCACGCCATTGATTTGATGTGCCAGTGGACGCCCAGATGGCTGTGAAAGTGATTGGAATGTCCAACACTTGGAATTCGGTGGGGATCATCCGCTCGCCGAACCAGATGTTAAGAGTAGCAACCCCGAGAACCGTACGGGAAGTAGAGTCATAGGCCTTGACAGTGTGGATGAAGGCTTAAGATCTGCGGGCTTGATGTCAAGCAGTCCATCATCTTGGCGGGCAAGACATTCATTCCGTAACCTCCGTCTACCAACACGCGGGAAGGCGACGCTCGTCACTGGGATCGTGATGTAGAGCGGCTCATTGTGATCGCCCCAAATTTTGGAAGGTCCTAATCTGTGAAGGTGATTATGTTGCCATAGTGGATGTTGCCGATCATCTCGAATGACTTCATCTCGGGGTTGCGCCCACGGGGACCATGGTACGGGCCGACTTTCCTCTAGCTTGAGCTTGTGAGGATAAGAGGAGGTGAGCAGAGACCAAAGGGAAATGTTCGCCCGAGTCCGCATAAGCCGAGTGAGGATCGGGTCCTCTTTCAAGGAATTTGCGTCTTCGGGCCGACCGGATTGCACTCGCTCCGTCGGCTTTTTGGTGGCCTTAGGTGGCAATGCATGGATTTGACCCGATCGGGTTAGAACGCCGACATCGGTTTGGTCCCTTACGAACAGCCGCTCGAGTTGAGCCATAGTTAGAGGAGGATTCCTCGTAGCATAGGGCCATATGTCTTCCCTCAACTCATTGATTGTGGATGAATTCCAGGGAGCTTTGGGCGGCTTGACGGATTCTCGTCCCAGTGATACCGGCTTGGGTGCCTCTCGGGGAGGTAGCCAGCTTGACGCACTGTTCGAATGTCGTGCACAAAGTGGTTGCTGAATCCGAACCGTGCGTGGCCGACCCTCCGGGAGGTTGGAGAGTTCTCGGCTCAAACGAACGGTCTCCTTGATCTCTTCACGGTATATCGCGTTCCTTTCCTTCTTGCCGAGCATACTCGTGGCATTCTCGGAGTTGGGTCCGGCGATACTCGTGGTTTGCTAGTTTTCCTCCGCTGCGGGCCCAGATCAACCTTCTTGCGGCGGAGCTGCGTCGAGAGTTAGCGCCCGCGTTTCTTCCCATGTGAGAATAGCAAGGTGCTTCTTGAACTGCGTGCGCGCCTAGGTAAACCTCCATCGGGAGAGCTTTCTCCTTTGTTTTATCTCGAGTGGCGGGTATGTCGGAAGGTGAGTACACGGCTTCCCGAACATCTCGCCCATGTGATCGGTTGTCGCCCCGCTTGATCGTTTCTGTAAACGAATGTCGTAGACTGTGGAATTTCCCTGAGTAGTTGCTCGAGATGAATTTCCATCCTCCTCTTGTTTTTAAATAGACCTTCCTCCCTGAGTTGGCCTTTCAATTTGAGTGCGGAAATGATCCGTTCCCATCCTCCCAGGACCCTTGGGAGTCCGGTTTTGTTGACTTCATGCCCGGCTTGGAAGAGAATGGTTTCATCATCTCGTCGTCGCTTTCACAGAGAACTTGCTTTCCCCGGGAAGGAAAGCGCTGGGACTCGTTCTGCTGTGTCGTTCCATCTCCTAGGTCATCGGGACCGTTGACCGCCCTCGTGTGGTAGAGGGGGTTGGATGAGAACAGACGGTAGTCAGGGAAGTTTCCATGAGCAAAACTCTTGAGGTCGAACTGGTCTAGAGTGGCCTCTAGCTTTCTGTCTGAAGCTGCCTGTGACACTTTAAGGGCTTGGTCCCTGTAGGTCTTTCGAGCTTGGTCTTCGTCCCAAAGAAGACTTTCTTGAGCGGCTAGTTCCATGAGGGCTTTCCTTGCGAGAGCTAAGCAGTCTCCGTAGGTGCGCATCATCTGGCTAGTGTCCAGAACCGTGATTACATTCAAATCGCCGAATGGCGGAAACACTTGAATTATGTTGACGAAGGAAGTCGGACTGGGACATTCCATGCGGCCTTCCTTGATCTTGGTTACCAAGAAGTTTGCCCATATCTGCTTGATTGACCCCAAGGGGGTGTTGAATTCTGCAATGTTGACAGTCTCGTGATCTCGCTCGATCGCCAAGTCTATCAGAGCTAGCAGTCGACTGGCAGGATGTCTGAATCCGGGGCCGTGATGGCTGGGAACAGAATTGAACTGGAGCATGTTGATGCTGAGGTGGTCATTTCCTATGTCGGAAGCTGACTCTGCCTTGCGGGGAAGACTTTCACAGATGTTTTCGTGGTGGCCGCCAAGCGTTCCCGAGGTTGATCTCGACTCGTAGCGGGGTGAGGAGCTTGGTCTCCTTCTGTTGCCCTTGGCCTTAGCGGCGCTTGAGGGTATAAGCTTGACGACGGCACGGGCCGATTTCCACTGGGGCTGGTACTCGGAAGTAGTGATGAGCTCTGAGCTCGCTTGGCCAAGGCCTCGTTTACCATGAGCAGGCAGTCGTCGAGGGTGACCTTGGTATTGCAGAATCTGACGATAAGGACCGGATCCTTGGTATCATCGGGATATCTGGAATAGATGATGTTGACGAAGTCGTCGTCAACCACTTGATCAGAGGGATTCTTCATCGTGTCAACCAGTAACTTCCAATTGTTGGATAGCTGCTTGTACTGGACGTTGAGCTTGACAATTTCCATGGTATTGGAGCCTTGGTCGTAGGTGACCTGATCGGAAGGAGTTCCGTCCTCAAAACTGAGCATGTGAATGCAGAGGTCTGCCCGCGGGTCTGCCGCGTCCTCGACTCCGGAGAGTCCTGATTCATCATCATCTGATCGCTCAATCCAGGTGTAGGGACGTATTGCGTCTGGTTGCGTTGCTGGAGCAGCTAGGAAAACATCATGCTCTTCGTTGGAGAAGAGGGGTGCAGCGGGTAGTTCCTCGTGCAGGACATCCCATACGACTTTTATGCATTCATCACGAGAATGACGGTGCTTGTTGACCTTTATCACAAAGATCTCTTCGCCTGGCGGGGCCAGAGAGTTGGTTTGGAGAATGCTGACGAATCTCCGATTGGAGACTGGGGGTTTATGTGCCCGCATCATGGCGATATTCAGTGTTTCCTTCCAATCTGCCTCCAAATGTTGGAAACGACAGTTGAACTTGATGTATCGGACTGCTTCAGGGTCTGCCTGCTCGAGTACATTTACATAGTTAGCATCTCCGGACTCTGAGGGATTCTGATGAGATTTGCCCCGATAGTCCCTTGGTTGATTCGAAGGGGGTAACCCTGGTGCCTGAGTGCGGACACTCTTGGCTACTGACTCGGCTTCGTTCCCTATGAGGAAACTATCCCCTCGGATGACTTCGAGATCTCCCTGCCGGTTAATGAACTTAACACACTGATGGAGAGTGGAAGCTATGGCTTTCATGTGATGTAGCCAAGGGCGTCCTAAAAGAGCTGTGAACTCGGATGGAATGTCCATCACATGGAATTTTGCTGGCACCATTTGGGTTTCGAACCAGAGTTCCAGAGTCACCGTCCCCAGGATGGGACGAGACGAGCTGTCGTAGGCCTTGATAGTCCGAGTTGACGAAATCAGGTGGCTTTCATTGATACGGAGGGCTCGCATCATGCTGAGAGGGAGAACATTAACGGCTGACCCGTTATCTACCAATACTCCGGGGAGTGATATGGTGTTGAGTTTGAGAGTGATGTACAGAGCTTCGTTGTGCCCCGAGGCATCTCTCGGTAGGTCTTCGTCACAGAACGTGATCATACTGCCATACAAACGGGAGTCGTAGATCTCGTCTCTATCCGTAGAAGGAGAGTCATCCAGCCATCCGTTTCCTGTCTTCCTCTTGCGAGGTAAAGCCTTTGCTGGAACCTCGGGATTGTGTTGAGGTTGTTTGTGGCGGTTGCCGCCCTTGGTTAGCACATTGATCGAGTGCGATTGCCAAGCTGGCCTTGATCTTCCTTTACCGGTCCGAGCTCGGAAGCTGGACAAATTGAATCTTGGCTGATCCCGCGGGGGGTTAGGCTTCTGACTGGCAGTAAGATTACCAAGATCTGAGGTATTCCGGTGTCCCAAGGTCTGAATTCTGGTTTCAGCGGGACTTTTCGGCTTTCCCACCCCTGTTTGCTCTAAAGCTGCATGGCCCGGAGGTAAAGAGGATTGGCTGGAGTACAGTACGTAGTAGTCGAACCTCCCGGAAGGTTCTCCGAGTGTACCTACACTGGTGTCCCCATCTTCGTATCTTTCTCTCAGTTGCTGTTGAGAGGATTTCTTCTTTTGTTTTCTCGGAGGATTGCTCCGGACCGTTTCTCGGGACTCGTACTCCAGGCAGGCGGAGCAGTCATAAACATCGTAGCTGATGTGGACATTAGAGGAGGATCTAGCTGAAAGAGGCGGAGAAACTGGTTCTGTGGCACTCTTCTTGGGCACCCACTCAATAGAATTCACGCTGTTATTGTTCGGAAAAGGGTTTTCGACTGTATTGGGCCCACGGGGGCGCTCCAACTTGCCTTCTTCTATCAAGTTTTGGATTTCGTATCGTAACCCCAAACAGTTGTCAGTGGTATGGCCGTGATACTGATGATGTTGCAGCAAGAAAGTGTGGTGTCTAGGCTTGGGCACGACTCGTGCCCTGAAGCACGAGTCGTGACCTAGCTTAAGGAAGTCGTGCGACATAACATGACTGTAAGGGTCACGAGTCGTGAAAATTGAATCAGTCGTGCAGGATTGAGGCACGAGTCGTGCGACAAGGCACGAGTCGTGCCCAGAACTGTGGCATGTTAGCAACTTTGCAAGCTTTTGGACCTAATCAAAAGGGTATAGATTTAGTCACTCTTTAACTACGCTTCTAGTACAAATTTAGTACTACAATGTGGAACTTGAAATGGTCCAAATGGATAATGGGAAATGCTTTAAATAATGTCTTAAAAAGGGTTGAGAGGCAATTACGAAACTTGAACCAAAGTATATAAAACTTGGTATTTGAACTTGGAACCTTAAGAGAAGGTGAAATTACCCGGGATTTCGCGCGGGTGGGGCGCGAAACGCGGTTGTCTTTCGCGGGGGGTTGGTGTCTGAGACCTCGCTTCATGGGAAGGAAAAAATGAGGAGTCGCCACGCGGTTTTGTATTTTGAGCCCAAACGTTGAGAAACGGCTATTGAAAATGGTGTCGTTTTTATTGGTAGCAAAAACTTAGGAAAAGGCTTTGAAAACGGGGATCATTTTTATTGGTAGCAAAAACGAGTAAAAAGCTTTTTTTGTACCAGAGATTGTTAGGTTCGGAGGTCAAGTTACGTTTCGGGTAGAGTATTACGAGATCGCCCGAAACGCCTCGCATGACGAGTCTTTCTACCTTTCTCTAAATCGTGTGTGTGTGTGTGTGTGTGTGTGTGTCTTTTGAAATGGGGGGCTTGAATGACAAGCTTAATCTTGGTTTGAATGTCAAACGTTGATTAGGTGACTTTGTTTGAAAAGACGAGCGTTTGAATGACAAACGTCGGTTTTGAGACGGAAATGAGCGTTTGCGTGGCAAACGTCGATTTTTAGTTGAAATGAGCGTTTGCGTGGCAAACGTCGACTTTGAGTTTGAAAAAGAGTTCGAAGGTCGAACTCCGGTATTTTGAACCGGGAATGTCATTGTTAACGATTTTTACGGGAAAAAACGTATTAAATGATTTTAAGTGTCAAATGGCGGCTTTTAGTTTGAAAATGAGCGTTCGGAGGCCAAACATCATTTCGCGCGTTTTGAAAGAGAGTTCGACGGACGAACTCCGGTTTTGAACCGGGCATTACATTGTTAATGATTTTTACGGGAAAAATGCGTATTAAATGATATGCGATCAACAAATCGGGTTGCGACTCGGACTTTGAAAAGTAAATACTATCACGATCCAAACGGGTCGGACTTTGTAAATGACAGTATTTAAAGCAGTTTCAACGGAATCAAACGATTCGGATTCGTAAATGACGATCAACGAGGCCAATCGGCTCGGATTTGTAAATGACGATCAACGAGGCCAAACGGCTCGGATTTGTAAATGACGATCAACGGATCGATCGATCCGGAATTGGTAAATAACAATAAAAGTAAACGGAACGGGGTCGGAACACCGTTTTAACCCGTGATTACTTCTCTTACGGAAAGAGAAGAGGATCGAGGGGCTAAAACGTATCGGACCCCGTAGACAGAGGCGTCTACATTTCGATAACGACGTTCGAAACGGTTGTAGCGACTGGCGCGTAAACCGAGACGGAACGAGAGATTTAGAGAGAGGGAGTTATACCTATGGCTAGGGTCGACTCCTTCGGCTCGGGAGGTGTGTACGGGACACGGAAAGTGATTCGAAAGGTTGTTTCGAAGTAGTAAGGTGCGTATTTGATCGAAATATGAAGGTTTCACGCGAATCGAGACAGAACGAAAGCTCGGAAGGGGTGAAATCAGTTTGGGCCGAGGGGGTGGTGATTTTTTGGGGTAAAAAAGTTCTTTCTTTGGCTTTGACAGCCATTTCTATTTATAGGTGAAAAATGCAGTAGGAGTCCGGACGGACTTTGCCTGAATCCAGGGGGTTTTTGGGTATTTTGGAAATCTGGGGGACTTGCTGGCAATTTCAGGGAAAGTGCACAGGGAGTCCGGCCGGACTTTGACTGTATACCAGGGGTATTTTAGTCTTTTCCCTTTGAATTTGATTGAAGGGTGACTAGAGGGAGGTGGCATGCGTGCCAAGTGTCCCTGTGAGTCACCAGCCATGTGGGATTTCGTCCCCGGGTCCCGGTTTTGTCCGTTTTTTAAAATAACAGTCCGGAAAATGTCCGAAATGCCCCCAGAAAGTGCCGGAAAATGCGTTTTTCCGGGAAAGACGTACTTTCACGTGTGATGACACGTGTTAAGTACGGTTCGACGTCGGGATGCACGGGGCAGTCCCGGGACGTCTCGTTGGCACGGCAACGGGGAGTTTAACGAGTTCCGGTTAACCTGGAGCGGGCCAGTTAACAGATTTCGGTTAACTTTCTGACGGATTTGGACGATCCGGATTTGGGTACTTACAGAAGGTGTTTAATGTTGTATTGTGAACGCGTAGGGTTACTTATATGATATTGTACCCTTACGTGGTGACCTGTATAGGGTTATTTGTTCTTATAGTGCATAAAGTGTATAGTGCACTACTTCATTGGTTTGGACAGGAGTGATAATTCCCTGTTACTGGTTTCCATATTGTGTAACGAATATGTAGGACTTATGTGATATACTTGGTGCCATAAGTGCTTACCTGTTCATAGTTGGTTGTGCACATAGTGTTTAAATACGTGTTGCACTGTTGCATTTGTTGAGCATGAGTATGAATACCATGTCATTAGATTGTTGTTACTCAATAGTGTTGAAATGTATGTGCACTATTGTGATTGGTTAACATGAGTTGCAGTACCATGTTATTTATATATGTGTTGATGTCCCATGGGGTGGACTTAATATCAAGTATCTGTTATGTGCTTGAATGTAGTTGTATCAGCTGAGATTCGGGGGTATAGGGAATACAATCACTTATGAGAAGATATTTCATAAGGTGCTTGGATGTCCTTATACTTGTGACCGTTCACTCCCTTCTGTGGCCACGGAGAGGGGGTACAGCTTCTGTGGATAGGCACAACCATTCACAAGATAGCGAGGTAGCTTATATGGATCTCTGTAAGGGGTCGTATAAGATGTGGATATGCATTAGCAGTTCACAAAATGAGAGGAGTATGACTCCCACCGTAGTACTACATATGATTCAGAAGGAAAAGGTAAAGGGAAAGGTAACGTAAAGTGTTTAATGTTTTCCCAATGTGGTTACTGAGCAACCTATTTGGTGTTGCATATTTGTTGAACAACATGTTTATGTGTTGCATCTTGTATGGCATATTGTTGCATACATAATAGCTTGCTGAGATTTTATCTCACCCCTTCTGCCTTTATTATTTTAGATCCCGCTGAGACAGGAAGACCGGACCAGTGAGGCCGGGGAAGGAGTTTGGACTTCTTTTGGTTGTCGGGGTATGTGTTGTCTTGGGGAGTTGGGATTGTTGGTTGTTATTCTTTTGGGGAAAGGTTTTGTATATAAAACATTCATAAACATGTTTCAGTTGAGGATGTTGTAATTCAGTTGGGATTGGTTTGTTTTATGGTTGGCTTGTATAAGCCTTACCAGTTGTATACTTTGTATAAACAGGTTGTGTTTGGGTTCAGACAGGTGTATATATTGCCTCCGTGTAGAGAGGTTATTTTGAAATTGTTTTGAAAATGAGTTGTATACTTTTCAAGTTAATATAAAGAAAAGTTTTTTTTAGAAATAGTATTTTGGGACTCTCCATCCTGGGACACGAGTTTATAGGTCTCAGGAGTTGGGAGGAGCCCACAGATATTCCTACCCAAATCCGGAACTTAGTAACATTTGTTCGAAACAAGTACTAGTTCACTAGGTAAATTGACTTCATAAGTCCCTATGGCTAATGCAGCAACTCTTGCTTCATTCCCTATGCATAGGTTTAATTTACCTTCTTTGAGTAGCTTTCTATTCTTTATTCCTTGCACATTTAAAAAATTGTGGAATCCATGTCCGGTATCATATACCCAAGAACAAGAAGTCGAAAGAAAAATATCTATCATATAGATATTTGAAGTAGTAGCAATCATATTGCTCTTCTTCACCTTTTAGGCCTTCCTAATAAGCCTTGCAACTTTGCTTCCAATGACAATCTCATTACAATGGTAGCAAAATGCATTCTTCTGAGACACTTTGGATTTAGCCTCTTCGGCTTTGGCAATTTTTGTTGGATTTTATGGGTCCATGTGCAGCGGAATTAAGCATCTAATTAACACAAAACCCAAGAGCCTAGGATCCGTTCTATACAATTAACTTGAAACCTATGAGATAGATATAACCAACCTTGAATGCTTTCCATTCTTGAGCTATCGAACGATTTGATTATGTGATTTCGAATCACAAACTTCGTTCTTCAGATTGCTTGAACTCCAGGCCTTGATCGATGAACGAGCGAAGACCCTCTTTCGGTATCCACACCTTTGAATGAATCTAAAAACAATTTCTTGAAGATTGCTAGATCCTATAAACCTTGGAATAATATTGAGAATATTGTTGTGAATTTCTTTTGAGAATTTTGGCTTGCTTTTTAGGGTTGACAGACGTTCAAATTTATACTACATTAGTATAGTATATGATTCCTAATCAAATTAGGAAAGAATTCTGTCAAACCGCCTCAGGGCCTGTTGTGTCACACGACCACACAAGGCACATGGCTTTGTTATGTCGCACGACCATACAAGGCTGATGAGGAATTTCTCAATCATTCTTCCAATGGTTTAATCAATTCATTCTAGTTGTGTGTGACCCAATAGGATTATATTATGTTGGCAATGAGCTCGATCATATCGACTCTCATAAGACATAAGCGGACTCTAGCAAGCCATTATATCTACCCAAATAGTACAACGTAAGAGTTCACGTTTCCAATGGTGCACTTCCATTTCTCCATTTGTCTCACGATGTTATATTGAACACAAGTCATGGTCCTCGTCAACTTGTCTTTGTTCAATGCTTTCTCGATTCTGAGTATAATGATAATTCCAATCACATTGGGGTATGACCATACTCTTTCATCATTATCACTCATCGAGGGACCCAAGCAAAACATCTCTCTTTCGAGGGACAAATTCCATCTTGACTTATCATCCTTCCCATCATGAATCCGATCATGCCAAAATTGGCCTTTATAAATATCGTGTTAAGATATCGTTTGACTAAAATCAAACATGACTTTCATCATATGTAAGGTCATGATGATCTCAGGTCTAGGGACTAAATGAAGTAACCTTATGAGATTTAATTATGACATTTGACCATGACATAAATCTCATGCGGGTCAAGTCCAGTCACTTGTTCTCTAACAAGTACCCATAAATTTAATGTGCATCTCTATGCATATAATCATCATATGATTATCCATTAACATTTATACTAATTATTCACATAATAATTAGGGACGGAGATTATTATAAACAAATATACAAAACATATAATAATCAAATAATAAACATCTCATATAATAATAAATAATGTCAACACATAAGTCTATTAATTATAGGCCTAGGGCATAACACTAACAGTCTCCCACTTGCACTAGGCCCAATCTCCCATGTATCGAATACCCATGGACCTAACATGACCATCATGCTTAGCTTGCAGGAGAGCCTTAGTTAATGGGTCCGCCACGTTGTCATCAGTGTCTACTCTGCATATCTTTACGTCTTCCCTTTCACATATCTCTCGGATAATGTGGAAACGTCGAAGTATGTGTTTGGATCTCTGGTGTGACCTTAGTTTCTTTGCTTGTGCAATGGCACCATTGTTGTCACAGTAAAGTTCAATAGGGTCTCTGATGCTTGGAACGACTTCCAAATCACTAATGAACTTTTTGATCCAAACGGCTTCCTTAGCTGCATCAGATGCCGCTATGTACTCAGCTTTGGTTGTAGAATCAGCGACGGTACTTTGCTTGGAACTTTTCCAACTCACAGTGCCTCCATTCCGCGTAAACAAAAATCCAGACTGCGATCTGAAATCATCCTTGTCGGTTTGGAAGCTATTATCTGTGTAGCCTTTCACTACAAGATCTTCTTCCATTCCTCCAAAGACCAAGAATACATCCTTAGTTCTTCGTAAGTACTTGAGGATATTCTTGACTGCTATCCAATGTGGTTCGTCGGGATCCGATTGGTACCTACTCGTCATGCTTAGAGCACACAAGACATCGGGTCTAGTACATAACATAGCATACATGATAGACCCAATAGCCGAAGCATATGGAATACCATTCATTCTCTTTCGCTCAAAATTAGTCTTAGGACTTTGATTCTTGCTAAGAGATATACCATTCAATATTGGCAAGTTTCCTCTTTTAGAATTTTCCATTTGGAATCTTCTAAAAACCTTGTCAATGTAAGTACTTTGACTTAAACCAATCATCCTCTTGGATCTATCTCTATAGATCTTGATACCAAGGATATATGCAGCTTCGCCCATATCTTTCATCGAAAAGCACTTTCTCAACCAAAACTTGACAGTCTGTAGTGCAGGAATGTCGTTTCCAATGAGTAAGATATCGTCGACATACAACACTAAAAATAGTGCTACTCTCCCACTAATTTTCTTGTATAGACAAGGTTCATCTTCATTTTTGATAAAGCCAAACTCCTTGATTGCTTCATCAAAACACAGATTCCAACTCCTAGAAGCTTGCTTCAATTCATAAATGGATTTTTGCAACTTACACACCTTGTTAGAATTTTTTGGACTGACAAAACCTTCAGGTTGTATCATGTATACATCCTCAAGTAACTTCCCATTAAGAAAAGCTGTCTTGACATCCATTTGCCATATCTCATAGTCATAATATGCGGCTATGGCAATTAAAATTCCAATAGACTTAAGCATAGCTACAGGCGAAAAGGTTTCATCATAGTCGATGCCATGAATCTGCCTATATCCCTTAGCTACAAGCCTAGCCTTATAGGTGTTCACCTTCCCATCCATGTCGGTCTTCTTCTTGAAGACCCATTTGCACCCTATGGTTTTTACGCCTTCGGGTGGATCAATCAAGTTCCAAACTTGATTATCAGCCATGGATTGTAACTCGGATTTCATGGCTTCTTGCCATTTTTCCAAATCAGGAGCGGACATCGCCTCTTGATAGCAAGTAGGTTCATCGTTTTCGATTAACTCCACTTCATCACTTTCCGTAACGAGAAATCCATCTCTCTTGGGTTCGGATCGTGACCTACTACTTCGGCGAAGAACTTGTGCATCTTGAACCGGTTCCACAACTACTTGTGAACTTGGTTCAGTCTCTACCATAGGTTCAATGTTGTTTTCAGGTTCTCGAATTTCTTCGAGATCTATTTTACTCCCACTGGTTCCTTTGCGAAGAAACTCCTTTTCTAAGAAAGTACCATTTCGAGCAACAAACACTTTGTTCTCGTTTCGGTTATAGAAATAGTATCATTTGGTTTCCTTAGGATAACCCATGAAAACACATTTATCAGACTTAGGTGCTAGCTTGTCAGAAGTTAACTTCTTGACATATGCATCGCAACCCCAAATCTTCATGAAAGACAAACTAGATTTTCTTCCATGACACATCTCATATGGGGTCTTTTGAACCGATTTGGTAGGAACTCTATCTATAGTAAAAGCAGCAGTTTCTAGTGCATGTCCCCAAAAGGATAAAGGAAGCTCAACTTGACTCATCATAGAACGAACCATGTCCAACAAAGTTCTATTCCTCCTTTCAGACACACCATTCCATTGTGGTGTTTCGGGTGGAGAGAGTTCTGAAATGATTCCACAACTCTTAAGATGACTGTCAAATTTTTGGCTCAAATATTCACCACCTCGATCGGATTGAAGTACTTTAATAGTTTTGCCAAGTTGGTTTTGCACCTCAATGTCTTCAGCAGCAGTCGGTTGAGGCTTTCTTGCATCGGTTAGAGGTGAAGGGACCGGTAAGGATACCATCGGTTGAGTAGCAACCGGTTGGGCAGCAATGCCTCCTCCCATGATGGTAACTGGTGACATTTCGGTGAGGCCTCCTCCTATGTTCCTAACCATTGCCATCGGTTCAGGAGTAGTAAAAACATGTTCCACACTCTCCATTCGGCTCGGTTTATCACCACCATTTGAACTAGAACTGGAACTGGAGCTAGACTTAGCAAAGTCATCAGATTGCTCCTTATCCTCCTCTTCTCCATCATCTTCAAACATTGCATCAATCTCAGCATCAGTAACTGTAGGCCACTTGGTTGTGTTGGACTGAACAGCAGAACAGAAATCAGCTAGGGATATGTTTCCAGCCGCCTTAAGCTCAGCATCCATGTCCAAAAGATTGTCCAGCACATCCATCACGTTCCTAATCAACTGATTCTTCCTGGGGCCAAGACAGACAAGCTCAGAATCAAAGTTGGGAAGAGAGTCAAACTCCATCTCATACCTCCTAGACTGATAGAGGTCAGTCTCAATCAAAGTGTCTCTGGCTCCATAGAGAATGGCAAAATCTGCCCATACTGATTGGACCATCATGTCCTGTCTCAATCTATCCTGAGCCAAGTAAACAGCATTCCACTTGAGAGGAAGCTGATCAAAGAATTTGTTGTACATTTTGATGAGGCTGAGCCGAGAAGAAGAAAGGTCATAGTCTCTGAGTCTGCACGGTCGGCTGAAGTAAACACCTTTCTCTTCATGTCGGTTCCCAAAATCAATATAATCTTGGAGATTACCAACCGGTACGGATGATTTGTTGATCTCGTGGAATTGAAGAAGTTTCCGAATAAACGGTGGCAAATGATCCCCAGTTAGGTGAGGGAGCTGACTGAGGGTTGAAGGACCAAGGGTTGTTGTGGAAGATTTGGAAGGTGGGATCTCTAATCGGTTGACAGCGCCGGTAAGAGGGGTTGGAAGCATGACAGGCGATAGGAACATCATCGGTTAGGGTATCATGACCGAGTAACCGGTTTGGAATGAACGGTATGAAGGAAGTGATATTTGCCTCAATCCTCTTTCTTCTTTCAGCATTTTCCTTGGCAATTTGGAAAGGGGTTTTTGGGATTGGTTTTGATTTTGAGGAGGTTGGAGGAGTTAGAGGTTTGGCTGATTTTCTGGCTGTCTTTCTGGGTTGGATGACGGTAGAAATTGGTTCATTGTCATCATCATCATGATCAGGAGATTTTCTTTTGGCCGGTGAGGGGATCGGTTGAGCGGGCTTGGCTTGTTCAGCTATCGGTTTGGGAGCATCGGTTGGCTTCTTTTTCTTCGGCTGAGAAGGCTTCTTCTTGACCGGTTGAGCATCGGTTAAGGGAGCAGTTGCAGCCATCGGTTTGGCTTCCTTGAGAATTCTTGCTTGATCAGCCTTGTCAAATGCCTTGACAAAAGATTTTGGGACAGAGGGCTGATTACCAGATATAGCAAAAATGGATGGGATTCTCATAAGGATCCTACTCATTAGAAGATAGTGACACGGCTTGGCTTTGTTCGTCCTGGTCAGATGCTTCTCCTTCTTGAACTTCTTGAATGCAATTAAGATAACTTTATAGATGAAAGAGCACCAATTGAAGTTCCTTTGAAGTATCACAGCTGCAATGGCTTCCCATTGTATCATAGTAATACAATGATGGGAACCAGACCGGCATATAACGCATCGGTCAATCACCTCGGCTAATGCATAATGAACCGCATCAAGATCAGCTTTCTTGTTTCCTTCACCGGTCACGAAGGGATCGGTACCTGTAAGTACCCAAATCCGGATCGTCAAAATCCATTAGAAACTTAACCGGAATCCGTTAACTGGCCCGCTCCAGGTTAACCGGAACCCGTTAAGCTCCCCGTTGCCATGCCAACGAGATGTCCCGGGACTGCCCCTACATCCCGACGTCGAAACGTACTTGACACACGTCATCGCACGTGAAAGTACGCCTTTCCCTGAAAAATGCACTTTTCGGGGGCGTTTCGAACTCCTTTTCAAACTCAAAACCGACGTTTGCCACGCAAACGCTCATTTCCATCTCAAAACCGATGTTTGTCATTCAAACGCCCGTCTTTTTGAACAAAGTCACCTAATCAACGTTTGACATTCAAATCAAGATTAAGCTTGTCATTCAAGCCCCCCGTTTCAAAATACAAACACACACACATGCACACGATTTCGAGAAAGGTAGAAAGACTCGTCATACGAGGCGTTTCGGGTGATCTCGTAATACTCTTCCCGAAACGTAACGTGACCTCCGAACCTAACAATCTCTGGTACTCAAAATAGCTTTTTACTCGTTTTTGCTACCAATAAAAATGACTCCCCGTTTTCAAAATAGCCTTTTCCTAAGTTTTTGCTACCAATAAAAAGACACCTTTTTCACTATAGCCGTTTCTCAACGTTTGGGCTCAAAATACAAAACCGCGTGGCGACTCCTCTCCTTCCCGAAAGCGAGGTCTCAGACACCAACCCTCCGCGAAAGACAACCGCTTTCGCCACCGCGCGAAATCCGGGTAATTTCAGTTGGCGACTCCGTTGGGGATATGGATACTTTTTTCAAAACTGCCGATGTTTTCTAAAAAGCCTTCCGTGGGTCAAACTTTCGTTTACCCTTCCTCGTTTTCGTGTGCGTGTGTTACTTTAAACCTCGAACGGTTTTTCAAAGGCATTACATTGTCGTCTTTTCAAAATCATACCATGTTTGTGTATCCCCATTCATGTTTGTTTTCATGCTATCTTTTGAACTGCGCATCAAAATTCTTTAAGACACATTCTGAAAAATCTCTGTTTTACTCAGAAAATGAATTTTAGTGACCGCACACTACTCGCACTTGCTGCCTCGGTACACCGCACTTCACGTGTACTTGCTGCCTCGGTACACTGCACACTATGACCCGTAACCCGAGATGGCCTTATCAGTTGCACCTCGGTTGGTCTGCCAAACACCTTTCGAGGGCGCACGGGGTCGTCCCAACAGCCCATCCTAGCCCGTGTAAACCATGCACTCTTTGTGTCACACTTTGTCCAAGACCCCGGTTGGTTTTTGGCTTAGTTCGTGTCATAAAGCCTAAGTGTATGTTTTTTATGCCGGGTTCCGCCACGAGTCAAGCTCGAGAGGTTGAGACCGAAGGTCGTTCCCGACCCGAAGTCTCGAGCTTTTCAGCCTTGACTTTGACGCGGAGCTCTGCCGAAAAATATACCCGAAGGTTCAATGTGACACCGTGTCACCAAACCTCACCGTATGCACCATGCCAGCCACAACTTGGCCAACGCCAAAAGCTAAGGTCTCTCGCACAAGCGAGTCAGGAGAGGTCATGCCGAAATTTTGGCACGATCCCCGCCTTAACTTAAGGACGTTGACTTCGAATGTGGCCCGTGCGTCACATACGTTGAAAGTTTGCGTGATCAGCTAGCCTTAAGTTCACTTTTTCCTTTGTCGGTGGAACTCGCTTGCCTTATAGGACCTCGCTCGGGATAGTTCGTCTCGAGAAAGATGATCTACAATTGGAAACGAGGGGCTTATAAGCGTAGTGACGAGATCCACTGATTAGAGCTCTAGGATTAGTTGCGAAAAAGAAGACACGCTCTTTTCCAACCGATTAGGACTCTGAGAAAACGCGTTTTAAGTAAACATTAATCGGTAACTGCACATTGCACTAGCCCGAAACCTTGAACCAAATATCCTTTTCCGAAGCCTAAACCCTGCCTTTCGTTCCCTGCAGCGAGCAGAAAGTGGTTCAGATTTCAGGGTCAGCGCCTCGCCAGAATCACAAGCATTACGGCGGCGTCGACGGTTCTTCGGTTCCCTCGGTTCCTCGGCCTCAAATTTTCGACATGTCTAGCTCACCGAGAAATCATGACTGGGACGGACCCCCGCCACCGGTAATGTATATGACTTTGGAAGAAGTCATCCGGGCTTGTGAGGTTCACAAGAGTGCGTAAAGAAGATCGCCAGAACTTCGTGGTACAGCCTTTCCGAATGAGCGAGGTATAGCAGCCTATCCCCCGCCGACGGTACTTTCGTCCTAGTCAAGGATGACGATTCCCCGAAACCAGCTCCTCAAACCTTCAACCAGGTTCCTCCCCTGCCAACTTATGGGATGCCTTCGAATCAAGGAAACAAATGACCTAGGCTTCACGTTGCCACCTCTCGTGGCAACCCTGTCATATTTGGCCAGCAAGTGCTACTCCCATCATTCAATACCACCGCCGCACCGCCGGACCATCTCGCATGATGCCAATATCCCTCAATACCCTCCCGGGTTCATCCCGTTGCCTATACACGAATCCCAAAACACCGAGGACAAACCCCGATACGGTTCGTAAAAGGCCCCCATATATCCACATATATCAAGCCTTCCACCTCCAATCACTGCCGCTCACGTGGTAGCACCCGACGCCGAGCCTCACAAACCCACCATTGGACCCTACCTTAGCCTAGATGGTCGAACGGATGAAAGACCCAGAAAGCCACCATGAGCGGCTCAAAGCAGAAACGCTCAAATCCACAGATCCGGGAATGGTCCCGCCTCTCCCTGCCAAGTTCAGAATGCCGGAGATGGACCGATTCGACGGAACCGAATGTCCTCAAACGCATGTCGACACCTACGTTCTCGGAATGAGAGCGAAAGGAGCAACCCTCCAAAGAAATGGCCGACCACTTCCAAAGATATGCTCAAAAGCTCGGCGTTACGATGGTTTCGAGGGTCAAGCCCGCGGATCGCCACACTGGGATCGATCGCAACATCTTCCCGGAACGGCATGCATCCAACTTAGAGTGGGAAACAAGTCGTGAGGACTTAATTACCACTGAGCAGAAAGCGGATGAAAGCCTCGGAGAATTCTACAAGAGGTGGAGTTGGAAACTCTCTGAAATCATGGAGCCACTCTCCAAGGATGAACAGATGCGGATCTTCAAGTCTTGCTTAAGACCGTCCATCAGAACTCTCATCAGTCATCATTTCTTCCCAGATCTCCAGGCCATTGTCAATGTCGTCTCACAGTTCGAGAAGGATCTCAAGGAGAAGTTGGCTACTGCACAGCCATACAGATACCGATCGGCAGTTGCATTCAATCCCGCACCGGCCCCCGGCAAAGGGAAAGATACGTCCGTCAACTACATTCATCAGGGACAACAGTCGGGCAACAGAAACCCAGTCCCACAAAGCAGCAATTCTACTCAGAAGTAGCCTGCCGTACGCTTCGACAAGTTTGACATGCCGCTGAGCAAGATGCTAGAAGGGTTAATCAAGGAAGGTCTCCTTAAACCCGTTGCAAGTACACCGACAACTGCGCCTTTCATCAGTATCACGGCCATACCACCGACAACTGCGTGGGGTTACTATACGAAATCCAGAACTTGATAGAGGAAGGAAAATTGGAGCGTCCCCGTGGACCCAATATAGTCGGGAATCCTTTCCCGAACAACAACAGTGTGAATTTCATTGAGTGGGTGCCTAAGGAGATTGCCGCAGAGCCAGTTCCTCCGCCTCTTCTAGCCGGGTCCTCATCAAATGTCCATATCAGCTACGATGTTTGTGACTGCTCCGCCTGCCTGGAGTACGAGTCCCAAGACATGGTCAGGAGCAATCCTTCGAGAAAACAGAAGAAGAAGGCCTCTCAAGGGTACACTCGGAGAGCCATCCGGGAGGTTTGACTACTATGTACTCTACTCCAGCCAGTCCTCCCGTCCTCCAGGCCATGCAGCTTTAGAGCAAACAGGGGTGGGAAAGCCGAAAAGTCCTGCTGACTCGCAGTTCGACCTTGGGACACCGGAATACCTCGCATCTTGGTAATCTTATCGCGCCGTAAGCCTAACCCCCCGCGGGATCAGCTAAGGTTCAATTTGTCCAGCTTCCGAGCACGGACCGGCAAAGGAAGATCAAAGTCAGCTTGGCACTCGCACTCGATCAATGTGCTAACCAAGGGCGGCAACCGCCACAAGCAGCCTCAACACAATCCTAAGGCACCACCAAAGGCTTTACCTCGCAAGAGGAAGACAGGAAATGGATGGCTGGATGACTCTCCTTCTCCGGATAGAGATCAGATCTACGATTTCCGACTGTATGGCAGTATGATCACGTTCTGTGACGAAGACCTACCGAGAGATGCATCGGGGCACAATGAAGCTCTGTACATCACTCTCAAGCTCAACACCATAATACTCCCCAGAGTATTGGTATACAATGGGTCTGCCATTAACGTTCTCCCTCTCAGCATGATGTGAGCCCTCCGTATCAACGAAAGCCACTTGATTCCGTCAACCCGGACTATCAAGGCATACGACAGCACGTCTCGTCCCATCCTGGGGACGGTGACTCTAGAGCTCTGGTTTGAAACCCAAATGGTGCCAGCAAAATTCCACGTGATGGACATTCCATCCGAATTCACAGCTCTGTTGGGACGCCCTTGGCTACATCACATGAAAGCCATAGCCTCCACTCTCCATAAGTGCGTCAAGTTCATTAACCGTCAGAGAGATCTTGAAGTCATCCGAGGGGATAGTTTCCTCATAAGAAACGAAGCCGAGACAGTAGCCAAGCGTGCCCGCAACCAGGCACCGGGGCTACCTCCTTCAAATCAACCAAGGGACTATCGGGGCAAATCTCATCAGAATCCCTCAGAGTCCGGAGTTGCTAACTATGTCAACGTACTCGAGCAGGCAGACCCTGAAGCAGTCCGTTACATCAAGTTCAACTGTCGTTTCCAACATTTGGAGGCATATTGGAAAGAAACACTGAGCATCGCCATGATGCGGGCACATAAACCCCCTATCTCCAATCGGAGATTCGTCAGCATTCTTCAAGCCAACTCTCTGGCCCAGCCAGATGAAGAGATTTTTGTGATAAAGGTCAACAAGCACCGTCATACTCGTCTTGAATGTATGGACATCGTATGGGATGTCCTCCACGAGGAACTACCCGCTGAACCCCTCTTCTCCAGCGAAGGGCATGATGTTTTCCTAGCAGCTCCAGCAATGCACCCGAACGCAATACGTCCCTACGTTTGGGTTGAGCCTTCAGACGACGACGAATCAGGACTCTCCGGAGTCGAGGATGCGGCGCACCCGCAAGAAGATCTCGCATTCATATGCTCGCGAGGACGGCACCCGTTTCGATCATGTCACCTACGACCGCAGCTCCAACACTATGGAAATTATCAAGCTCAACGTCTAGCATGTGCACTATCCGACAATTGGAAGCAACTGGTTGACACGACTAAGAACCCCTCTGATCAAGTGACTGACGACGACTTCGTCAACATCATCTATTCCAGATATCCTGACGATACCAAGGATCCGGTCCTTATTGTCAGATTCTGCAACGCCAAAGTTACCCTCGACGACTGCCTGCTCATGGTAAACGAGGCCCTGGCCAACCGAGCTCAGAGTTCCCCATCACTTCCGACTACCAGCCCCAGTGGCAACCGGCCTGTGCCGTCAGTCAAGCTTAAAGCCGCAAGCGCCGTCAAGGCCAAGGGCAACAACGAAGGAGACAAAGCTCCTCACCCTGCTACAAATCAGATCAACCTCGGGAACGCTTTCGGCAGCCACCCCGAAAACATCTGTAAAGGTCTTCACCGCAAGACAGAGTCAGCTTCCAACGAGGGAAATGACCACCTCAGCATCAACATGCTCCAGTTTGATTCTGCTCCCAGTCGTCACGGCCACGGATTCAGACATCCCGCCAGTAAACTGCTAGCTCTGATAGACTTGGCGATACAACGAGATCACGAGACTGTCAACCTCGCAGAATTCAACACCCCTGTGTGTTCAATCAAGCAGATATGGGCGAATTTCTTGGTAACCGGGATCAAGGAAGGCCGCATGGAATGTCCCAGCCCGACTTCTTTCGTCAACATAATCCAAGTGTTTCCGCCATTCGGCGATTTGGATGTGATCACAGTTCTAGACACTAGTCAGACGGCGCGCACCTACGGAGACTGTTTAGCTCTCACTAGGAAGGCCCTCATGGAACTAGCCGCTCAAGAGAATCGTCTCTGGGACGAAAGCCAAGCTCGAAGGACCGACAGGGACTAAGCCCTTAAAGTGTCACAAGCAGCTTCAGACAGAAAGCTAGAGGCCACTCTAGACCAGTTCGACCTCAGGGGTTTTTCTCACATCAACTTCCTCGACTACCGTCTGTTCTCATCCAACCCCCTCCGCCAAACGATGGTGGTCAATGGTCCTGATGACCTAGGAGATGGAACGGCACAGCAAAATGAATACCAGCGCTTATCTCCCCGAGGAAAGTGAGTTCTCTGTAAAAGCGACGATGAAGACGATGAAACCATTCTCTTCCATGACAGGCATGATGTCAACAAAACCGGACTCCCAAGGGTCCTGGGAGGATGGGGACGGATCATTTCCGCACTCAAATTGTAAGGCCAACTGAGAGAGGAAGGTCCATTCAAAAGAAATAGAAAGATATAAATTCATCTCCAGCAACTGCTCGGGGAGATTCCACAGTCTTCGGCATTCGTTTACAGAAACGATCAACTGGGTCAGCAACCAGTTACATGGGCAGATGTTCGGGAAGCCGTGTACTCACCTTCCGACATACCCGCCACTCAGATAAAGAAGAAAGGAAAACTCTCCCCGATGGAGGTTTATCTAGACTGCCGCGCACAGTTCAAAGAAGCACTGGCTATTCTCACATGGGAAGAAACGCAGGCACTAACTCTCGACGCAGGCTCTGTGTGATGAATGTGCCACCAAAATTTTTCCGAAAGGTTTTTGCTTTGAAATTTTTGTTTCTTTGAAAAACCAATCGAAAAAAGACCGGAGTCGCCACGCCATTTTTATTTTAAGGGCCAAAACTTTGAAAAATGCCCGAGATTAGAGATTTGGGTTCGGAGGTCATGTTACACGCCGGGAAGGACGTTAGTGTGCACCCGGAATGCCTCGTAAAACGAGTCTTCCAAGCCGAAAATCATTTGTGTGTGTGTGTGTGTGTTGGCCAAAATAAGTTGAAACTCAGAAAAGTAAAAATTGGGATATCTTTTTAAGACTTTAAACTGATCCCATGATTTTTTGGAAGATTTTTGGATTGAGATTTGGTACTCAAAAGACCTTTTGAAGTTGAGAGTCACTTCTGCCAGAATGAAAAAGGCAATGGACCTTTGATTTTGAAATGGATTCAAGGGTCTTAAAACTTCATAATCTGGATAAACTCAGAGAATTAAAGTTGTTCCAGACACCTTAAATAAGATTTTTGCGAAGGAATTTTTCATTTTGGAGAAGATTTGAGGGGTCAAAACCTTCTGGAAATCTCAGATATGCAATCTGGATTTCCAGAAGCTGATGAACTAGCCTCTAAAAGAAAATTTGAAAAAGAGAGTTTTACTCACCCAAAAAATAAAGTAAAAATATTTCTGGAAATTTCTTGATGTTCTCTACAAAAAGTGTTTTGTAGTAAACACCAAATTCCAAGTTTATCTGTGTCCAAAAATTAAGACAATGGACTGGGATCCTGGAAAATTGCTACTGGACAGCAACTTCTCAAGAAAGAAAATATGATTTTAAGGGGGGTTTTGCATCCATGCTTGTCCCCATTTCCCTAGGTTTTGGTTAGTGATCACTTGAAATTTTAGTGGTGAATCAACTATACCAAACCATCCTTGGGGTACATTAGGACTAAGCACTTCATTTGCTTGGGAAGGGGAATTTTATCCTTTGAAAATGAGATTTGATGCTTGAAAATGGTTTTTAGGGTTTTGAAGATGCATTTGCAAGAAAATAAGAACACATTGAAGAAAATGTTGATCCTTGTAGAGGATCATCCATGGAGATGAACTTCCATGGTGATCCTCTTGGATCTAGGGTAAGAAAATGAACAAACTACATTTTGTAGTTTGAAGATGCATGCATGGATGAGAGATTTAGGATAAGAAGAGGGAGGTTATACCTATCTTCTTTGTATTTTGGGGCTTTGGCTTGAATATATGAGTGTTTGAGGCTTTGAATGTAAGAGTGAGTGGGTTTGATTTGAGTGAGTGAAAGTTGGGAAGATTCAAGAGAAAAAGGTGACAATTCTTAGAGAATTCTCACTGTTTTCTCGAGTATTTTCGCCAAATGCTGTGAATTGTGCTCTTGTTCCTCTTTATTTTTGTGACTGGAGGGCTCAATTTATAGCCCTCTGAAAAATACAAAGTCATCCGCGCGGATAGGATCAGTCGCGTGCACTGTTCATTAAATGCTGCTTCAGGCTTTGGACACTAGGAATAATCTTTTTAAAATTCAAATTAAACAGCCAGATTATGTTCCAGCCATTTCTATTTTTGGTTTTTGACCATTTCTTTCACTTTTTTGATTCTTTTCCTTGGTTTATCCTTAAATAACAATGCCCATTTTGCCCTCACTTTGTTAGAAATGTTAGGAATGTTAGGAATTGTTAGGAATGTTATAACTTTCGTTAAGTTTCTAACGAAAATTCTAACAAGCTCAAATTGGAGCACTTACAGTAGCCCCTTGACGACGGCGCTTTCGAAGGAAGCGGGGTCGTCGATAAGAGTAAGGCTCCATATTTGGCAGGATGATCGAGTGATCGAGTGGCTGAACCTAGCGATAGGCTACCTACGTATCCCGAATGGGAATCAAGCCAGTCGTAGTTCGGGTCTTCGACCCTGGAGATGATGGCGTTTTAGGTGCCTCGAACCTGATGAGCGAGTTCTGCAGTCGGTTGCTGGAGAGAAAATCTGCTGGGGATAAGAGATGACCATTTTCGGTTTGATGGCTATCCGCTCTGCTGGGGATAGGAATGACCATTTTCGGTCTGATGGCTATCCGCTCTGCTGGGGATGATTGTGATTTATCGTTTTCCTAGTGTCGTGTGTGATAGCGTCTTAGGTGCCTCGAACCTTGATGATGGCGTTTTAGGTGCCTCGAACCTTGGAGATGGCGTTTTAGGTGCCTCGGGCCTTGGAGACGGCGTTTTAGGTGCCTCGAACCTTGAAGATGGCGTTTTAGGTGCCTCGAACCTTGATGATGGCGTTTTAGGTGCCTCGAACCTTGGAGATGGCGTTTTAGGTGCCTCGAACCTTGGAGATGGCGTTTTAGGTGCCTCGGACCTTGATTGTGAAATGGCCTTTCGGTGGACTTTGTCTGCTGCTGAAGGAGAGGGTGACCGTTTTGGTCGAGGGGCTGGACCTAATGATAGGCTACCTACGTATCCCTAGTGGGAATCAAGCCCTTTCGTAGTTCGAGATCTTCTCGAGATTTCGTTGGCTTTTGGGATTCCGTTAACTTTGCTGGGGATTTTGTTAGCCTTTGCTGGGGAAAATCAGACGTATTCGTCTGGGAAATCGGTCTTACGTTTGACTGCCGGGGAAGATTTTGATGAAAGATACGGGATCTCGTTATCTTTCTCAGGGAGATCGGTCTTACGTTTGACTGCCGGGGAATATTTTGATGAAAGATACGGGATCTCGTTATCTTTCTCAGGGAGATCGGTCTTACGTTTGACTGCCGTGGATAATTTTGATGAAAGATACGGGATCTCGTTATCTTTCTCGGAGAGATCGGTCTTACGTTTGACTGCCGTTGATGATTTTGATGAAAGAAACGGGATTCCGTTAACTTTCTCGGGGAATTCGGACTTACGTTTGACTGCCGAGGAAGATTTTGATGAAAGATACGGGATCTCGTTATCTTTCTCGGGGAAATCGGTCTTACGTTTGACTGCCGTTGAATGATTTTGATGAAAGGAACGGGATTCCGTTAACTTTCTCGGGGAAATCGGACTTACGTTTGGTGAATCCCCCAATTCTGTGCCCGCCACATGAAGACAAGCCACTACTCCTATATCTGACAGTAACAGACACGTCAATTGGAGCAATGCTGGCACAAGAACAGAGAGATTCCAAGGTTGAGCATGAAATCTACTTCGTAAGCCGGAAGCTTCAAGGAAGTGAACTCAGCTACTCAGCATTAGAGAAAACTTGTACTGCCTTGGTATGGGTAGTCGGGAAACTGAAACACTACATGCAGTCACATTCAGTGCTCCTGGTCTCCAAAATGGACCCCGTCCGATATCTCTTTGACAAGCCATCCCTGTCAATGCGACTAGCCAAGTGGTCATTCTTCCTGGCTGAGTTCGACATCAAGTATATGGTCAGAAAGTCAACAAAGGGCAGAGTAATGGCAGATCAGTTGGCCGACTTCCCAAGCAGTGAGCCCAAGGGTCCTGATCCGCAATTTCCGGACGACTGAATCTTCTTACTCGACAGCGTAAACCACTGGCAACTCTTCTTCGATGGGGCAGCCAACAAGAAGGGGAATGGTATTGGAATGCTCCTTGTCGATCCCAAGGACGAGCATACTCCCATAGCCATCAAGCTGAATTTTGAAACAACCAACAATGCAGCAGAATACGAAGCCTGTGCAGCAGGTCTTGAAGCCGCCCTCGAGCGCAACATTTCAGAACTGGATGTATATGGAGACTCAGCATTGATCATCAATCAAGTATCCAACAAATGGAAGATGGTAGATTCTGGCCTCGAGAAGTACCACGCGTACATGAAGGAGCTCATTGCTCAGTTCAAGGACATCTCTTTTCACTATTTGCCAAGAGACAGGAACCGCTTCGCAGACGCCCTGGCAACCCTCGCCTCTCTTGTCGAAATTCCCAATGGTAAAGCAGTAAAACCCCTCAGAATAGGCAGACGGGAAACACCCGCCTATTGCTGTGAGATCGAAATAAAAAAAGAAACGATCGACGAACCCTGGTACAATCAAGTATACCAGTACCTCCAAAACGGAGAAGCTTCCTTCACAAATGAAGATGGAAAATACAAAGAAGGGATCAAAGCCAAAAACATGATGGCATTAAAATGCCTGGCATCCCATTTCGTCATTCTGGGGGGTATGTTGTACAAGAAGCGCCACCAAGGGCCACTCCTTCGGTGTGTAAACAAAGAAAAAGCCAGCGAGCTGATGAACGAAGTTCACAACGGAACCTGCGGTCCGCACATGAACGCCCGAGCATTGACACAGATCATTCTCCATATGGGATACTATTGGATATCGATGGAAACAGGTGCATCCGGTTCGTAGAAGGCTACGACAAATGTCAACGGTTCTCCAGCCTCAATCATATCCCTCTTCATGAACTCTATTGCATGACTACACCATGGCCTTTCGCCACATGGGGAATCGACGTCATCGAAAAGATCACTCCACTAGGGAGCAATGGTCACGAGTTCATTCTAGTCGCAGTCGACTACTTCACCAAATGGGTAGAAGCCAGATCATACAAGGTACTGAATTCTAAGACGGTGGCCAAGTTCATCAGAGAGAACATCACGTGCCGATATGGAGTGCCCAACGAGATCATATCCGACAATGGGACCCACTTTGAAGGAGATTGTGACCAACTACTGACCGAATTCAGAGTCACACGTCACAAGTCTTCTCCTTACAGACCACAAACCAATGGTGCAGTAGAGGCAGCAAACAAGACTCTCGCCATGATAATCAGAAAGATGACCACCAGAGGTCGGGACTGGCCCGAAAAGCTACATCTAGCCCTGCGGGGATACGTAACATCGATCGAGAACCGCCACAGGGGAGACTCCGTTCGCTCTTACCTACGGAATGGAAGCAATGTTGCCCGTGGAATTGGAAATTACATCCCTCCGAGTCCTCTTGGATAACGGGATCAATGAATTCGAATGGCTACAGAGCCGTCACGACGAACTTGCTCTACTCGACGAGCGCAGATTGAAAGCCATAGAACACACTCGAGCCTGCCAGAGCAGAATGGCCCGAGCATTCGATAAGAAAGTCTAGATCCGAGACATCAGGGAAGGCGACTTGGTGCTAAAGGAAAAACCTCCTACGCAGACCAATCCCCTCGGAAAGTGGGAGCCTACATGGATAGGACCGTTTGTGGTACAAAGAATCTTCTCCGGAGGAGCCATGAAGTTAGCAGACTTGGACGGGAACCCTTTCGTTAACCCCGTGAACGGAAGCAAGCTCCGCAGATACTTCGTTTGAGGAAGAGCACGAGTCAACTCTCCTTCCCCATACACCATCCCTTCAGTAAAATTAAAGTGCTAAAAGAGTAATACCCAACTGGATACATTCCCGCTAATGATCCAGGTAAAAAACAGGGTCGCACTTCTTTTGTCTTTGTTTTTCTCAAATTCACCTAAAAGTGTCGAACTACGGTGACCTGAGCCCCTTAGTCCAATTGTAAAAGGGGAACGTAGGCAGCCATCATTGGTTCGGTCTCAAAAACAAAAAAAAAATAATAAGCATCAATTGCTTGTGTTTCGAAAAACTCTTTTCAATTAACCTACAAATTCATTACGGTTAAAACAATCTTTGATGAGTTCAAGCACGGTCAACTCTTGACTCGCTACATGCTAGAAAAACTACAATAAAACATTAATCAGTTAATGTGTCTGCAATGACAGTGGGTGGATACTCTAGACAGCAAGGTCAACCTAGTTTCCCGAACTTGGTCCTTCATCCTTCTTCCCCTTCCCTTTCCCCCGGCGAGTGTTCTTCACCTTCACAGGGAATATTCCGGTAGTCCTTCTACCTGGCTCAGGGACCCTTCCCGATGCCTCCGTCAAGCCTGTAGCATTCAATGCAGCCCTTTCCCTAGCTATGTCTCGAGCTGCTTCACTTCTAGCCATCATGACCGTGCTTTGATTGGCCTCCCGATCAGCATTGGCCTCATAGTCAGCCATGTCATTCTCAGTGCGATTCCCAGGGTTAGCCCCTGCCTCAGTCCTCCTCAAGGTCGAGCTGTCAAGGTGGTCACGACCCAACAGCTCACTCCGTCTCCACAAGATAGCCATCTGTGTCTCCCCTATACACTCTTCATACCAGTTCGGATCTTGCGTAGACGAACAGTGCCCCCTCTCGGTGAAAGAGAACCTGGCGGGGAAAGGACGTGTATTGCCACCACCGTGTGAGCGGCAATAGCGTTGAAGGATCTTCCATCGGCAGAGATCCCACCTCGAAGGTAGCAAAGATGACTCAAGCCCGTCAATGGCACTGCTCCCGGCCGTCTTGTCGCAGTAACCAACGATGGAATGTAGAAAGACGTGCGAGACGGCCAGACACTCGACAGCCAATAGACCCTCCCGAACGGTCGACAAGTACGCAACTTCCGGTGGGAAACCCACCATCGCAAGTGATGTGTGCGAGTACGGCCATCCAGAGCTCCCGGCTCGGCTGATCGCCCCCTATCACTAGAGGACGTCGAGAAAAGGACCAAGCGTCACAAGACATTGGCACCTCGGGCATCATCTGCAGCCTCTCCCTCAACCACATGGTAAGCATAGCGGGACTCCCTCCCCACATGTATCGGCTACCGGTCGCCATTCGACCTATGCCCAGGAACGTCTCGCCCAAGACCAAAGGCACGATGTCTCCCCTGCTCCAGCACTGCCTCACCAAGTCCAGTACACTGTGATGGCACACACCCAGGGACGTGAACGTGAACAGAGTAGCGATCGCGCACAGAGCAAGCACGTCCCATGCGAAAACGCTGTTCTCAGCTCCGGCAAATCTATCGGGCAGCCCCGAAATGTCAACATAATCAGTGTTCAGTATCAGCATCCCGTTTGCTTCTCCAGCCGAGATATCAAGCAAAGACACTAGCTTCTCAACAGTAGCCATGCCACCAGCATACGGAAGAACTAGCTGTTCCGCCTCAGGTCCTCCAAGAATGGCCCGGAAATCTTCGAACGTAGGAGTGATTTCGTTGTACGAAAAGTTGTACACATTCCTCCGTACGTCCCAGAAGCGAGCCGCTGCTCTCAAAAGATCCCAATCTGGCATGAGCTCCTTCAAAGCCCAAACAGATTTCATTCCATAACAGCCTTCGAAAAACCCCTTGTTTTGCCTCGTGTGGTTCCGTACCCACGACTGGAAGTTTTCCAAGTATCGCTCTTGCATCCGAGACGATAGCTTAGGAAAGGGAGCCATGAAAGAAAGTGAAAGAAGCCTTAGGAATTTGAAAGAAATTCAGCCAACTGATCAGGGCAATGCGCAGTTTCTTACGAATTGCAAAGCTGAAACTGCAATTTAAAAGACTCTGGAAATTCACTCTCAGTCCGGCCGGACTCTTGCTGCACCAGAAAATTTTCTGCCAATTCAGCCCCGCAGCTTTTCGCAGTTCCAATTTTACCCCTTTTGGCCCCTAAAAGTGTAAAATTTCCCCCCAGTTAGACATTTCTAACACCCCATTTCCCGAGGATAAATCCCAGTTATTTTTCACTAACGCTCGTATCCAGACGTTAAATTCCCAGTTAGTTTTCACTAACGCACGTCTCCAGACGTTAAATTCCCAGTTATTTTTCACTAACGCTCGTCTCCAGACGTTAAATTCCCAGTTAGTTTTCACTAACGCTCGTCTCCAGACGTTAAATTTCCAGTTATTTTTCACTAACGCCCATCTCCAGACGTTAAATTCAATCCTCAGTTGACGTTTGACATTCAAACACTCAATCATGTCTCTGGACATTCCAGTTACAATTCCGTCTCCAGACGTTAAATTCAATCCTCAGTTGACGTTTGACATTCAAACGCTCAATCATGTCTCCGGACATTCCAGTTACATTTCTGTCTCCAGGCGTTAAATTCAATCCTCAGTTGACGTTTGACATTCAAACGCTCAATCATGTCTCCGGACATTCCAGTTACATTTCCATCTCCAGACGTTAAATTCAATCCTCAGTTGACGTTTGACATTCAAACGCTCAATCATGTCTCCGGACATTCCAGTTACATTTCCGTCTCCAGGCGTTAAATTCAATCCTCAGTTGACGTTTGACATTCAAATGCTCAATCATGTCTCCGGACATTCCAGTTACATTTCCGTCTCCAGACGTTAAATTCAATCCTCAGTTGACGTTTGACATTCAAACGCTCAATCATGTCTCCGGACATTCCAGTTACATTTTCGTCTCCAGACGTTAAATTCAATCCTCAGTTGACGTTTGACATTCAAACGCTCAATCATGTCTCCGGACATTCCAGTTGCAATTCCGTCTCCGGACGTTAAATTCAATCCTCAGTTGACGTTTGACATTCAAACGCTCAACCCTGTCTCCGGACATTCAAGTCACATTTCCGTCTCCCGACGTTAAATTTTTTAGTGGTTTTCACCATCGTTCACTTCCCCGACCGCCAGTCGTAAGCCCGATCGTCCCACCTCAGCGGCCATCAAGGTAAGCCCGCACAACAATCCCTCTTCGGCCATCAAGGTAAGCCCGAATGCTCATCCCCAGCAGGATTCTAAAGAAGAAACATCAATCCTTCCGAGTTGTTAATAACGCCAGTTTAACACAACCGTTCCCATCATTGCCACCCTATCCGCAGCAGGATAAACCTGGCCATCATTGTAAGCCCAGCACTCAAGGCACGAACGCCTTCATCTCAGGATAAACGTATCCTCGTTCACTCCGGTTTGAGGCACCACACGCCCTCGTATGTTCCAGCAACTCCGGTTTGAGGCGCCACACGCCCTCGTATGTTCCAGCAACTCCGGTCTGAGGCGCCACACGCCCTCGTATATTCCAGCAACTCCGGTTTGAGGCGCCACACGCCCTCGTATGTTCCAGCAACTCCGGTATGAGGCGTCACACGCCCTCGTATGTTCCAGCAACTCCGGTTTGAGGCGCCACACGCCCTCGTATGTTCCAGCAACTCCGGTCTGAGGCGCCACACGCCCTCGAAGGTTTAAGAAATCCCAGGTTCAGACGCCTCACAATAGTCTCCATTCAGGTCCAGGTACCTCGCGATGGTCTCCTCTCAGGTTCAGACGCCTCCCAACAGTCTCGCTCAGGTCAAGGTCCCCGCGTGCGGCTCTTTGCACCTAAGAACTACGATCGGCTTGATTCCCGCTCAGGATACGTAGGAATCCTTTCACTAAGGGTCCAGCCAGCTGACCGCCCAGGTCTTTCAAAGTAAGGCATCCCGATTTGGATCCTTATCTTTTTCAACGACCCCACTTCCTTCGGAAGAGACGTCGCTGAGGGGCTAACTGTAAGTACCCAAATCCGGATCGTCAAAATCTGTTAGAAACTTAACCGGAATTCGTTAACTGGCCCGCTCCAGGTTAACCGGAACCCGTTAAGCTCCCCGTTGCCATGCCAATGACACGTCCCGGGACTGCCTCGTGCATCCCGATGTCGAAACGTACTTGACACACGTCATCGCACGTGAAAGTACGGCATTCCCTGAAAAATGCACTTTCCGGGGGCGTTTCAGACATTTTCTGGATTGTTATTTAAAAAACGGACAAAACCGGGACCCGGGAACGAACTCCCACACATTTGGTGAGTCATGGGACACGTGGCAAGCATGCCACCTCCCTCTAGTCACCTTTCAATCAGAAATCAAGGCCAAAAGACTAAAATACCCCTGGTATGCAGTCCAAGTCCGGCCGGACTCCTTTGCAGATTCTCAGAAATTACCAGCAAGTCCCTCAAATTTCCAAAATTTCACAAAACCCCCTGGATTTCAGTCTAAGTCCGGCCGGACTCATGCTGAATTTTCACCTATAAATAGAAAGGCTGTCAAAGCCATTTAGAACAACATTTTTACTCTCCAAAATCACTTCACCCCACGGCCCAAACCAGTTTCACCCCTTCCCGAGCTCCCGTTTTGTCTTGATTCGCGTGAAACCTTCGTATTTCAATCAAATACGCCCCCCTCCACTTCGAAACACCGTTTCACACCACTTTCCATATCTCATATACACCCTCTCTCTAATCTCTCGTTCCGTCTCGGTTTACGCGCCAATCGCTACAATCGTTTCGGACGAACACCGTTGAAATGTAGACGCCTCCGTCTAACGGGGTCCAATACGTTTTAGCCCCTCGATCCTCTTCTCTTCCCGTAAGAGAAGTAATCACGGGTTAAAACGGCGTTCCGACCCCGTTCCGTTTAAATTTCTGTCATTTACTATTCCGGATCGATCGATCCGTCGATTGTCATTTACTTTTCTGTCATTTACCATTCCGGACCGTTTGATCCGTTGAACGTCATTTACAATTTCGAGCCGTTTTGGCTCGTCGATCGTCATTTACAATTCCGAGCTGTTTTGGCTCGTCGATCGTCATTTATGATTCCGGATCGTTTGATTCCGTTGATACCGCATTTAAATACTGTCATTTACAAAGTCCGACCCGTTTGGATCGTGATAGTATTTACCTTTCAAAGTTCGAGTCGCAAACTGATTCGTTGATTGCAAATCATTTAATACGCTTTTTTCCCGTAAAAATCGTTAACAATGTAATGCCCGGTTCAAAACCGGAGTTTGACCTTCGAACTCTCTTTCAAAAATGCGCGAAATGACGTTTGGCATCCGAACGCTCATCTTCAAACTAAAAGCCGAATTTTGAAATTCAAAATCATTTAATACACTTTTTCCCGTAAAAATCGTTAACAATGACTCGCCCGGTTCAAAAACCGGAGTTCGACCTTCGAACTCCTTTTCAAACTCAAAACCGACGTTTGCCACGCAAACGCTCATTTCCATCTCAAAACCGACGTTTGTCATTCAAACGCTCGTCTTTTCGAACAAAGTCACCTAATCAACGTTTGACATTCAAACCAAGATTAAGCTTGTCATTCAAGCCCCCCGTTTCAAAATACAAACACACACACACACACGCACACGATTTTGAGAAAGGTAGAAAGACTCGTCATACGAGGCATTTCGGGTGATCTCGTAATACTCTTCCCGAAACGTAACGTGACCTCCGAACCTAACAATCTCTGGTACTCAAAATAGCTTTTTACTCATTTTTGCTACCAATAAAAATGACTCCCCGTTTTCAAAATAGCCTTTTCCTAAGTTTTTGCTACCAATAAAAATGACACATTTTTCACTATAGCCGTTTCTCAACGTTTGGGCTCAAAATACAAAACCGCGCGGCGACTCCTCTCCTTCCCGAAAGCGAGGTCTCAGACACCAACCCTCCGCGAAAGACAACCGCTTTTGCCACCGCACAAAATCCGGGTAATTTCAGTACCTCAAACACTTGCCCAGGCTAACTCCATGTCTTTGGAAGTGATGGAAGATGAACCGGTTGAGGGAACGGTAGGAAAGGCATCGACAATGGAGGATGGAGAAAAAACAATCGATACACCACCAACGGTTGAGGAAATATGGGACACAACACTAGGCTTCAAAGTCTCATCCACATCTCCATTGTTGAAGAATTCATTCACTAGCTCAAACATGATGTCATCGTTTCCCTCTGGCATCAAGAACGGTAACAGACCAGAAGCAGTCAACATTGCTTGTAGAAGCTTCCCTCTTCTGATTTGAAGAAGCTTGGGAGAATGTAACCTCCGAAGATGTCTTTCTTGGTTGGTTTGGGAGCCATCTGTTAAAATAATCAAAGGTTAAAACATTCTAAGTTAGAACACATTTCAAAGATAGAAAAATAAAAGTGAGTTTAGATCTTGAAAAGTGTTCGTGTTCTTTGAAAAAAAACTTTACCAGGGAAGCTTTTAAAGATGAAGAACAGAGAAGGAACTAAGATGATTTGCTAGCTTGAATGCTCGAAACTTTTGCAGAGAGAGAGAGAGAGATCTAGAGAGTTTGTAAAGTTTGAATTTCCTTTTATAGTGGAGAGAGAAAGAAGATGGAGGGGTTTTTGAATTTGAAAGGACACAAAAAAACGTTTCAACTGACATGCACGGATATTAAAAATATTGAACACGATTTTAAATATGGAGGCGTAAAAATAGGTACGTGTGTGCAGTAGTTAAACAATAATGCAATAGTGAACAAAAAGATAACCTTTTGATAAATTGGAATGATACAGAAGTTACCTTTTTATCAAAAATTTTAAATTGATCAATAAAAAGGACAAAAAGGACGGTAGTGGGAAGGAAAGTAGGCAACAGCTTTTTGAGGTGTCAGGATAGGGTGAAGCGGTTGAGGTGGTTAACGTGATTGATGTGACCGATCGGTAAGGACGAGCCGGTTAAAACGGATTGGAAAAAGTGATCCGGCCGCAGTTCGTCGGTTAGGTAAGTGAGGCGATCGGTTAGGCTAGCTTTAGGATGATGTCACCGCTTGAGTCTTGACCGGTCACGAAGGTGACCGGTTAGACTATGATCGGTCAGGAATGAAAGTTATGACTGGTTAGGTGAGAGCTTTACGCCGGTTAAGGGCCATCGGTTAAGGGCATCTTCTACCGGTTAGGTGTATCGGTTAGAGTTACCGGTTGGAGATGTCGGTTTAGGATTTCTTGCATACAGGTTATATGAACCGGTCAAGGGCACCGGTTAGCACAAGTAATTGAGGGACCACCATGATCAGTTGAGAGCTTACATAGGCAACAAAGTTAGCACAATAAATTAACGAATATCAATCATGCCTAGTTCTCCTCTAAGGAATTCAAATCTTTTAATGTCCAAGGGTTTTGTTAAAATATCAGCTAATTGATAATCAGTATGGACTTTTAAAAGAACGATGTTACCCTTTTCAACATGATCCTTGAGGAAGTGATATTTGATGTCTATGTGCTTAGTCTTTGAATGCATCACAGGATTGTTGGAGACTGAAATGGCTGAGGTGTTATCACAATAGATAGGACACACTTCTTGGGGGATTTCATAGTCCACTAGTTGTTGCTTCATCCATAGAATCTGTGAACAGCAACTCCCAGCAGCTATGTACTCAGCCTCAGTCGTAGAAGTGGAAATTGATGCTTGTTTCTTGCACGACCAGGAAACCAATCGGTTACCTAGGAATTGACAAGTTCCACTGGTACTTTTCCTGGTGACCCTACAAGCTGCAAAATCAGTATCTGAATAGCTAATTAGTGTAAATGATGAATTTTTTGGATACCACAAACCTAAGTTAGCAGTTCCCACAAGATATCTAATAATTCTTTTAACAGCTTGTAAGTGAGATTCTCTAGGGTCAGCTTGAAATCTAGCACATACACATACGGCAAACATGATATCTGGCCTACTAGCGGTTAAGTAAAGTAGAGATCCTATCATACCTCGGTAGAGTGTCATATCTACTTTCTTACCGGACTCATCTTTGTCAAGGTGTACATTTGTGGCCATTGAAGTGCTTTGAGGATGAGCGAAATCAAGACCAAATTTCTTGATTAAATCTTTGGTGTATTTGGCTTGATTGATAAAAATACCTTCTTGGGTTTGCTTGACTTGAAGTCTAAGGAAAAATGTTAGCTCACCCATCATGCTCATCTCAAATTTTCTCTTCATAAGCTTCTCAAATCTCGTGCATAATTTTTCGTTAGTAGATCCAAAAATAATGTCATCAACATATATTTGAAATAACAATGAATGACCATTATGCTTTGCAATAAATAAAGTGGTATCGATTTTACCTCGTTCGAACTTCTCACTAAGTAGGAATTTGGAGAGAGTTTCATACCATGCTCGAGGTGCTTGCTTGAGGTCATACAAAGCTTTATTCAATTTGTAGACATGATTAGGCTTCTTGGAATCTTCAAATCCAGGAGATTGCTCTACATATACAAGCTCTTGAAGTTCCCCATTGAGAAAGGCACTTTTCACGTCCATTTGATATAACTTGAACTCTTTGTAGGCTGCATAGGCAAGAAATAACCTAATGGCTTCTAATCTAGCTACGGGAGCAAAGGTCTCATCATAATCTATGCCTTCTTCCTGTCTATATCCTTTCGCCACTAATCTAGCCTTATTTCTTGTAATTTTTCCAGACTCATCCAATTTATTCCTATAAACCCATTTCGTTCCAATCACTGTTTGATTACTAGGTCTAGGCACTAATTCCCATACATTGCATCTATCAAACTGGTTAAGCTCTTCTTGCATAGCTTCTACCCAGTTGGGGTCATCAAGTGCTTCTTCAGTCTTCTTTGGTTCTATATTTGAGACCATAGCAGAGGAAAATAGTCCATGTTGATCCTCCATGTTTCTTAACTGGCCTCTAGTCATTCTTGGACCAAAGACATCACCAATCACATTCTCCAAAGGATGATCTCTAACTGTTCTCACTTCCTTAGGAAGGTCTTGCCTGACCGATTCTTGTCTTAAGGTTTCTATTGGAGGAGTAGAATCGGCTAAGGGAGGTGTGACCGGTTGGGGAGATCGGTTAGGTAAGGGTGATGCTGACTGATGGTGATCGGTTATTGGGGAAGGAAACGGTAAGTTGACATTTGAAATTGGTTCAGCTTCAGGTGGTGAGTTGGGAAAGGTAACATGAGGACTAGCTGGTAATGGATCGGTCAAAGGAGTTTGTCTACTGGTTTGTCTAACCGATTGAGGAAAGAAGGAGTCATCAACTAGGTCTCTACAGGTTACACCACTAGAGGCTGAAGGCTGAGCTGGAGGTTGATTTGCATTGATACTGGTGGATTGATTGGAATTTTGATTGCTGGATTCACCTATCTCAAACACACCAGAATTATGAGTACTATTTGGAGCCTTGTCAGACTCTAGAAAATCAAATTCATCAAAAGTAACATGAACAGATTCAACAATTTTCAACAACCGTTTATTAAAAACTCTAAATGCCTTACTGTGCTTGGCGTAGCCAATAAAGATACCTTCATCAGCTTTTTCATCAAATTTACCTCAGCGCTCTTTACCATTGTAAAGTACATAGCATTTGCAGCCAAAGATCTTGAAGAAACCAATGTTGGGAATTCTGCCACGTCACATCTCATAAGGGGTCTTGTTGTGAAACTTGTTAACTAATGATCGGTTCTGGGTGAAGCATGCTGTATGGATAGCTTCGGCCCAAAAGTACTTGGGAAGCCTAGCTTCGAATATCATTGTTTTTCCAGCTTTGATCAAGGTTCTAAACTTGTTGACTAATGATCGGTTCTGGGTGAAGCATACTGTATGGATAGCTTCGGCCCAAAAGTACTTGGGAAGCCTAGATTCGGATATCATTGTTTTTCCAGCTTCGATCAAGGTTCTGTTCTTTCTCTCAACTACACCATTTTGTTGCAGTGTTCCCGCAGCTGAGAAATTATGGTCTTGTGATGATGCCACGATTTTCTTGTTTTGAAAATCAAACGGAGTCGCCACACCGTTTTTAGTTTAAGGGCCAAAACTTTGAAAAATGCCCGAAAATGAGAGAAGTGAGTTCGGAGGTCACGTTACACTCCGGGAAGAACGATTAGCACGTTCACTCGGAATGCCTCATAAAATGAGTCTTCCTAACTCGAAACCATTTGTGTGTGCGTGTGTGTTTTGAAAAAGGAATTTTCTGAAAATAAGAGTTTTGATTGGACTGGACTAAAATTAGTCAAAACAGTGTGCTTCTGTGGGTGAAAAAGGACTGAAAACAAAAATATTTGTCCATGACATTCTTGTCCGCGCGGATCAGGCCGAGGATCAATCCTGTCCGCGCGGATAGGACAGTAAGATTCTTTTTTGCAGCTTTCCGGTCTGATTCTGTAAATTCCAGAATGTCAACTGGAGTTACAGAATCAGAACTGGAGTTTGCAACAAAAAATGATAAGTAAAAACATTTTGGATTTTGCATCCATGCTTGTCCCCACTTTCCTTAAGCTTTGATTAGTGATCACTAAACATGATTAGTGGTGATCTACTATATCAAGCCATCCTTAGGGTACATTAGGACTTAGAAGCACTTCATTTGCTTGGGATGGGAAGATTTGACATAAAATAAAGATTAATACATAAAAATGGAATTTAGGTTAAGGGTGTATCAACTTTAGAGTGGATTTCTAAGGTGGTCATTGAGATGACCATCCTTGAGATCTTTGAACTCAATGTATCAACTTCACCCTTTTTGTAACCTAGGAACCTTAATGATCTTCATCCATGGAAGTTGTTCCAAGGTGGAGATCTTAGGCTAGGGAAAAACATTTACAAGGAAATAAACAAATTAGACCATTTGAAATGGTCATCCATGGAAATTTATTCCAAGATGACCACATTTTAGGTCAAGTAAGAACAAATAACACAAAAAAAGATGAAAATAAGGATATGGACCATTTAGTGTGATCATCCATGGAGATGAACTCCAAGGTGACCACACTTTAGGCCAAGAGATCAAATAACAACTAGTTAATGTAAAAAGAGGAACAACAAGTTAAAAGAATGTGGATCCTTGTAGAGAATCATCCATGGAGATGAACTCCATGGAGATCCTCTTGGATCTAGGACAAGAAAGAGAAAAGAGATGAAAAACAAGTAAATGAACAAGTTACATCTTTTTAAATGTGAGATGTATGCATGGATAAGGGAGATTAAGGTAAGGAGAAGGAGGGTTTACCAATGGTTGTACCCTATGTTCCTTGGATTTGTGTTTAGGGCTGTGTTAATATAACAGTAGGGTTCGAAAAGGGATCTTTTAAACTGAGAGAGAAAAATTTTATTTATAGGCTGAATTTAGGGTTCGATGATGTCCGCGCGGACGAGACTGAGTCTCATTCCTGTCCGCGCGGATTGGAGTGTCAGCGTGCCTGATTTTGCAGAAAGCGATTTTAGTACATTTGCATTTAATGCAAAGTTGGTCAATTTCTTGGAAATGACTCTTCCCAGCGAGATCCAACCTATTTTTGTTGTTCCTTTAAGGTCCTTTCTTGTTTAAATTGCCTTAGGAAGTGACCAAAATGCCCTTAAATGTTTATTTGACATGGAAAACGTTAAATTGGGCTTAAGGAACATTGGCAGTTCGGATTGGGACACTTACAGTAGCCCCTCGGCGACGGCACTTTCGGAGGAAGTGGGGTCGTCGATAAAAGTGAGGTCCCAATCTTTTGGGGAAAAGAGGGTGACCATTTTGGTCGGACCGCTCGGGAAAGGAATGACCATTTTGGTCTGATGGCTGAACCTAATGGTAGGCTACCTACGTATCCTTAAGAGGAATCAAGCCGGTCGTAGTTCGGGTTTTTCGACTATCTTCGGACGTCGACCCTAGAGTGAATGTTTTAGGATGTCAACCTGGTAATGATTTCGGTTTGTCGAATCAGAGGATGATTGCAATTTATCGCTTTCCTCGTGTTGTGTGTCGAAACTGAAGTGATAGCGTTTAGGTGCCTCAAGCCTTAGTGATAGTGTTTTAGGTGCCTCGAACCTTGATGATGGCGTTTTAGGTGCCTCGAACCTTGATGATGGCGTTTTAGGTGCCTGGAACCTTGATGATGGCGTTTTAGGTGCCTCGAACCTTGGTGATGGCGTTTTAGGTGCCTCGAACCTTGATGATGGCGTTTTAGGTGCCTCGAACCTTGATGATGGCGTTTTAGGTGCCTCGAACCTTGACAAATGGTGATCTGGAGGTATCAACTTGTTTTGAAACGATTTCTTTCGATGGTTCATATTCTTTAGTTGGGGACGGACTCTGAGGGGATAGACGGTCCTTTGGTGGACTTCATTTGAAGGGATCGGTCTTACGTTTGCTGCCGAAGGTGAAAACGAGGGAAGAAACGGAATTTCGTTAGCTTTCGCCGGGGAAATCGGGCTTATGTTTTACCGCCGGGGAAAAGGATGACCGTGTTGGTCAAGTGGCTGGACCTATGGCAGGCTACCTACGTATTCCGAATGGGAATCAAGCCTATACGTAATTCGAAAGCTGCTGGGGATGGAAACGAGGAAAGAAACGGAATTTCGTTAACTTTCGTTGGGGAAAAAGGGCTTACGTTTCACTGCCGGGGGTGAAAACGAGGAAAGAAACGGGATTCCGTTAACTTTCGTAAACGGGCTTACGTTTCACTGCCGTTAGGTTCATTTGAAAGGGGGCTAACTTGGGTTAACTTTGGTTATCCTCAGTTAAGTCTGGGGTCAAACTGCAAAGTTCTGGAATTTTAAAGGGCAAAATAGGGATTTTACCCCTCAATCCTGTCCGCGTGGACAGGAGCGAAGTGGAGACAGGTTTTAAAAAGGCCGTGGCCTTTTCTTCTTCTTCTTCACTGCCTGTTTACAGTTTACGAGAGAAAGAGAGAGAAAACGCCATTGCCGACCAAGAAGCTTCAAAATCCTTCGATTTTCTTTGATTTTTGAGTCATGGAACACGGGGAGGCTGCTATCCAAGGTCATGGACGCGGTCCGATTGTGGAGAGGAGGCTAGAGCTCGTAAGGATGCGGAGGCATTATTCGCTTTCGCAATCGATTGCGGAGGAATCCTACCCCGATATGTGGCAACACTGGTCCACTGATCCGGATCTTCGCACGGTATATTTTGTAACAATTTATTATTTTTGTCGATTTTTATTCGAATTGTTAGAAATAGGGTTTTAATTTTTTGAAAAAAATTGAAAACCCTTGTTCTTATCATTGAAATTTGAATTTGATGATTTGCATGCTTTGTTGAGTATATGGGTAATTCAAATATGCATTTCGTTTGAAAAAAGAATGGGCGATTTGCCATTTTTGAAATAATGAGGTGACGGAAATTTTGCCGAATCCGGGACGGACTTTTGCATGTGCAATGAGATGAATGCAAAGAATTATTCATGCGTGCTATAGGATTTTATGTGAAAAATGGGACGGAGTTTTGTTTCTGTCGACTCCTTATGAATGAATGAATGTGAAAAATTATTTATTTGTGCTATTCTGTGAAAAACGGGACGGAGTTTTGTTTCTGTTGACTCCTTGTCATTGACATGTCCCTTTATGTATGGATGAATGTTTAAATGGTGATTGTTTAAAATCTCAAAGACTTTGTCTTTTGTGCAAGAAAAGTGGGGTTGAGTTTATTGTATGTCGTTATGCTGTCGAAATTTCTTCAAAACTTTATGATGCTTGTGTATGCTTTTAAATGCAAATGCGATTGTTTATTGACATTTTGTTTTTTTCAATTGCAGGGTGGTGCTCGATTTGTGCAGGATCAGCTGAATAAGCTGAAGACCCGGGGATCAGTCGAGGCGGTGATTAGCCTGTGGGACCAGCTTCCGATCTTGGGCAGAGGGGCGATGATGAGTCCGAGGAAGATTGTTATTGAGATGGGGTTGTATGAGTTCGTTGAGTGTTTGAGGGGGTTGGTGAAGTTGCCGAAGAGCAAGGGTTTTACTTTTGCCTTGGCGGAGCATTGGTGGGACGTGACCCATACCTTCCACTTCTTTTGGGGCGAGGCTACAGTTACGCCTTCTGACTATGCTGCTATCACGGGCCTGTCCTTTAAGGGACGCAGCATCGAGTGGAGGGATGGTTACAGTGACCGGGAGTTGCAGGATCTTTTAGGTTTTGTCCCCAGTCCCAAGAAGGGTATGGGGATGGAGTATGCAGTGATCCACGGGAAGATCGTGGAGAGCATAGCGAGGTATGAGGCTGGTGATGAGAGGATAGCTGTTGAGCAGATTGCTAGGTCTTTTCTGTGGTTCACTTTTTCGAGTACGTTGTTTGGGCATGCCGAGGGGACGGCTGTGTTTGCTTTGCTGAGGACATTGACTGATGTGGAGAGAGCTGGAGAGGTGGCCTGGGGGGAGGCCGGGCTAGCAGAGCTTTATTTTGCTTTGGACAGGTACAGCCGGAAGGCTGTGAGCTCCCTTACGTGCTTCGATTCCCGCTGGAGGTATAAGCTTCTGCCTTTTCTTTTCTTTTTGCACGTATTGTTTCTTTTCCGAACTCAACTGATGTAATCTTTTCCTTTCGCAGGTATGGGCTCTGGAGTACTTCCGCGTCACGATGTGGCGGCAGCCAGCGGAGCACGTTGGGGCGTATCCGGCTATGCTCTCCTGGACCAGGCAGGCTCGGGAGAAGAGGGGTGCTCGGGGCCGCACGACCCTCAAGTATAAGGAGTGTCGGCCCTTATGAGAGCGGAGACAGATGAGAGGATTCAGTTCTATCCCTGGGGTCGTTTTGACGTGGAGCAGCTGAAGGGCGCAGAGAGATGGACGGTAGAGAGGAGGATCTTGAGGGGGTTGCCTTGCGACGTTTATTACTTGGGGGATAGGGTGACGCGTCAGCATGGCGACGGCGCGCCTTTGATGACACCTATGGAGCCTCCTGCTGATATGTTGAGTCCGACCGAGGGCTCGGAGACTTGGGGTTATTACCGAGGCGACCAGCATTTTTCTGGGTTTGTGACGGACGAGCCGTATTCGACGTTTGTGTTGAGGAGGCTGAGGATGCCCCAGGTGCTTGAGAGAGAGGGGATCCCGGTTGTGCGGTACCCTCGGTCGGACTTTTCATATGTCCAGGATGGGATCAGATTGAGAGTGCACATTCCTATCCCTGAGAGGGCCCCTCGAGCCTTCCGGCCTCGTCCGGATATGAGGGTACATCTCTTTTCTGTCTCTTCTCTTTTTTTTACGCTTCAACCACTTCTGACGCCTTTGTTTCTATGCAGTTCCCAGCCACGGTTATCGAGAAACTGATGCGGCAGGTGATTGGGGCCAAGAGGTTCATTAGGCGGCTCGTCACCCGTGGGGCCGTTCGGGGCAGAGAGATACGAGCACAGCCGGCGTCGGTAGAGCGAGAGCCCTCCCCTACTCCTTCCGAGCATTCCACTGATATCCCCATTTCTCCTTTCATGGATTCCACCAGGGAGCTGCCTCCAGATCACGTCATTCTCGGGAATTTGCATGGACCGGGACACGTTTGGCACCAGGGTGGATCATCTTCACAGGGCCAGGGATCCGACGCGTTCACGTTCGGGTATGATTTCTTCGCGGATCTCGGCCTGCCCTATCATGGCGTACCGACTGGTCCAGACGAGCCTCTTTCTGGAGACGAGGATGACGACCCCGAGCCTGAGATGTTCATGACTGCAGAGGAGATGGGCATGAGTCGCAAGAGGGACCGAGGGAAGGCGCTAGCCTCTGATGATTCTGATTAGTGATTTGTTTGTTTGGACAGATACAATTTATGTTTCATGCACATTTTCTTTTTTTTTTGGAATGTAATAATCTAGGATTATTGTCACTTACTTTCTTTTCTTTTATTTATTTATTTATTTATTATGCATGTGAATGTTGCATGAGCCCGGTTTTGTGGCAAGGGTGTGAATATTTGTTACATGAACTGTTTTGGACAGGTTTTGTGCAGGTTTCGAGCGGCTGGGATGAAATATTCCTCCGCGGTGCAGCAGTTAAAACTGCTGCAGATTTTTTTCTGGTGGTGACATTCTTGTCCGCGCGGATGAGGATGAGGGCCTCATTTTCGTCCGCACGGATAAGACTGAAGTCTGACACTGGCATTTAATTTTTGCTTTGGATCTGGTTTTCCTCTCTTTTAATTCAAATATCTTCTCCAACTACCTGTTCAAACTGCAGTTTCGGGGAAAAGGAGAGAAAATCCATGGAGAAAATTGTGAGTATGAGAAATCCATCAAAATTGTCCCAAGAATCTCAAATGTCTTTCTTCAACAAGTTCAAGGAGTGGTCCCGGGAGATCATGTACGAGAGGAGGTCATTTTTTGAAGAGAGGTACAAGGTAAAATGCTTATGGTCTTTCAAAGAATTGGTTCCGGATTATGATCTTTTGAGGGCTTCTGCTTCATTTTGGGATACAAGAAGACATGTTTTTTGCTTTTCCTACAATGAGGTGGTCCCGACTGTTGAAGAATTTCGAGCTTTGCTTGGTGGTCCCGAGGTGGAAGACATTGCGATCCCTTTGCCCGGAGGAGCTTCCTTTGTTGATAGGTTGTGCAACCTTCTTCATCTTTCCCCGGAGGAAGCATAAGGTATGATCCGCGGACCCGATCATTTTGACATTTCCGGTCTTCTAGATAGGTTTAGGAATTTAGGCTTGGTTGATGATGCATATTGGGATGCTTTTGCACTCTGCATGTTTGGGACTTTGTTTATGGTTTACTCCTTCGGGATTTGTCACCGGGCTTTGCTGGATGTGGTTGTCCACTGTCGTTTGGGCCGGGACGTTGTTCCCTTGATCTTGGGAGAGACCATTCATGCTCTCGACCGGTTGGCTACCGGGAGGCGGTATATGCACGGGGGCAGCCCGTTTCTGTTGACCATGTGGCTGATGGAGCGTTTGGGGGTCCTTCGCGAAACTTCTGATGCGGTTAAGCCTTGGACATTTGCCAGGAGGGGAGTTACTGTGGATCTTGATGATCAGGGCTCATGGGAGTACTGGATGTCTTGTCGCCGTACTGCGGATATCAGGTGGTTTGTGCCGCATTGGCGGGTAGAGACTCGGAGAGTGCTTCAGGACTGGGTCTCATGTGGTCATGCTTCCGGGGCTTTCTCAGTCCACTTTTTATATTCCGGCTCTGGTACGGAGGCAGTTCGGCTTGGAGCAGACACCTTTAGAGGGCTTTGAGGACATAGCTACCAGGGTGGTGGCTTCTGCTTCGATGGATGATCCTTCAGTATTCCCGTTTCTTTCCCGAGCATGGAGGTATGACGTCTTTCCTCCCAAGGTTATCCTTAGGCGTCCAGGGCACGTGTTTCTGACCACTTGGTACTTGGATTAGTACGAGAGACATCTGGGGGAGACACAGGTGGCTATTTTGAGGAGGCGTGAGGCCATTGTTGGTTTGGAAGACAGGACGGTTTCGGAGATGAGGAGGGTCGAGGCGAGGGCCAATCCTCATGATAAGAGCGGGGATGTTGTGACGGACTATGAGGCTTATGTCAAGAGACAAGAGGGGAGGATTCCCATGTTACCGGCTCGAGTACAGGAGATGAGAGATGAGGCTAGGGCTACTAAGGCACTGGCGGACGCTGGCTTGACGGATCCTGCCCCTATACCAGAGCTTGGCAGGAGGAGGACTGACATTTTTCCTGTGCAGAGGAAGAAGACCCGAAGAGGAGGAAAGAAGAGAGGAGATGCTAGTACAAGTAGCTTGGAGTGATCTTGAGGTCTCTGAGTATCCCCTGCTTGTCATAGCAGACACATTAGTTTATTAGGTATTTTAGTTTCTTTTAGCAGGTTGTAGGTTGTAGGAGTGAACCGAGCTTAGACACATCAAAAAGCTTTTAACTGTAATGAATATGTGAATTGCTTTAGAGTTTTTCAAAACTCCTTCATGGCTTGATCAATGTGTTGATGACAAAGTATGATTTTTATTTGTGTTTTAGACCGAACCGTTTCCAGCTACCTACATTTCCCTTGGACCAAAGAGCTCAGGTCTCCGTAGTTCGACTCTGTTAATTGTTTTTTTTTTGGTGCAACCCTGTCTTTTACCTAGGTGTAAGTACCCAAATCTGGCTCATGCCTTCCGGTTAATTTTCCCGGCAATTCCGGTAAATTTCCCGGTAATTCCCCAGACTTTCCTAGAGTTCCGGAGCAATTCCGGAACTGTTCCAAACCTCTTAAGGGCTGAAGGGAATGCTTAGTAATTAAGAAACACGTTTTTCTTAATTCCAAAAAGCTTCTAGAATTGCCACCTTGCATGACTCTAGAAACATGCCGAGTCATTGTGGATAATGCCGCACGGCTGCATTAGGAGAAGACTCCTAGCCGCACGGCTTCATTAGCCTTATCCAGACTGCCTATAAATAGAGCCCTCCTCTACCCATTTAACGACAACAACAAGGAGAGCAATACCAGCATAAAAACACTCTCTAAATACTCCACAAAGATCAGGAAGTTGAAGGTGCCAAGAAGCCACCCCCTCCTCCTTGAAGCCTCCAAGAGTTGATCCTTTCACCTAGCTCAACCCAAAGGAGAAGAGGCCACCACCATTGGTAACCTCTCACTCCCTTAACCTTGCATTTTACTTGCTCTATGTGATTTAAATTGCTCATTGCATTCATATATTGTCATTATCTTGCTTGGGACTTGGTAGTTACATTAAAGATCATATCTTTATCATACCCCCCTTCCCCCTTTGCATGAAATAGGCATCACTTGCTATTAAAAATGTAATCTTTGAATCAAATGTGCATCCTTTGCACCTAAAAACCCCCCTTTCTTACAATAAAAATATCATCTTTATGCATCCTTTGCTCATAAAAATGCAATCTTTACATTCAAAATGCATCATTTGCATATAAAAATCATGTCTTTATAATAAAGGGCCATCCTTTGCCACCTAAAACCCATTTACATGCATCCTTTGCATTAAAATCATCTCTTTGCATGAACTTAGCATCATTTGCTTTAAAAAATGGAACCTTTGTGCATCCTTTGCATATTAAATCCTACTTTTCCTCATAAAAATGCATCCTTTGCAAATCAAATGCATCATTTGCATAAAAATTACTTCTTTAAACCAAAAAGCATCCTTTGCAACCCAAAAATGTCATCTTTTCACTAAAAATGTCATTTTTACATGCATTCCCCCATGTCCCCATTAGCAACCTTGGAACGGACCGATGTAAAGATCCTATCTTTACATCGTTTCTTCCATTAAAGGTTCCATAATCTCTTTAGAAAGGGATAACCTTGAACCCGATATCTCCGATTATCACTTAAGACGAGCATGAAGCATCCATATAAGCTCAATCGTCTTAAGGTGTAGGATTGATGGGCTAAGGACATTCCTTCCTAAAGAACCTCATTTTTGGACTATAAAAGAGAGTCCTTCTCTCGATCACGCAAGTCCCGAGGTTAAAATGCGATGATCACAAGTCCAAGATAAGGACGGAATCAAAATCCCGAATACATAAAATCCAAGAAATTCCGAGCGACAACCAATAAATGGTTTGTACGTCCGGAAGACAACTTGGGACATTTCCTCCCCTTTTATTCAAACACATGCACACAAGAAAGCACGCAAGCAAGCACGATAAACGGAATCTAGGGAGACTTGCTACGGCAAGGCACCTTGAGTGAACGACGATCCGTTCTTCCCAAAGGGTAACTTAACCTCCGAACCTATAAATCCTTTTTTTCAAAGTTTTGAGGAAATCAAAATGGCGTGGCGACTCCATTTTTCAAATTAAACCGGATGTCTTCAAACTCGCGTGAATCCAACAAAAATTTGGGCACACATTCACAGTTTGGCGACTCCGCTGGGGACTTCCCAAAGGAGAAAAGCTTTCATTTTTAAAATAAACGATACCCGGTATATAGGTGGAAACCACTAACCTTCCTGTATCGCTCCCTAACCCGGGGCTTGGGATAAACGGTGGTTTAACAATCCCACGTACCGGTTCACTTTTCGAAAAAAAATAAAAGAAAGCTTTTCCCTTTGAGCGGGTTAGACTCCCATCGCGGATTCCGTTTATCTTGCTTGCTTTCTTTGCCTTGCATTGCATCATTTGCATCTTGGGATTTGTACATACTTTGAACAGGAAACAACCTGAAATAGAAAAGGAGTGGAACCTGGAAAATTGATCCATGCAGTCGTACGGCTCAATCCTCCTTTGATTCTGACCGGACGGCCTCAGTGGCAATTCCACCAGGGCAAAATTGAGGTTAATCTGGCAGTCCTGGCAGCTTGGGGCTATTCAGTTCCAAGACTGACCGGGGCTCCCAGAAAATTTACGTGCCTTTAACAGTTGCATTTTCCCCCGTCCCGAAAATCATTCCTTTAAAACACATTTATGAAAATCTCTATTTTAACTCAAAAAGGAACATTTTTAGGAGACCGCACACTACGCGCACCTGATATATCATGTACACTTTGCACGCACGTCCTTTAAACCCGGGATGGTTTATCAGCTGCAGTCATGGACAGCCTTACGATGCTCACGGGCGCGCACGGAATCATTCCAAACTCCCCATGGCAGCCAGTGTCGACCAATGCACAGTGCGTGTCACACGTTTCAAAAAACCGTGACTTTTGGTTGGTTTTTGGTCTAGTCCGTGTCATATAGCCCAGTTGCATATCCCCGTAAAGGTCAAGCCTTAGTTCATAACGGAAGTCAAGATCTCTCGCTCAAGCGAAACTCCGCCGAAATTTTGACAAGGAAAAATCGGTAGAATCTTTGACTCCGACATTGACTTTGACCTTGACCCGCACGAAATGCGTAAGAGTTGAGACCAAGTCCTTGCCAATAAAATCCAAAAGATCTTTCGCTCAAGCGAAGCTCTGCCAAAATTCCGACAAGAAAAAATTGGCAAGATCTTAACCTGGCATTGACTTCGATTTTGACTCACGCACGGCGTATGCAACGAAGTTCAATGTGACACTGTGTCATCCGGCTTTTGCCGCCCGACCCATGCCTATTATTTTCTCGGACATTACCGAAAAAGTCAAAACGTCAATCGCGCAAGCGAAACTCTGCCGAAATTCTGTTAAGGCTGAAAGACGAGAATTTCTCGGTATTGCCTTGACTATAATCCGCATCGCTCGCGCGTTAAAAGTTCCTATGACCCGCTAGACCCGTTAGGAGCGTTCTTCTCTTTCGGTCGGTGGGATCCGCGTGCCCTATAGGACCCTCGCCCGGGGCTGTCCACCCTGGGAGGTCGAAATACAGGTGGAATACGAGGGGCTTATAAACGTAGTGACGGAGCCCACTGATCCAGGATTTAGAGTAGTTGCGAAAAAGAAGGGCAAAACCCCTTTTCCAACCAAATAGAAATAAATAAAAGACACTGTTTTAAGTAAACTTGAACAATTATCATAATTGCATGGTCCTCTCTCTGAAATCCCTAATCGAGACCTCCTCGATCTGATCTCCGATTTTTCCTATCTTGACCTTTCATGGTCAAGTCCCTAATCGAGACCTCCTCGGTCCGATCTCCGATTTTTTCCTATCTTGACCTTTCATGGTCAAGTCCCTAATCGAGACCTCCTCGGTCCGATCTCCGATTTTTTTCTATCTTGATCTTTCATGGTCATATTTCTAATCGAGACCTCCTCGGTCCGATTTTCGATTTTCCTATCTCGACCTTTCGCGGTCAAATTCCTAATCGTAACCTCCTCGGTCCGATCTCCGATTTTCCTATCTCGACCTTTCGCGGTCAAATCCCTAATCGAGACCTCCTCGGTCCAATCTCCGATTTTCCCATCTCGACCTTTCACGGTCAAATCCCTAATCGAGACCTCCTCGGTCCGATCTCCGATTTTCCTATCTCGACCTTTCGCGGTCAAATCCCTAATCGAGACCTCCTCGGTCCGATCTCCAATTTTTCATCTCGACCTCCGATTTTTCCATCTCGACCTTTCATGGTCAAATCCCTAATCGAGACCTCCTCGGTCCGATCTCCGATTTTCCATCTCGACCTTTCATGGTCAAATCCCTAATCGAGACCTCCTCGGTCCGATCTCCGATTTTCCATCTCGACCTTTCATGGTCAAATCTCTAATCGAGACCTCCTCGGTCCGATCTCCGATTTTCCATCTCGACCTTTCATGGTCAAATCCCTAATCGAGACCTCCTCGGTCCGATCTCCGATTTTCCATCTCGACCTTTCATGGTCAAATCTCTAATCAAGACCTCCTCGGTCCGATCTCCGATTTTCCCATCTCGACCTTTCGCGGTCAAATCCCTAATCGAGACCTCCTCGGTCCAATTCCCGATTTTCGATCTCTACCTTCCAAGGTCCAATCTTTTCCGATCAGTTAGGATTAGGAGAAAATGTGTTCTGAGCAAAACTTAAGCAAATAAGTGCATGTTACTTGAGCCTTCAGCCTAAACACTTACCTCCAAGCCTAAACACTTACTCCCGGGTCTAAACCTTGTCTACCCCCAAGTCTAAACCTCTCCTATCCCTTTCCCGCAGCGAGAAAGAAGTGGGTGAGAATACCGGGTCAGCAGCTTGTTAGTGCGTAATCCTCGGACAGGTTCGCTGTAATCCTCGCCTTTGTCACCCGTAGAGTCAGAATGGCTGATTTGACAGAGAATAGCAGTGGCTTGGGTAACCAGATGACTAGGAAAGAAGAGCTAGCCTTAGCCTTGGAAAACAGTCGTAAGTTCCATGATGAACAGCAAGCCATGCTCATTGATGCGCTCCGTCGTCATGGGGTTCAGATAGTGGTTGAGTCCAATGGTTCCCTGGTTATGGTAGAAGATGAGACTCCAGAAGTAGCCATCTCAGCTCCCCGCCTATAACCAATGCCTTCCTCTATCCACATATGATCCCTTACCAAGGACTACCCCTTGTCAGTCCTTTCCAACATCCCAAGCCATCAGGGCTCCAACGCCCTCGCCTCCTCAGATAAGACCCAGCTTTGAATCCTCCCAAACAGATCCCAATATCCCTCGAAGTCCTCCCAGGTTCACTTCCTTCCAGCAATATGCTCAGTCAACAAAGTTCGTCCCCGTGACTTTTCCGACCCATTTCTTTGGACAACTTGTGCTTGCCCCAGCTGATCCATGCCTCAAATCCCTCCACTTCCACCAGTATCATGGGCACGTAACGGATCACTACCTCAGTCTGCGATAGGGGATTCAGAAGCTAGCAGAAAAATGGAAAGCTCAAGCGTTCTGGCAGTCCAACCAGCAAAGAGTAGCTAGACTAGGGTCTACCTATCCTTAAAAAGAAATAAAAAAAATAATAGTCTCTCAGTCAACCTTCGTAGGTTCTAGTACTTTTCTTTTTCAATCAAGTCCTTCATGGACATTGTAATTAATCTTTAATTTTCTATAAAAGAGTCTTCTTCTTTTCTTGCTAGACTTAAGACATTATTTGCACACCTACATTACATTTAATGAAATGGTTTTATTTTATATGATCACTTGCATTACTCAACAAATAATCTCTCAAAATGATTTATATTCTGATTAATCAGTGTGAGAAAGTCAACTAAGGTCTTACCCATACACTTTCCTTACCCCACAAAAGGCCTCCATCAAGCCATACACTTTCTCAATCATGCCCCCACCTTCATCTTGACCAAGTCAACGACGGCGGCAACATCAAGGGACAACAAAAGGCCACTCAGCTTCGAAAGATTGACCCCGTGTCGACAACAACCTAGGAGCTTGGCTTAGACCTCAAGGGTATCAAGAAAGTTCAAGCAGGGGCTTGCCTTGGCCCTCAGGTGCTTCAGAAAATAAAAAAAAGAAAAAAAATGTGTAGTGCAAAAAGAGTAATACCCAGCTAGGCTGAAAATTCCAAAAAAGGGCAGTCTAGGCAAAAAACAGGGTTGCACATAAAAAAAAAAAGAAGAAGAAAAAAAATCTTAGTGCAAAAAGAGTAATGCCCAGCTAGGCTGAAAATCCCAAAAAAAAGAGCGATCTAGGCAAAAAAAAAAAACAGGGTTGCACATAAAAATAAAAGAAAAAAAATGAGGCCAAGGACCCAGCATCGCCCATCAAAAGCTTGACGGACAGGTAAAATCAAAGCTCAGAGAATGAAAGTTGTCGATAACAATAGGGCGGTCGAAGCAAAGGCAGAAGCATTTCATAAGCCTTTAGGCACGTGCAAATCCTTTCTCCCCCAATGAAAGATGAAAATCAGAAGCAACCGTCCAAAAAATGACTTGGTCAAGAAATCATCCCGAGGCTCATGCCTCATCATCCAACCTTTTCATCCGAGCCTTTTCACTAAAGGAACCACAAATCCCATTTTCCCAAAGCCAGAAACAATCCGGTCAAAGCCGAACTACGACGACCTGAGCTCCTCACAATGAGGGGAACGTAGGCAACCAGAAATGGTCCGGTCATAAGCATATCCAAATTTCAGAAAAATCCGGTCTCATCAAATGACCTCTCCCATAGACACAGTTGTAAGTACCCAAATCTGGCTCATGCCTTCCGGTTAATTTTCCCGACAATTTCGGTAAGTTTTCCGGTAATTCCCTGCATTTTTCTCAAATGCTCCGAAACATTCCGGAACTGTTTTTTATTAAATAAGGGCTGAAGAGGATCCTTCCTAATTAAGAAACACGTTTTTCTTAATTAGGAAGGAGGGTTCTAGAATTTGCCACCTTGCATGGTTCTAGAATGCTGAGTCATTCAGGATAAGCCCGCACGGCTGCATTAGCTCGCTGCTCTTAGCCGCACGGCTTCATTCACCTTATCCAGATTACCTATAAATAGAGGCCTCCTCTACCCATTTCAACACACACAATAGAGGCACAAAATACACAATACACTTATAAACACTCCCAAGACGTGAAGAATATTGGTGCAAGCTCAAGAAGGTGAAGAAGGAAGGCCAAGAAGCTACCTCCCTCCTCCTTGAAGACCCAAGACCAACCTCTCCTCCTAGCTCCGTTCGAAGAAGCAAAGGAAGCAATTGGTAACCTCGCACGCCCTAACCTTGCTTTTAATTGATATACTTGCTCATTGCATTCATATATCTTGCTTGGGACTTGGCATTTATTCATAAAGATCACATCTTTATCACCCCTTTCCCTTTTGCATGCATTAAGACCTCATTTGTCATAAAAATATAGTCTTTTTCATAAAGGTGCATCCTTTGCACCTAAAACCCCCATTTTCAAATAAAAATGTCATTTTTATGCATCATTTGCACATAAAAATCCAATCTTTTCAATAAAAATGCATCCTTTGCATTCAAAAACCTTTTCCAATGCATCATTTGCATAAAAATCCTATCTTTACGCATCACTTGCATAAAGATCATTTCTTTCAATCAAAAGCATCATTTGCTAAAACCAAAAATGTCATCTTTTCATTAAAGAGTCATTTTTCATAATGCATTTCCCCTTTTCCCCAACCTTGGAACGGACCGGTGTAAAAGATCCTATCTTTACATCGTTCCTTCCATTAAAGGTTCACGATTTCTTTGGAAAGGGATAACCTTGAACCCTATATCTCCGATTATCGCTTAAGAAAGAGTATGAAGCCTCTATACGAGCTCGAGCGTCTTAAAGCGTAGGATTGATGGGCTAAGGACCCTCCTTTTCTAAAGAACCTCATCTTTGACCAAAAGAGAGTCATTCTCTCGATCACGCAAGTCCCGAGGGTCCCGAGGTTAAAATGCGATGATCACAAGTCATAAGATGAGGACGGGATCATAATCCCAAATACATAAAATTCCAAGGAATCCCGAGCGATAACCAACAAATGGTTTGTACGTCCGGAAGACAACTTGGGACATTCCCCCCCCCCTTTTCTCAAACACATGCACACAAGAAAGCACGCAAGCAAGCACGATTAATGAAATCATGGGAGACTTGCTCCGGCAAGGCACCTTGGGTGAACGCCAAACGTTCTTCCCAAGGGGTAACTTAACCTCCGAACCCATAAAACCTTTTTTTCAAAGTTTTGAGGTAATCAAAATGGCGTGGCGACTCCGTTTTTCAAATAACTCGGATGTCTTCAAACTCGCGTGAATCCAACAAAATTTGGGCACCACATTCACAGTTTGGCGACTCCGCTGGGGAATCCCAAAGGAGAAAAGCTTTTATTTTCAAAACAAAAAATCGATACTCGGTATATAGGTGGAAACCACTTGCCCTTCCTGTACACTCCCTGATGTGGGAGTTGGGATAACCGGTGGTTTAACAATCCCACGTACTCAAGATCCCTTTTCGGAAAAAAAAAATTTTGAAAAAATAAAAGAAAGCTTTTCCCTTTGAGCGGGTTAGACTCCCGTCGCCGATTTCATTAATCATGCTTGCTTTCTTTACCTTGCATTGCATCATTTGCATCTTGGAATCTGCGCATACTTTGAACGGGAAACAACCCGAAAAAATAGCAAAAGGAATGGAACCCGGAAAATTGATCCATGCGAGCCGTACGGCTCAATCCTCCTCGGATTCTCGACCGGGCGACCTCGTGGCAATTCCACCAGAAAATCATGGTTAATCTGGGCAGCCCTAGCGGCTTGAGGCTACTCGGCTTCATGATCGACTGGGCTCCTTAAAATTTACGTGCTTACGTGTTGCATTTTCCCCGTCCCGAAAATCATTCCTTTAAAACACATTATGAAAATCTCTGTTTTAACTCAAAAAGGAACATTTTTAGGAGACCGCACACTACGCGCACTGATATATCCCGTACACTTTGCACGCACGTCCTTCAAACCCGAGGGTGGTTCCAACTGCAGCCACGGACACTTTACGATGCTCCCGGCGCGCACGGAATCATCCCAACCTCCCCATGGCAGTTGTCGACCAATGCATACCCGTGTCACACGTTTTAAAAACCGTGACTTTTGGTTGGTTTTTGGTCTAGTCCGTGTCATATAGCCCAGCTTGCATACCCACGTAAAGGTCAAGCCTTAGCTCATAACGGAAGCCAAGATTTTCGCTCAAGCGAAATTCCCGACGAAATTCCGACAAGGAAAAATCGGTGGGATCTTGACTCCGACATTGACTATTGACCTTGACCCGCACGGAATGCGTAAGAGTCAAGACCGAGTCTTTGCCAAAAATCAAAAGATCTTTCGCTCAAGCGAAGCTCGCCAAAATTCCGACAAGGAAAAATTGGCAAGATCTTGACCGGCATTGACTTCGATTCCGACCCACGCAACGTGTATGCAACAAAGTTCAATGTGACACCGTGTCATCCGGCTTTTTACCGCCCGACCCATGCCTATTATTCTCTCGGAACATTACCGAAAGTCGAAACCGTCATTCGCTCAAGCGAAACTGCGCCAAAGATCCGTCAAGGCAGAGACGAGACTTTCCCGGTATTGCCTTGACTATAATCCGCATCGCTCGTGCGTTGAAAGGTCCTATGACCCGCTAGACCCGATAGGAGCGTTCTTTACTCTTGGTCGGTGGGATCCGCGTGCCCTATAGGACCCTCGCCCGGGGCTGTCCACCCTGGGAGGTCGAAATACAGGTGGAATACGAGGGGCTTATAGACGTAGTGACGGAACCCACTGATCCAGGATCTAGAGTAGTTGCGAAAAGAAGGGCAAACCCCTTTTCCAACCAAATAGAAATAAATAAAAGACATTGTTTTAAGTAAATTTGAACAATTAATGTAATCATAATTGCATTTTCCTATCTCTGATATCCCTAATCGAGACCTCCTCGGTCCGGTTTCCGATTTTCTATCCCGACCTTTCATGGTCAAACCCTAATCGAGACCTCCTCGGTCCGATTTCCGATTTTCTATTCCGGCCTTTCATGGTCAAATCCTAATCGAGACCTCCTCGGTCCGATTTCCGATTTTCCTATCTAGACCTTTCATGGTCAAATCCTAATCGAGACCACCTCGGTCCGATTTCCGATTTTCTATCTCGACCTTTCACGGTCAAATCTCTAATCGAGACCTCCTCGGCCCGATCTCCGATTTTCTATTCCGACCTTTCATGGTCAAATCCCTAATCGAGATCTCCTCGGTCCGATTTCTGATTTTCTATTCCGACCTTTCATGGTCAAACCCTAATCGAGACCTCCTCGGTCCGATTTCCGATTTTCTATTCCGGCCTTTCATGGTCATATTCCTAATTGAGACCTCCTCGGTCCGATTTTCGATTTCCCATCTCGACCTTTCATGGTCAAATCCTTAATCGAGACCTCCTCGGTCCGATCTCCAAATTTCAATCTTGACCTTTCAAGGTCTCATCTTTTCCGATCAATTAGGATTAGGAGAAAATGTGTTTTGAGTAAAAACTTAAGCAATAAGTGCATGTTACTTGAGCCTTTAGCCTAAACACTTACCTCCAAGTCTAAATCTTACCTACCTTACCTATCCCCGAGCCTAAACCTTGCCTGTCCCTTTCCCGCAGCGAGAAAGAAGTGGGCTAGAATACTGGGTCAGTGGCTTTTCAGAAAACCTTAGGTTCGATACAGCTTCATCGCTCCGTAGAGTCGTAATGGCAGATTTGGATGTAAAACAGTGAGGGTGCAGGAAATCGATGTTTAGGAAGGAAGAGTTAGTCCTGGCTTTGGAAAATGCCCAGAAGGTTCATGAAGAGCAGCTGTCATTGCTCATCGGTGCTCTTCGCCGCAATGGAGTTCAAGTAACAGTTGAGTCCAACGGTTCTCTGGTAGTGGTCGAAGATGAGACTGCAGAAGTAGCCATCTCAGCTCCCCCAGCCTATAACCAATACCTTCCTCCATCCACATGCAATCCCTTGCCAAGGACCACTCCTCCTCAGTCCTTTCCAACATCCCAGCTCATCAGGGCTCCATCGCCCTTAGCTCCTCAGAACGGATTGGGCTTCACCCCACCTGTTCCTCAGTTTCCAAAGAATACCGCCGCCTATACTCCAGCTTCACATAATCAGTTCGAGTTATGTGGCTATGTTCTGAAGCCACTATACCCACCTGAATGCAATCATGAGTTGCCAAAGGATGATTCAAGCTTTCAGCTGTCACCTACTGGATTTAATGAATTCAACCATCAGTCTCACCAGTTTGTTACTATGGTTCCCTCTGCCGATACAAGTCCTGTTGCGATTTCCGGTAACTCGAGAGTCCCCGTTGACTCCCATGTGGCAATATTGATGGAACAAGTGAAACAAATGCAAGAGAAGTTTGACTTCATGATGAGTATCAATACTCCCTTGACCCCAGACGTCGAACCAGGCAAGGAAATGACTCCACCAAGCATGACCCAATGCCACCAGCACCAAACTGCAACCGTACCCATGTCAGCACCAGTTCCTCACAAAGGAAAGAGTGTCGTAGCCTCCTTCAGCCAAATCCAATAATGGAACCAACTGGACAATTGAACTCCGAGTCTTGAGAACAACAATGTCTCCCGAAAACTCCGCAATACGGATATGCCTTTAAGCAAGATGCTGGAAAAGCTGATGAAAGAAAAGCTGATAAAGCCACTGGAGAATTAGAAACCCAGGAATCCCCATGTTCGATTGGATGAATCCAAGCATTGTCTTTTCCATCAATACCATGGGCACAACACTGATGATTGCACCTATTTGAGGCATGAGATCCAGAAATTGATAGAAAATGGGAAGCTCGAGAACCTCCATGGGCCAAAAACAGAAAGTTATGGTAAGAGGTCAATTCAGGAAGCGCAGGGTCAGAAACGTCAGCCTGATGATTTTGGGATGCCCATGAGCAAAGTTTTCGGCGATTTGGTGAAACGAGGCCTTCTCACACCTCTCGAGAATTATAAGTCGAGAAACCCTGGTAGTGTTGACAGGACCAAGTTCTGCGAGTATCACAAGCATTTTGGTCATGTGACAGACAAGTGTGTGGATCTGAAGAAAGAAATTCAGTGGCTGATCTACGAAGGAAAGCTCAAGTTACCTGGCAGTCCAACCCGCGAAGAGTAGCTAGACTAGGGTCTACCTATCCTTTAGTAAGACTAAAAAAAAAAAGAAGAGAGAAAAGGAAAATAGTCTCTCAGTCAACCTTCGTAGGTTCTAGTATTTTTCTCTTTCAATCAAGTCCTCTACGGACATTGTATTTAATCTTCAATTTTCTATAAAAGAGTCTTCTTCTTTTCTTACTAGACTTAAGACATTATTTGCACACCTACATTACATTTAATGAAATGGTTTTATTTTATATGATCATTTGCATTGGTCAACAAATAATCTCTCGAAATAATTAACGTTCTGATTAATCGGTGTGAGAAAGTCAACTAATGCCATCAAGTCATACACTTTCCTTACCCCACAAAAGGCCTCCATAAAGCCATACACTTTCCCAATCATGCCCCCACCTTCATCTTGACCAAGTCAACGACGGCGGCAACAAGGGACAACAAAAGGCCACTCAGCTTTGAAAGATTGACCCCATGTCGACAACAACCAAAGAGCTTGCCTTAGACCTCAAGGATATCAAGAAAGTTCAAGCAGGTGCTCGCCTTGGCCCTCAAAGCTTCAAAAAAAAAAAAAAAAAAATGTAGTGCAAAAAGAGTAATGCCCACTAGACCGAAAATCCCTAAAAAGGCAAGCCTAGGCAAAAACAGGTTGCACATATATAAAAAAAAAAAAAAAAAAGAAGAAAAAATCTCGGTGCAAAAAGAGTAATGCCCACTAGACCGAAAATCCCTAAAAAGGGCGCCTAGGCAAAAACAGTGGTTGCACATAGAAAATAAAAGAAAATGAGGCCAAGGACCCAAAGACCGCCCATCAAAAGCTTGACGGACAGGCAAAATCAAAGCTCAAAGAATGAAAGTTGTCGATAACAATGGGGCGGTCGAAGCAAAGCCAGAAGCATTTCGTAAGCCTTTAGGCACGTGCAAATCCCTTCTCCCCCAATGAAAGATGAAAATCAGAAGCAACCGTCCGAAATGACTTGGTCAAGGAATCATCCCGAGGCCCACGCCTCATCATCTCATCCTAAGCCTTTTCACTAAAGGAACCACAAATCCCATTTCCCAAAGCCAAACACAGTCCGGCCAAGGCCGAACTACGGCGACCTGAGCTCCTCGCAATGAGGGGAACGTAGGCAACCAGAGATGGTCCGGTCATAAACACATTTAAATTCCCGAAAAAAATCGGTCTCATCAGTGGCCTCTTCCATAAGCATATCCAAATCCCTGAAAACCCGGTCTCATCAAATGACCTCTCCCATAGACACGCCGTATTCCGTAAAACCCGGTCTCATCAATGACCTCCCTATACACAATCTTTTCTTTCACACCAGCCAACCTTGATCCGCGACACTGGTTGACTTTCTCCTCATAATTAATAAGAATGTTTTTCTTCATATCGAGATTAGTGGTTGAATAACCCGAACATCAATAAAGGGTTTTAAGCAATCTGGGTGATCATTGTAAATAAAACAAGTTTTCGATGTCTTGACAAGTCTTCTCTTTCTACATCTTAGGAAAGATAGTGCTAAACATCGATTTTCCGTCGCCAGGGCTTCCATACACTTTTACAAACCTTTCTCCGCTTATACTCTCCCAAAAGAGGCAAACCCAAAGCGAGTTTTGTGCCTACATCGAATAAGGCCATCAAAATAACACAAGATCGGGATCTATTCCCACCTTTCGAAAAATATGCCCCTGCATGTATAAATTTCTAAGAATATTTTCTTTCACATTTCCTTTAGGTTGAATGATTGACTAAAGAAAATAAAAAAAAAAGGAGAGAGAAGTATAGGTTTTCCCTCTTCTGCCACAATTCGCATTAGGGCCGCCTCGAAAACTTCTGTCAAAGCATTCCTTTAAACCGGGGCTTCTTTAGCCATTTTCGGGTTCGCATCGGGTTCTTCACTAGGTCCCTAGATGAATCTCGCTTTGTTCGGATCAACCTCAGGATCACTTCCGCAGTACCAATCATATTGGGATTTTCGCTAGGTCATCAGATTGGGGCTTCATTAAGTCACTTCTTCAAAACCTAAGACTTCGCCGCTCGCTCATCCAACCGGAGCTTTGCCGGTGAAAGGATCTTTCATGGGGCTTTGAGAGAGTTCTTCCTCGACCGGGCTCGATAAGTTGTATCCATCCCTAGAAGAGAGGTTTGGTCACTATGACATCTCGCTTTAGTCTTTGGTTATAAAAGCCTCGCGCATCGCCTTCAAGCGCCGTAGTCTCGAGAAAGGAACATTCATCGAGACCCGAGTTTTAAAACCTGGGCCTCAAATTTCAAGAGGGAATCTTAGTCCACGTTGACAACAACAGCAGTTCAGTCCGCACCCAAGGGATACAACCCCACCTGCTTGAAACCCGTCTTAAACACATTCCATATGTACATCCAGACCCAGCCTCTACCATGTTTCCAAGAAAAAAATAACCCCGAGGCTCAGATAATATGCAAATTGAAAAAGCATAATAAAGCGTAAATACAATGTCTTCGCCCCACCGGCGTCAAAATAAAGCAAAAAATAAACAAGTTGTGCATAAAAAAGTGTTCATTGTTTGTTTTGTTCCAAATCTACTCTAGAGACCCCCTAGGCCTCAGATTCTTCTTCTTCCTCATCACTGCTCAGCTCATAGACGCTAGGCTCTCTCATCACGTCCTCCCGGTCGCTCGCATCGGAAAGAGGGATGTTGTCGTGCTCGTACTCCGCCACCGCTCCAAGATATCAGCATTAGGACCTCGACCCTGAGGCCTGGCACTGGATGAGTACTCCGAAGCCGAGGAAAAGGATGCCGCGCCCGACATGCCTCCTTTTGCGCACAGCTCCCGCACGCTTGTTGACGCTTTAGTAGCGCAGCGCTTGACCAAGGATCGGCACACGTCTTTCCGGCCCCTGTTCTGCCCGACCAACCTGTCATAGGTGCGAGCCGGAACCCGAGAAAAGAAAAGAAAATCTCGTAAAATCTCGTAAAAATCTCAGAGAAATTGCAAAAACGAGAAAATCGAAAGCTAAAAAGGGAATAAGACCCTAAGAGTATACTCACAAGCTATATCGTGGCAGTGGTATACTGGGGCTCCCTCGTGTCGTACAGGAATCCTCATCCTCCTCGGTACTCCGTGTACGACGTATGAGAGTGTACAGGAGGGATAGGCGGGTCCGCAGGCTCATCCTCCCCATATCCCCGAGTGACCGCCGCCTTCGTCGCCTTCGTGGCGCCCTCAGCGCCGCTCCACAAACACGGCGTAGGGGGTACCCATGTCAAAATACTCCTCCGCAGCCTATACCTCCTCGGGTACCTCTCAATCTCATCCGCTGCCGATCCCCGGGCTGCAGATCCGTGCTGGAGGATCGTGTGGAGTAATGGCGTCCAATGGAGGGACATGACCATGCCGCCTCGAGAAACGGTCCCCGATATATGATGTCGCAAGTCAGCCCGGCGAGCCACCTCCTCTCGCCTTGTCACCTCAATAGCATCTCCCAAAGAAAATCTCCGATACCTCGCCCTGTGGGTAGAAGTCCACTCCATCCGGTCCATCCTTATTGAGCACAAGTGCTTCACCATCTTGTAGTCGAAAGTGATCCGGGTCTTCCCCGTGAACCTATCCCTCACATCTCCCCTCCAAATAACCATCGCAGGGAAAATGGTGATATCACTCCTGGTTCCAAGGAAAGAACCCGATCACCTCGCAAAACCAGGCCCGCATGTTCAAAAACATCAAAAGGTCATTTTTCTCATAAGAAGTCTCAAGACGTAAAAGAGAAAAGAGAAGAGAAAGAGAGGCTACCTCAAGGGCAAATGAGAAGCGGAGTCATAGAAGCCTTTGTTTCGACCGTACATGTCCAGAGAGAAGTATAACTCACCAATCCGGCCTCTCCCCAAGAGACCGTCCCTATCCCATCCACATCAACCAAAGAGTCAAGGAGGCAAGTCATGGCTAGCGTCCTGTAATTAGCAAAGATAGTGACCGACAAAGATCAACCACACGAAAGCTCTAACTACCAAGCGGGGCCACGTCACTACCAAAGAAAGTCCCACATGCAGCTTCGGGATCGCCACCTCGACATTCCTCGTCTCCATACCCAATCCCTTGGGAATCGGCTCAAATCCAACCAAAGCTCGGAACTCCTCACTGTAATGTGGTCTCTCCAAGTCGCGGGCCTCCCGGTGAACCTGCAGCGCATGTCTGTAAAATCGGCAGGAGTCACAATAAGCTCTCCTACTGTGGAAACTATGAGTAGAGTCCCACCAAAACTCGTAAAGAGCCCGAACTGTGCCCTTGCTCTTTGAGGTGATGTGAATTCCGTGCCGATAGCCTCGACAAACGAATCTAGGCTTCTGTAGCCCTCACTCAAATTCTTGGGGTTCACCCCATTCTTCTCAAAATCCGGCATCCTCTCGCCAAAGCCTGATCGCTATCTCAGTATGGTCCCCTAGACTTGTTCTCACGTAGACAAGCACATCAAAAAAAAAAAAAAAAAAAAAAAAAAAAAGAAGTGTCAGTCCTTCATCTCATTTCAAAAGCATGCATATAGTCACAAAAGTGCACATATTTTTTCAAAAGAAAAGCATTCATACAAGTCTTTTTAGCATCTTTTGCATCAAAACGTGACTTTCATCATTTGAAACACGTCATTTTAAGCACGTTGCTTTCCTAAGGCACAAAATCATAATTTTCACGATTCTTTGCACATAAGCATTATTTTTCAAATAAAATGGCATGCATGAATCATTTTCATCTTCCAAAATCATGTTTTCTCATTGAAAATCATAATTTTGACCTAGTTCTAGCACAAGGCAAGAACTCCGTCTCATATTTAGACAATTCTCATTCTTACTTCATTTGCGAGAAAAAAGTGAGTCATTCTCATAATTTTCATCAAATAAATTGCACATGCATATTCTTAGCCTCATAGGTTGTTCATGCATCTCAAAATCATTCAAAAATCCTAAGAAAATCCTAGAAAATTCCTAAGTTCGGGTTAAGCCCTAAATTATTCAAAAATCAAGCAAAATCATCGGATTTGAGCCAAATAAGAACGCTTACCCCAACCGATCGCGGGTTCGTCGATTTGTGCTCCCTCCTTCCCGGATAGAGCTCCGATGGAGGCGTGAGAAAGTCATACCTCCTATCCGTCCGGACAAGCTCCTTCCTCTTCCTTTGAGCGGCCGCGGAGACATTCCTCCTTGCTTGTCTTGGTGCCGGATCCATCTCAAATCAAGGGAAGCAAGGGAATTCAAAGAATTTCGAAATTCTTTCTTCTCTCCTCTCTCTCTCTCTCAGCTGAATGGGCGGCAACAATGCCCAATAGCCCGTTCAAATCTGTTTTAAATAATCTATAAAAATCAGGTTTCCAGCTGTACGGCTTCTTTTTCCTTCCTCTCATGCCGGGCGGCCTCTTTCGCTCTGAGCAAAAATTACGATTTTGCCCTTGGACTTTCCACTTGGGCCTCCAATCCTCGTTATCCTCTAACTGAGATAACACCCTCTTCAGAAGATATCCCTTATCTCCTAAGCAATCAAGCTCTATTCCCAGTCACCTCCGTTAATTTCGTTATAACGGGATAACGTTAGGTGACAACCTCCGAATTGTCGAGTTCTTCTTAACTTAAGCTACCTCTGTCATGAATAGTGACGTATGCTTAAGTCATTCAAACTTTGGCAACCCATATCTCTGATTCGAAAGAGATTGAGACGTATGCTCAAGTCATTGGCAACCCATATCTCTGATTCGAAAGAGATTGAGACGTATGCTCAAGCCATTGGCAACCCATATCTCTGATTCGAAAGAGATTGAGACGTATGCTTAAGTCATTCAAACTTTGGCAACCCATATCTCTGATTCGAAAGATATTGAGATGTATGCTCAAGTCATTGGCAACCCATATCTCTGATTCGAAAGAGATTGAGACGTATGCTCAAGCCATTGGCAACCCATATCTCTGATTCGAAAGAGATTGAGACGTATGCTTAAGTCATTCAAACTTTGGCAACCCATATCTCTGATTCGAAAGAGATTGAGACGTATGCTCAAGTCATTGGCAACCCATATCTCTGATTCGAAAGAGATTAAGACGTATGCTCAAGTTTTTCAAACTTTAGCAACCCATATCTACGATTCGAAAGAGATTGAGACGTATGCTCAAGTTCACCAAACTCTAGCTACCTCTATCCACTCGATAGTGACGTAAGCTCTAGTTTCAATTAGGTGACATCCTCCAAGAATTGTCAATTAGGTGACATCCTCCAAGAATTGTCAATCGTGTGACACTCCATTAATTGTCAAAATCTCAAGAATCCTAGACATCGTTCCTAACTATCTAGTGATGCTTGAACTACGATCAAGGCTTGATTCCTCCGGAAACGTAGGTAGCCTTTTATAAAAGGTCCAGCCATCCGACCACTTCGGTCACCCCGTTCCTTCGTCGCTCCTCAGTGATAAAGCAGTCCCTCATAGAGACCACCTTGGTCACTTCTAGCATATCCCCGCAGGATCAATTGCTTGACCTCCTAGGTCATTTTCTATTTTCCCCAAAGAAGAGACCGGTTTTCTCTTCTCCCTTCCTCGGCGGATCTTATTCCGAACTACGGCCCCGGCTTGATTCCTCCGGGATACGTAGGTAGCCTTCCAAAAGGTTCACCCACTCGACCGTCTCGGCCATCTAATCCGTCTCGGCATTCGCCAGATCGGATCCTTTTCTATCGACAACCCCACTTGCCTTGCAAGTGACGTTGCCGAGGGGCTTCGTAAGTACCCAAATCCGGCTCATGCCTTCCGGTTAATTTTCCCGACAATTTCGGTAAATTTTCCGGTAATTCCCAGACCTTCCCAAATGCTCTAAACATTCGGAACTGTTTTTTATTAAATAAGGGCTGAAGAGGATCCTTCCTAATTAAGAAACACGTTTTCTTAATTAGGAAGGAGGGTTCTAGAATTTGCCACCTTGCATGGTTCTAGAATGCCGAGTCATTCAGGATAAGCCCGCACGGCCGCATTAGCTCGTCGCTCTTAGCCGCACGGCTTCATTCACCTTATCCAGATTACCTATAAATAGAGGCCTCCTCTACCCATTTCAACACACACAATAGAGGCACAAAATACACAATACACTTATAAACACTCCCAAGACGTGAAGAATATTGGTGCAAGCTCAAGAAGGTGAAGAAGGAAGGCCAAGAAGCTACCTCCCTCCTCCTTGAAGACCCAAGACCAACCTCTCCTCCTAGCTCCGTTCGAAGAAGCAAAGGAAGCAATTGGTAACCTCGCACGCCCTAACCTTGCTTTTAATTGATATACTTGCTCATTGCATTCATATATCTTGCTTGGGACTTGGCATTTATTCATAAAGATCACATCTTTATCACCCCCTTTCCCTTTTGCATGCATTAAGACCTCATTTGTCATAAAAATGTAGTCTTTTTCATAAAGGTGCATCCTTTGCACCTAAAACCCCCATTTTCAAATAAAAATGTCATTTTTATGCATCATTTGCACATAAAAATCCAATCTTTTCAATAAAAATGCATCCATTGCATTCAAAAACCTTTTCCAATGCATCATTTGCATAAAAATCCTATCTTTACGCATCACTTGCATAAAGATCATTTCTTTCAATCAAAAAGCATCATTTGCTAAAACCAAAAATGTCATCTTTTCATTAAAGAGTCATTTTTCATAATGCATTTCCCCTTTCCCCCAACCTTGGAACGGACCGGTGTAAAAGATCCTATCTTTACATCGTTCCTTCCATTAAAGGTTCACGATTTCTTTGGAAAGGGATAACCTTGAACCCTATATCTCCGATTATCGCTTAAGAAAGAGTATGAAGCCTCTATACGAGCTCGACCGTCTTAAAGCGTAGGATTGATGGGCTAAGGACCCTCCTTTTCTAAAGAACCTCATCTTTGACCAAAAGAGAGTCATTCTCTCGATCACGCAAGTCCCGAGGGTCCCGAGGTTAAAATGCGATGATCACAAGTCATAAGATGAGGACGGGATCATAATCCCAAATACATAAAATTCCAAGGAATCCCGAGCGATAACCAACAAATGGTTTGTACGTCCGGAAGACAACTTGGGACATTCCCCCCCCCTTTTCTCAAACACATGCACACAAGAAAGCACGCAAGCAAGCACGATTAATGAAATCATGGGAGACTTGCTCCGGCAAGGCACCTTGGGTGAACGCCAAACGTTCTTCCCAAGGGGTAACTTAACCTCCGAACCCATAAAACCTTTTTTTCAAAGTTTTGAGGTAATCAAAATGGCGTGGCGACTCCGTTTTTCAAATAACTCGGATGTCTTCAAACTCGCGTGAATCCAACAAAATTTGGGCACCACATTCACAACAGTCAAATCCCAGAAAACCCGGTCTCATCAATGACCTCCCTATACACAAACCTTTCTTTCACACCAGCCAACCTTGATCCGCGACATTGGTTGAATTTCTCCTCATGGTTAATAAGAATGTTTTTTCATATCGAGATTAGTGGTTGAATAACCCGAACATTAATAAAGGGTTTTAAGCAATCTTGTGATCATTGTAAATAAAATAAGTTTTCAGATGTCTTGACAAGTCTTCTCTTTCTACATCTTAGGAAAAATAGTGCTAAACACTGATTTTCTGTCAGCAGGGGCTTTCATACACTTTTACAAACCTTTCTACGCTTATACTCTCCCAAAAGAGTCAAACCCAAAGCGATTCTTTGTGCCTACGTCGAATAAGGCCATCAAAATAACACAAAATCGGGATCTATTCCCACCTTTCAAAAAATATGCCCCTGCATGTATAAATTTCAAAGAATCTTTTCTTTCACATCTCCTTAAGATTGACTGATTGACTAAAGAAAATAAAAAAAAAGAAAAAAGATAGGTTCCCCTCTTCTGCTACAATTCGCATTAGGGCTGCCTTGAAACTCTTCAAAGTTGGGGCTTTGCCAAGACGTTTCTTTAGACTGGGGCTTCTTTAGCCATTTTTGGGGTCCGCATTGGGTTCCTCACCATGTTATAAGATGGATTCAGTCTTGGTCAGATTAACCTCAGGATCACTTTTGCAGTACCAATCATATTGGGATTCTTGCTAGACTGGGGCTTCACTAAGTCACTTCTTTGAAACCTAAGACTTCGCCTACTCAGTTCGTCCGACCGGGACTTTGCAACCGGGGCTTTGCCAATGAAAGGATCTTTCCTCGCTTTAATAGAATCTGGGGCTTTGCAGAATTTTTTCCTCAGACCGGGGCCTCGATAAGTCATATCCACCCTCAGAAGAGAGGTTTGATCACTTCAACACCTGTTTTAGTCTTTGGTTCTAAAAGCCTATCAGCATCAGCTTCAAATGCCAGAGTGTGAGAAAGGAACATTCATCGAGACCCGAGGTTTAAACCCAGTCTTAGCCCAAGAGAAATTCTAGTCCACGTTGACAACATCTCAGCAACAACAGCAGTTCAGTCCTCTCCCAAGGGATACGACCCCACCTGCTTGAAACCCGTCTTAAATAATTTCCAAACACATTCCATATGTACATCCAGACCCAATACCTACCATGTTTCCAAGAAAAAAATCACCCCTAGGCTCAAGTAACGTGCCAATTGCTAATGATAACATTTTCTCCTAAAAAGCGCCTCCGTTACTTCCGTTATAACGAGATAACGCCAGGTGACAGTTTCCTAATTGTCAAAAATCCAACTTTAGCTACCTCTATCACAGATTGAGAAGTATGCTCAAGTTTTCCAGCTATATCTACCTCTATCTACTCGATAGTGACGTAAGCTTTAGCTTCCTCAGGTGATAACCTCCATTAATTGTCAAAACCTCAACGATCCTAGGAACTTTTCCTAACTATCTAGATAAAAGCTTGAACTACGACCAAGGCTTGATTCCTCCGGGATACGTAGGTAGCCTTTCATAAAGGTCCAGCCATCCAACCACATTGGTCACCTGTTTCTTTCACCGTTCTTCAATGGTGCGTAAGCTTTTCATAAAAGCCTAACTATCTGACCACATTGGTCACCCCCCTTTATTTGGCACATTCCCAGTAGAATCGGCCGTTTGACCTCCTAGGTCACCCTGTTTCCATTCTTATAGTAAGGGACCAGTATCTCTTCGCCATGCCCTGGTAGGATCAGGCATGTGACCCCTTTGGTCACCCAATTCCAACCCGTGTCGGCAATTCCAGTCCAATTCCAAAGGTTTTGTAAAGTACAGTTCAGGCTACCTTTGTCACGCGAAAAACCTAGCCACTTGGCATACAAAGTCGTGCGACATACTTAGCCCATGTGGCTGGATTTTACAATTTTTGCCCCTGTAGGCCCAATTTTACGAATTTTGTCCCCATAGGCCTATTTTACCCTTTACGCCCCTGGCATATCCAATTATATTTCTTAAATCAATCAAATTTTCCTTCTAGTGCCCCCGTGGCCTATTTTACAAATATAGCCCCGTGGCTCGTTTTATTAATTTTGCCCCTGGCATTTTCAATCCTATCTCTCAAAAGTATCGGGTCCTTCCCGTTTCTTTACAAAAGTTATCGGGTACATCCCACTTTCTTTACAAAAAATTATCGGGCACGTCCCACTTTCTTTACAAAAAATTATCGGGTACGTCCAACTTTCTTTACAAAAAATTATTGGGTACGTCCCACTTTCTTTACAAAAAATTATCGGGTACGTCCCACTTTCTTTACAAAAAATTATCGGGTACGTCCCACTTTCTTTACAAAAAATTATCGGGTACGTCCCACTTTCTTTACAAAAAATTATCGGGTATGTCCCACTTTCTTTACAAAAAATTATCGGGTACGTCCCACTTTCTTTACAAATAATTATTGAGTCCTTCCTACTTCTTTACAAAATTCATTCTTCCTCGCGATCTCCGTTATTCCCGAATGAAGGAATAACATTTCGCTCTCTTTCGATCTCCGTTATTCCCGGATGAAGGAATAACATTTCGACCTCTCTCGCGATCTCCATTATTTCAGGATGAAGGAATAACATTTCGCTCTCTCGCGATCTCCGTTATTCTAGAATGAAGGAATAACATTTCGCTATCTCTCGCGATCTCCGTTATTCCAGAATGAAGGAATAACATTTCGCTCTCTCGCGATCTCCGTTATTCCCGAATGAAGGAATAACATTTCGCTCTCTTTCGATTTCCGTTATTCCAAGATGAAGGAATAACATTTCGACCTCTCTCGCGATCTCCGTTATTCCAGAATGAAGAAATAACATTTTGCTCTCTCGCGATCTCCGTTATTCCCGAATAAAGGAATAACATTTTGCCATCTCTCGCGATCTCCGTTATTCCCGAATGAAGGAATAACATTTCGCTCTCTTTCGATCTCCGTTATTCCAAGATGAAGGAATAACATTTCGACCTCTCTCGCGATCTCCGTTATTCCAGAATGAAGGAATAACATTTCTCGCTCTCTCGCGATCTCAGTTATTCCCGAATGAAGGAATAACATTTCGCTCTCTTTCGATCTCCGTTATTCCAAGATGAAGGAATAACATTTTGACCTCTCTCGCGATCTCCGTTATTCCAGAATGAAGGAATAACATTTCGCTCTCTCGCGATCTCCGTTATTCCCGAATGAAGGAATAACATTTCGCTCTCTTTCGATCTCCGTTATTCCAAGATGAAGGAATAACATTCGACTTCTCTCGCGATCTCCGTTATTCCAGAATGAAGGAATAACATTTCGCTCTCTCGCGATCTCCGTTATTCCCGAATGAAGGAATAACATTTCGCTCTCTTTCGATCTCCATTATTCCAAGATGAAGGAATAACATTTCGACCTCTCTCGCGATCTCCGTTATTCCAGAATGAAGGAATAACATTTCGCTCTCTCGCGATCTCCGTTATTCCCGAATAAAGGAATAACATTTCGCCATCTCTCGCGATCTCCGTTATTCCCGAATGAAGGAATAACATTTCGCTCTCTTTCGATCTCCGTTATTCCAAGATGAAGGAATAACGTTTCGACCTCTCTCGCGATCTCCGTTATTCCAGAATGAAGGAATAACATTTCGCTCTCTCGCGATCTCTGTTATTCCCGAATGAAGGAATAACATTTCGATCTCCGTTATTCCAAGATGAAGGAATAACATTTCGACCTCTCTCGCGATCTCCGTTATTCCAGAATGAAGGAATAACATTTCGCTCTCTTGCGATCTCCGTTATTCCCGAATGAAGGAATAACATTTCGCTCTCTTTCGATCTCCGTTATTCCAAGATGAAGGAATAATATTTCGACCTCTCTCGCGATCTCTGTTATTCCAGAATGAAGGAATAACATTTCGCTCTCTTTCGATCTTTGTTATTCCCGGATGAAGGAATAACATTTCGACTCAATAAAAGTTCGAACTACGGCCTGACTTGATTCCTCCGGGATACGTAGGTAGCCTACTTTAGATTTAGCCAATTCGTCACATATGACACCTCCTTTCCCCAGTGGATCTTCTTGAACTACGATCAAGGCTTGATTCCTCCGGGATACGTAGGTAGCCTTTTATAAAGGTCCAGCCATCCGACCGCAATGGTCACCCTCTTCCATCATCGCTCCTCAGTGGTGAGGCATCCTTTCATAAAGGTCCAGCCATCAGACCACATTGGTCGCCCCTTTGTCATTCGTCACTCCTCAGTGGTGAAGTAGCCCCTCATAAAGGTCCAGATATCCGACCACATCGGTCACTTCTAGCATATCCCCAAAAGGATCAACGACTGACCTCCTAGGTCATTTTCTCTTCTATTTCCCCAGCAAGAGACCAGTTTTCTCTTCTCTATTCCTCAGCGGATCTTTTCAGAACTACGGCCTGGCTTGATTCCCTCTCGGGATACGTAGGTAGCCTTCCAGAGGTTTAGCCACTCGACCACCTTGGTCATCCTAATCCGTCTCGGCATTCGCCAGATTGGATCCTTTTCTATCGACAACCCCACTCGCCCTGCAAGTGACGTTGCCGAGGGGCTTCTGTAAGTACCCAAATTTGGCTCATGCCTTCCGGTTAATTTTCCCGGCAATTCCGGTAAATATCCCGGTAATTTTCCAGACTTTCCTAGAGTTCCGGAGCAATTCCGAAACTGTTCCAAACCTCTTAAGGGCTGAAGAGAATGCTTAGTAATTAAAAAACACGTTTTTCTTAATTCCAAAAAGCTTCTAGAATTGCCACCTTGCATGATTCTAGAAACATGCTGAGTCATTGTGGATAATGCCGCACGGCTACATTAGGAGAAGACTCCTAGCCGCACGGCTTCATTAGCCTTATCCAGACTGCCTATAAATAGAGCCCTCCTCTACCCATTTAACTACAACAATAAGGAGAGCAATACCAGCATAAAAACACTCTCTAAATACTCCACGAAGATCAGGAAGTTGAAGGTGCCAAGAAGCCACCCCCCTCCTCCTTGAAGCCTCCAAGAGTTGGTCCTTCCACCTAGCTCAACCCAAAGGAGAAGAGGCCACCACCATTGTTAACCTCTCACTCTCTTAACCTTGCATTTTACTTGCTCTATATGATTTAAATTGCTCATTGCATTCATATATTGTCATTATCTTGCTTGGGACTTGGTACTTATCATTAAAGATCATATCTTTATCATACCCCCCTTCCCCCTTTGCATGAAATAGGCATCACTTGCTATTAAAAATGTAATCTTTGAATCAAAGGTGCATCCTTTGCACCTAAAAACTCCCTTTTTTACAATAAAAATATCATCTTTATGCATCCTTTGCTCATAAAAATGCAATCTTTACATCCAAAATGCATCATTTGCATATAAAAATCATGTCTTTATAATAAAGGGGCATCCTTTGCCACCTAAAACCCATTTACATGCATCCTTTGCATCAAAAATCATCTCTTTGCATGAACTTAGCATCCTTTGCTTTCAAAAATGGAACCTTTATGCATCCTTTGCATATTAAATCCTACTTTTCCTCATAAAAATGCATCCTTTGCAAATCAAATGCATCCTTTGCATAAAGATCACTTCTTTAAACCAAAAAGCATCATTTGCAACCCAAAAATGTCATCTTTTCACTAAAAATGTCATTTTTACATGCATTCCCCCATGTCCCCATTAGCAACCTTGGAACGGACCGGTGTAAAGATCCTATCTTTACATCGTTTCTTCCATTAAAGGTTCCATAATCTCTTTAGAAAGGGATAACCTTGAACCCGATATCTCCGATTATCACTTAAGACGAGCATGAAGCATCCATATAAGCTCAATCGTCTTAAGGTGTAGGATTGATGGGCTAAGGACATTCCTTCCTAAAGAACCTCATTTTTGGACTATAAAAGAGAGTCCTTCTCTCGATCACGCAAGTTCCGAGGTTAAAATGCGATGATCAGAAGTCCAAGATAAGGACGGGATCAAAATCCCGAATACATAAAATTCAAGAAATCCCGAGCGACAACCAATAAATGATTTGTACGTCCGAAAGACAACTTGGGACATTCCCTCCCCTTTTATTCAAACACATGCACACAAGAAAGCACGCAAGCAAGCACGATAAACGGAATCTAGGGAGACTTGCTACGGCAAGGCACCTTGGGTGAACGACGATCCGTTCTTCCCAAGGGGTAACTTAACCTCCGAACCCATAAATCCTTTTTTTCAAAGTTTTGAGGAAATCAAAATGGCGTGGCGACTTCGTTTTTCAAATTAAACCGGATGTCTTCAAACTCGCGTGAATCCAACAAAAATTTGGGCACACATTCACACTAGGCCTCCCTTTCGGGTTTTCAACCTAGTTGGGTATTACTCTTTTAGCACCTTTTTTTTTCTTTTTTTTTTTTTGGTGCAACCCTGTCTTTTACCTAGACCGCCCTTTCGGGTTTTTCAACCTAGTTGGGTATTACTCTTTTAGCACTTTTATATATATATATATATATATATATATATATATATATATATATATATATATATATATTTTTATTTTTTTGTGCAACCCCGTCTTTTACCTAGGCCGCCCTTTCGGGTTTTTCAACCTAGTTGGGTATTACTCTTTTAGTACTCTTTTATATATATATATATATATATATATATATATATATATATATATATATATATATATATATATTTATTTATTTATTTTTTTGTGCAACCCTGTCTTTTACCTAGGCCGTCCTTTCGGATTTTTCAACCTAGTTGGGTATTACTCTTTTAGCACTCTTATTGGGAGATGACTCGGTGTTTCACGCGTAGTATCTGCGCAGCTTGTCGCCATTTACTGGGTGTACAAAAGGATTTTCGTCGAGGTCTGCGAGTTGCATGGCTCCTCCGGAGAAGATTTTCTGAACGACGTATGGTCCGACCCAGACAGGCTCCCATTTGCCAAGCGGGTTGATGCTGACTGGGGGCTTTTCTTTCAAAACTAGGTCACCTTCCCTGATGTCCCGGTGTTTCACTTTCTTATCGAAGGCTCTGGTCATCCTTCCTTGGTAAGCTCGGATATGTTCCTGGCTCTCAATCGACGTTCATCTAGCAGGGCCAATTCATCATGGCGACTCTGGAGCCATTCGACCTCGTTGATCTGAATTTCTAACAGCACACGGAGTGAGGGGATCTCTAGCTCGACTGGGAGCACGGCTTCCATTCCGTAGGTGAGAGCAAATGGTGTTTCCCCGGTTGCCGTTCTGACGGATGTTCTGTATCCCCAGGGAGCAAGGTGAAGTTTGTCAGGCCAATCTCTGCCTCAGACAACCATTTTCCGAATGATGTTTTCCAAGGTCTTGTTTGCTGCTTCGACGGCTCCGTTAGTTTGGGGCCTATAGGGAGATGACTTGTGACGGGTTATTCTGAATTCCGCTAGCACTCGTCGCATTCCCTCAAAGTGGGATCCATTATCTGAGATGATTTCGGCTGGCAACCCGTATCTGCATATGATGTTCTCTTTTATGAAGAGGGCTACTTTCTTTGAGTTGAGGACTTTGTAGGATTTGGCTTTGACCCATTTGGTGAAATAGTCCACTGCTACCAGGACGAATTCGTGGCCGTTGCTGCCTGATGGTGTGATTTTGCCTATGAAATCAATTCCCCAAGTGATGAAAGGCCAAGGGGTTGTCATGCAGTAGAGCTCGTGAGGAGGCAAGTGGTTGAGTTTCGAGTACCGCTGGCATTTGTCGCAGCTTCTGACGAACTGGATGCGCCGCTTTCTATGGAGATCCAAAAGTACCCCATTCTCAGTATGATTTGCATTAGAGCCCGAGCATTCATGTGGGGACCACAGGTACCACCATGTATTTCTTTCACGAGTTCAGTGGCCTCTTGTTTGCTGATACACCGCAGGAGGGGGCCTTGATAGCGCTTCTTGTACAGCATATTTCCCAAAAGAACATAGTGGGAGGCGAGTCGCTTTAGGGCGAGAGGCTTTTTGCTTTGATTCCTTCTTTATATTCCCCATCTTCATTTTTGAAAGAGGCTTCGCCGTTCTTCAAGTACTGATAAATCTGGGTATACCAGGGATCATTGGCCAGTTCGGTCTCCACTTCGATCTCGAAGCAATAAGCTGGGTTTTCTCTTCTCCCGACTCTGAATGGTTTGACAAACTTTCCTTCAGGTATTTCAACGAGAGAGGCTAGTGTTGCCAGAGCATCTGCGAACCTGTTGCGATCTCTGGGCAAGTAATGAAAGCTGATTTCCTTGACTTGTGTCACTAGCTCTTCCATATAAGTGTGATATTTTTGTAGACCCGGGTCCACGGTCTTCCATTTGTTAGAGACCTGGTTGATGATGAGGGCAGAGTCACCATACACTTCCAACTCTTTGATATTTCTTTCAAGAGCGGCCTCCAACCCGGCTATGCAAGCTTCATATTCGGCGGCGTTGTTGGTAACCTTGAAGTTCAACTTTATTGCTATAGGGGTATGCTCGTCAGTAGGATCGACCAAAAGCATTCCTATTCCATTTCCCCTTTTGTTTGACGCCCCGTCAAAGAAGAGCTGCCAACGATTTTCTCCTTCTAGAGCAAAGATTCCGTCATCAGGGAATTGGGGTTCAGGTCCTCGGGACTCATCACTTGGAAAGTCGGCCAACTGTTCCGCCATTATTCGCCCTTTCACGAATTTTCTCATCACGTAAGTGATGTCGTATTTAGCCACGAAGAACGACCACTTTGCCAACCTCATGGAGATGGAAGGCTTGTCGAACAAATATTTGATGGGGTCCAACTTCGAAACCAGATGTATCGGGTGAGACTGCATGTAGTGCTTCAACTTTTCCACTACCCAGACCAGGCCTGCGCAAGTCTTTTCACAAGCAGAGTAATTGAGTTCACTCCCTTGAAGCTTTCTGCTTACGAAGTAGATGGCATTTTCAACCTTGGAATCTTTCTTCTCTTGAGCTAACATAGCCCCAATTGTTGTATCCGTGACAGTTAGATATAGCAATAGTGGCTTTTGCTGATGTGGTGTGCAAAGGATTGGGGGATTCACAAGGTACGCCTTGATCTTTTCAAAAGCGAACTGGCATTCTGGAGTCCATTCCGTGTAGGCACTTTTCTTCATCAACTTAAAAATCGGTTCGCAGATCGAGGTTAGCTGATTTACAAAACGGCTTATGTATTGCAGTCTTCCCATGAAGGATTTTACTTCTGTCAGCGTCTGAGGTGGTTTCATTTCGACTATGGCCTTGATTTTCTGGGGGTCTACTTCAATTCCCCGTTCCGTCACCATATATCCTAGTACCTTGCCTCGTCTTACACCGAAGGTGCATTTGGCTGGATTCAGTATCATGTTGTGGTCTCGGAGGCGGCCGAAGAATTTTCTCAGATCAACGAAGTGTTGGCCATCGGATCCTTTGGAATGTATTATCATATCATCCACATAGACCTCAATTTCTTTGTGGATCATGTCATGGAACAAGGCTGTAGTTGCCCTCTGGTAAGTAGCCCCGGCGTTCTTCAGTCCGAACGGCATAACCGTGTAGCAGTACGTGCCCCAAGGGGTTGTGAAGGCTGTCTTGGCTTGGTCTTCCTCTGCCATTTTGATCTGGTTGTAGCCGGCAAAGCCGTCGACGAAGGATTTAACCTCATAATTGGCCGTGGTATCCACCAGCATGTCAATATTTGGTAGGGGAAAATCGTCTTTTGGACTAGCCTTGTTCAGATCTCTGAAGTCCACACAGCATCGGATCTTCCCGTTGGCCTTGGTTACCGTTACTATGTTGGAAAGCCATGTCGGATATTCAATGACCCTGATGAATCCTGCTCTGAGCATCTTTTCTATCTCCTCTTTCAGCTACAGAGACCATTCGGGCTTAATTCTTCTCAGCTTCTGCTTTACTGGCTTGACTTCCGGATCGAGCGGTATCCGATGTTCAACTATGGAAGGGTCGAGGCCAGGCATATCCTTATAGGACCATGCAAACACATCCATAAATTCTCTTAGTAGCTCAATCAGAGCATCCTTTTCAATTCCTTCGAAGAAGCTACCAATTTGCGTCTCTTTAGGCTCTTCCGCAGTTCCCAGATTCACACATGTCAAAACCTCTTCGGCAGCTTGGGCTCGATTTTCCTTTTTTCGAACAACCTGCTTAAAGATTTCTTTAATATATTGTTCATTTAATGTTTCTGCTTCTTTATCTAGTGAATCATTATTAACTGTTTTTAGATTATTAGTTAATTTATCATTAGTTAAAGTGGCAATCAGGGGATACTCAGAAAGGTTCATCATTTCATTAAGAACGAAAGGGAATACGGCATTTGGTACAACCTCATAGTCTTCAGGCGTAAGGCCATCGGACGACTCTAGAGACTCGAACTCGACAATGAGAGACTCAGAGGACTTTACATAGGTTGACACAAGGGGACGGGGGACCAATCCAAGCTTGGTGATCATTTCTTCCTTGGTTGCGGACGGACCCGAGAGAGTTTCCCAATTCTTCAGTGGCATTGCTGTCAGTGGCCTCATGACTCGGGAATTGCATTGTTTCTGTCCTCCTCCCTCAATCATTGCTACCATCTCCTTAACTGAACCAAAATCAATCAGGTCTGGCACCTGGACCTCTTCTCCGAATAGCTGGTGCATAACAGGACCATCCAGTCATCTGAAAGGAACTCTGTGGCTTTAGCTTTCGGCACTGTCAGCTCAAACTCAGCTTTTGGTCCTTCCTGGGCAATCGGGATCACGGTAGCAAGTTTCTCGAACTGCTCTACTAGGCTTGACACGCCTTTGAAAGTATACTCGCTTTCCATGGTGGTGGTAGCCCCAGGTATCTTGGGTAGATCTAGAAACATTCTACGGACCTGATTAGCTTTGGTTCCCCTGAACTTGCTGAGGTTATCCTGTAGCTTCAACCATCCCTCTGTAGGAGTAGGGTCTTTGACTGTGGCAGTATCCTGCTGTGGAGAGCCTTTTACAAAGTAGTCAGCCAGATTAGGACTGAAAGGGAGAGATTTAGGACCATTGATCGGGACCCCTCTCGCGACAGCTTCTCCCCTTTTTTGAGCAATTTCCTTTTCTTTCGCAGTATCCACCGAGGTTGGTTCATATCCCAGGCCGTGGCGAGTTTTCTGTTCTTTCACCTCAATGACTTTGTGAGTTCCTTGTTGATGCTTCCCCAGACCTAGGCCAGGCAGGTAGCTCATCTGTCTCATCATCTTCAAGACTGGAGGGATTTTGTCCTGAGTGACCGTCAGATCCACGTTGCAAACTTGGGCTTTAGGAGGCTCGGCTGTGAAACCTGTTAGCATGAGGCCTTCCTCATCATGTTTGATCTCCAGAATAGGTATTCCACCCATATCAGTGCCCTCCAAAGTGACTAGGTCCCCATAAATGGTCGTTAGATCCCCATCTGAGACGAACTTTACACACTGATGGAGACTCAAAGCGACCCACTTGACTTGGTGCAGCCAGGGTCTTCCCAACAGAGCGTTGAAGGTAATTAGGATATCAATGACCTGGAATTCCACGGGTATCCTTTTCTTGCCAAACCAGAGGTCCAAAGTAGCAACCCCAAGTATTGTACGAGATGTTGAATCATACGCTTTGACCGTGAGGGAGGAAGGCTTCAGATCTGTAGACTTGATGTCGAGCAGACTTATGATCTTGGCTGTGAGGATATTCATTCCGGACCCATTGTCAATTAAAACCCGAGGGAGACGTCGTTCGTCTAGCTGGACTGTGACGAAGAGAGGCTCATTATGATCGGCTACGAATTGAGGCAGATCAAGATCTGTGAAAGTGATTATGTTCCCGTAGTGGATGTTCCCAATCAATTGCACTACGTCATCGGGGGTAGCATAGATAGGGACCAGTGTGTGGGCCAGGATTTCTTCCAATTTTAGCTTGTGAGGATAAGACGAGGTGAGTAGGGACCACAAAGAGATGTTGGTCTGAGTCTGTTTCAACTGAGTGAGCACGGGATCCTCCTTCTCGGGGTCAGGAGTTTCGGCTGTCTTGGCATAGGGGCTACGGTTCTCCCCAGGTGCTTGATCTGCTGCCTTCTTATCTGCCTTGGGGTTCCCTTGGTAGATCTGCCCGGACCTGGTCAACATGTTAACTTCCTTATCTGTTGCTTCTTTGCTAGATTTCTTCAATGCTGTCAGGGTCAACGGAGGAGTTTGTTTGGCTACTGGCCACTGGTTCTGACGGAGCTTAGCAATTGTGAGGGGCTGAGCTTGGGGATTTTGAGCTTTACTGGTTCCTACCTGGGCAGCCTTTTGGATTGCTTCCCAAGTTACGGGCTCCTGAACCCGGGATTGCGTCGTCGTTCCTTGGATGGCCCACATAACTAGGGCATCTTCCGATTCATCCTCATAATCATAGCTTGCCTTGCCCATAGTTATCATACAGTAGGAGCTGCTACTCTCGGGGCTCGGTGGCTTTTCCTTTTCATCTCCGGTATAGTGCAGTAAATCTGGCTCCTTTTTGTAATACTCGGCGCTAGAGATGATTATGGCGTTCTGTGTGGGAGGTGCATCGGGTATCATGCCAGTGTCCAGGACCTCTTTCAGAGCTAAAATGCATTCGGTAAAAGTGATTTCTTCTTGGGTAATCCTGACAAGGATTGTTACTTTGCCTCTGGGCGGGTTTGATCTGACCATGGTTACTTTCTCATTGGGGAGGATAGGAGTCAGTCTCCCCTTTTCTAACAGATTTTCAACTATCTGCTTGGATCGTATGTTCGAGAATCCTTTCCCCAAAGCATGGTAGGCAGTGTTCAATTCTATGACGTCTACATATTCAGCCCCAGGAAAATTCATAGCTTTCATGTCTTCGGTTTCGTGGTCATCTTCCGAAGTTTCTTCAATCTTTCGACTGTCAGTCTCCATCTTATCATACATCTTTTTCCTTTCGCCTTTGCAAACAAGGCAACCACAAGTGAAGGACAGACAATGCTCCCTTCCGCAGTTTGACGTAGCAGCTCGGTATATCTGGGTCCAGATGAGGAGTACCACGGGTCCACTGTCGGGTGCGGGAGCAATTAAGAAGGCGTCATGCGGGTCCATGGGTATGAAAGCAACTGGGGAGACATTTAGGTCCATAACCCTTTTCAGTGATTCCATGCACTCGATGTGTTCGAGAGGCTCGGCAGTGACCCTTACAGTTGTGATGCCATAAGTTCTAGGGGAGGATGAAAAAGAGCCAATGACATTTACAAATTCATCGTCCGCCGATTGCTGGAAACCTCCCTTTTTGACCAGTGCTTCAATGAAATTTCTCCATTCGCCCACTAGGTTCTTATAGGGAACATTGTGCTCTAGGATTTCGGACTTGTATTGTTCTTCATGTGGGCTTTGTTGCTCTTCATTCCCTGAAGTATCCGGGCATTGACCACAAGTGCATCTTACGAGGGACACTTCGTGGGGGCCCGTTTCCATTAGTATCTGATCCGCATTTTCTGGCGGCCCTTCATCATCGCTGGCTGACAACCACCCATTGTGCCCGGCACCCATGAGGTCATTTTCGGCATGATTGTTCCAGACTGATTCTGGATCTTGGGCCTCAGTTGACTCCTCGCTTTCGTCGTCATCATCGTCATCACTATCGTCGAAATCGTCATCCCATACTGTCTGAACCTCGGCTAGGAGAGAACGCCGATCAAATATGTTAGGGGAAGATGGGTGCGTGCAACCGCAGAAGTTGTCATAGGCTCCTAATGCTGGAAGAGGCAGCTGTGACTCAGCTTTTCCTCCCAGGAACTGCGGGGGAAGAGTGATAGGGGTGGCACGTATTTGACTCCGGGCAGGATATGGAAACAATCCTCCTTTCCTGAATTTTTGTCTTCACTGTCCTCGGGATCGTACTCGGCTTCTCCCAGAACCAACTTGCAGAAGTGTATTAACTCCAGGTGTTCTTCGGCCTCTTTGCTGATAAGCCCCAACACAGGCGCCCGCCTAAAGCTTTCTTGTTCAATCCTCCTTGAATGCTCTAACCATCTCGTATAAATGGTTTTCTCATGATTTGACCTGAACAGCCCCAGTTTTTCGGTGTCAGCTATCCCTTCCTCCGAGATGTAGCGAGCTTCATATTTTTGCAAGAAACTTCTAACATGGGACCAAGGAGGATTGGTTTGTTCATCATCCTCAAGGCTGAGAGGGAATCCGAATTCAGGATCCTCGACAAGGTTGGTCATGGGTATTTGGATATCAGTTTCCACATCTTCATAGGCATGTGAAGGTTCTCCAATTTCGATCCTGTTTACTTGGTTATGGTTTCTTGGAAAAGGATTTTTTACTGTATTAGGCCCCTCGGGGCCTTCCAACTTTCCTTGCTCTATCAAACCTTGGATTGCCTTTTTCAGAGTATAGCAATTATCTGTCAGATGTTCGTGGGATTGATGAAAGGCGCAATACTTAGAGGTATCCACGGGAACATTCGGATTCCTGGGTTGGAAGTTCTCCAAAGGCCGCAGTAAACCTTCTTTCACCAATCCTCTAAAGATGTCGTTCAGAGGCATTCCAAAGCTTTCGAGGTTTATGAACCGAGGTTTGGGCTCAGCTGGTTTCCGGGGAGCAAAAGAAGTTGCATTATTACATTCTTGCCCCACGTAATTGATCACCTCTTTACCCTTAGCAGGAACAGGAGCAGTGTTGGAGGGAGGAGCCCTGTATCTGTAGGCAGGTGCAGCAGCCTGCTGTTGATTATAAGACTTTTCAAACTTAGCCGCGGAGTTAACCATAGCACGTAAGTCCGGGTAGGGGAAGTTGCTAAGGGAAGTTTTCAAATACGGTTTCAGGCATGACTGGAAGATATCCAAATGTTTCTCTTCAGAAGGAGGAATGGCCATCTCACTAAGTTTCAAATTCCACCGCTTGTAAAAATCTCCGACATTCTCGTCGGGACGCTGCACTGTTGTCTGCAGATCAACTCTATTTGTTTCCCATTCCAGATTAGCTTTATATTTCTCGGTAAAAGCACTAGTGATCTGGTCCCATGTGGCCCTGGCCTCGGGATTTAAGCGAAAGAACCATTTTAGAGCACTGGATTTCAAAGAGAGGCTGAAATAGTCGGCCAGCTACTGATTTGTGCACCCTTTGGCTTTCATTGCCAAGGTATACGTGTCCAGATGAGTTTTCGGGCACGCAGTCCCATCAAACAGGTCTAAATTAGGCATCACAAACTTGTGGGGCAGGGGAACAATGGAGTTCGGGTCCGTAGGCCGGAAGGCAGATTTCTTAGCAGTTAATTCAGCAATCTGTGCTTTCATTTCCTTGTGTTGTTCCATGAACCAGGCCAAGTGAGGGTCCTGTGGTGGAGCCATGGCGTTCAGACTGGTGACTGAGCTGGAGAGAGGAGTTACCACTGGCGGCACACTGGTGGAGGGAATACCATATCCCGGAGCATAGGTGTAAACATACCCTTGACCCGGATTGCCCTGAGGGGTAGGAGCTTGAACATGACGGTTGAGCCCGAAAGCTTGCTGCGGGTTTCCCAGGGACAGAGAAGGTGGGGGCAGACCCGAGGTAGCCGGGTAGCTCGGGTTTCCAGGGTAAGACTCATAAGTAGGCCTAGGTGCGGGCTGGTGTCCCTGGTTGTTGAACTGCATGCCTGGCTGGGGCGAGGGTGTATGACCAGGAGGGTACTGCGGTCCTGGTGATTCTGATAAAACTGGAATAGGGGCTTGGTGGCCCATTGAACCCTGAGTGAGAAATGGGTTTGTGGAAGCTGTGTTAGGAGCAGCTGAACTAGTATCATTCTGAGGAGGGGCTCGACCGTTGCCCTGCACCAAACCGTGGTGGCATCCCAAACTGCCGCGGCACTCGAACCGTTGTGAAGGTCCGGATTGATCGGTTCCGAACTGAGGCGGGATCCCAATTTGCTGTGGCATTCCAAGGTACCCCCAACCATGAGAAGACATTCTGTACTGATTTTGTCCCCACTGAGGAACTGCGATCTGGCTTGTCCCGTCAGGCTGCATGGATCCGGTAGTCTGTAGTTAGGGAGCTGGCTGACCCAAAGATCGAGGAGCATGGGCACTGGTAGTAGTACCATAGCAGGTTGGTGGCGGCATTCTGGAGTAGTCAGGGCAACCAAGAGTGGGATTGGAGTCTTCCTCTTCTTCCACGGTGAAGGTGCCATTCTGGAGTAGTCAGGGCAAACCATGGCTCCTAATAGCTTCCATAAGGCTATTCACTTGTGCTTCCTGTCGTAATCTCATCTGTTCGGCTAACTGATTCCATTGCTGTTCTGTTTGGGGAGTCCCGGGAGGCGGAGTGATGTTGTCCCCATCATTACCAGCTGATGCAGACATTCTGAAACTCGGAGTCGAAACAAATGGTGAAGCTGACGATGCGCTTGACTCTTCCCAACTGATCAGACGGTGACCCGGAGCCCGAAACCAAGCTTTGTGAGGAGCTGCGGGGGAAAGACACGAGGGTTCAGATATTTGGGAATGAAGGAGGGTAGGTGTTTGGGCTTAGGGCTCATGCAACATGCAGTTATTTGTTCTTGTTTACTTAAAATATGTTTTATTAAAACCTAAGCGGTTGGAAAAGATTGCTCTTCTTTTTCCTTTTTAACTACTCTAAGTCCTGGATCAGTGGGTCCCGTCATTACGCTACAGACCCTCAACCTGTAACCCCGAACAAAGGTTCTGTAAGGCAAGCAGGTCCCACCGACCGAAAAGAAAGACGATCCTAAAGTCTGGCGGGTAATCGAGTCTTAACGCGTATTCAATGTAAATTACGGACAAAGCTGACATCAAAGGTCAAGATTGTGTTAAGTGTCCATAATTGATCTTGACCCGTCGTCAGTTAGGCCGTAATTAGACATGGAATAATCGTTAATCCTTGATGACTCAGTGTCATGCCGGGAGTCGGTGCATAAGTTGTGCAAGTCAAAGTCAAAGTCAAGGCGCCAGTCAAGATCTGGTCAAAGTCCGTGACGGAAACCGGCATAACTTCGACTGATTAGGGCCTCCAAAAGATATTGACTTGGCGTGTCGACTAAGGTTTGACTGGCACGGTGTATACACAGACAGGGCACGACACGGACCAAACTAAAAACCAACCAGGTCTCAGACAAAGTGTGTCACGGACAAGTGCATGGTCGACACGAGGCTCCAAGGGATGTTTGGGTAGTCCCGTGCTCGCACCGAGAGGCGTAGTAAGGCCAAACGGGCTGCTACTGGGATTTTCCCGAATTAAGAACGTAGTGTGCAGTGTAAGGCCAAGTGCGCGTAGTGTGTGGCAGTCTATCTTCTTTTTCTGAGTAAAATAGAAATTTTCACATGTGTCTTAAAGAGTATGATGCATGCGAAAGATTTTGAAAATGATTTTTTTTTTTGATTTTTTTTGATTTTTTTTTGAAAATATTTTTGAAAAAGTTTTTTTTTTGAAAGCAAATAAACACATAAGCACATAAGCACGAGATTCAAACAGTTAAGGAAACGGGTCCGACAGTCAAAATTTTGACTTTTTCGAGGCGGCCAAAAGATAACAACGCGAAACGGGGGAAACAAACACACACACACATACAAATGGTTTCAAGTGTCGGGACGGAAGTTTGACCCACAAAAGCTTTTCTCTTTTTTTTTTATAAAATGATACCGGTACGTGGCTTTGTTAGACCATAATTTATCCCAAGCCTCGGGTTAGGAAGCAGTACAGGAAGCTTAATGGTTTCCACCTATATACCAAATACCATTTTTTTCATTTTTTTTTATTTAAAAAAAAGGTAAAGCTTATTTTTAAAATCCCCAGCGGAGTCGCCACTGTGATGATGCCACGATTTTCTTGTTTTGAAAATCAAACGGAGTCGCCACGCCGTTTTAAGTTTAAGGCCGAAAACTTTAAAAAATGCCCGAAAATGAGAGAAGTGAGTTCGGAGGTCACGTTACACTCCGGGAAGAACGATTAGCACGTTCACCCGGAATGCCTCGTACAACGAGTCTTCCTAACTCGAAACCATTTGTGTGTGCGTGTGTGTTTTGAAAAAGGGATTTTCTGAAAATAAGAGTTTTGATTGGACTGGACTGAAATTAGTCAAAACAGTGTGCTTCTGTGGGTGAAAAAGGACTGAAAACAAAAATATTTGTCCATGACATTCTTGTCCGCGCGGATCAGGCCGAGGATCAATCCTGTCCGCGCGGATAGGACAGTAAGATTCTTTTTTGCAGCTTTCAGCCGATTACGTAAATTCCAATGTCAAGCGGAGTTCTGAGAATCGAAGCTGGAGTTTGCAACAGAAAATGATAAGTAAAAATATTTTGGATTTTGCATCCATGCTTGTCCCCACTTTCCTTAGGCTTTGATTAGTGATCACTAAACATGATTAGTGGTGATCTACTATATCAAGCCATCCTTAGGGTACATTAGGACTTAGAAGCACTTCATTTGCTTGGGATGGGGAGATTTGACATAAAATAAAGATTAATACATAAAAATGGAATTTAGGTTAAGGGTGTATCAACTTTAGAGTGGATTTCTAAGGTGGTCATTGAGATGACCATCCTTGAGATCTTTGAACTCAATGTATCAACTTCACCCTTTTTGTAACCTAGGAACCTTAATGATCTTCATCCATGGAAATTGTTCCAATGTGGAGATCTTAGGCTAGGGAAAAACATTTACAAGGAAATAAACAATTTAGACCATTTGAAATGGTCATCCATGGAAATTTATTCCAAGATGACCACATTTTAGGTCAAGTAAGAACTAATAACACAAAAGAAGATGAAAATAAGGATATGGACCATTTAGTGTGATCATCCATGGAGATGAACTCCAAGGTGACCACACTTTAGGCCAAGAGATCAAATAACAACTAGTTAATGTAAAAAGAGGAACAACAAGTTAAAAGAATGTGGATCCTTGTAGAGAATCATCCATGGAGATGAACTTCATGGAGATCCTCTTGGATCTAGGACAAGAAAGAGAAAATAGATGAACAACAAGTAAATGAACAAGTTACATATTTTTAAATGTGAGATGCATGCATGGATAAGGGAGATTAAGGTAAGGAGAAGGAGGGTTTACCAATGGTTGTACCCTATCTTCCTTGGATTTGTGTTTAGGGCTGTGTTAATATAATAGTAGGGTTCGAAAAGGGATCTTTTAAACTGAGAGAGAATGATTTTATTTATAGGCTGAATTTAGGGTTCGAAGATGTCCGCGCGGACGAGACTGAGTCTCATTCCTATCCGCGCGGATTGGAGTGTCAGCGTGCCTGATTTTACAGAAAGCAGTTTTGGCTGTTTGCATTTAATGCAAAGTTGGTCAATTTCTTGGAAATGACTCTTCCCAGCAAGATCCAACCTATTTTTGTTGTTCCTTTAAGGTCCTTTCTTGTTTAAATTGCCTTAGGAAGTGACCAAAATGCCCTTAAATGTTTATTTGACGTGGAAAACGTTAAATTGGGCTGAAGGAACATTGGCGGTTCAGATTGGGACACTTACAGGTCTATTCCGTGATCATCACAGTACTGAGCGATTCCATTATTTTTGAACTCTGTTCCATTATCTGATCTCATACTGATGATGTCACATTCCTTTTGGGTTTGAAGTAGACGAAATAATCTTGTGGCAACTTCATATGTATCGTCTTTTGAAGCAAAAGTCTCCACCCAGGTATATCTTGAGAAATCGTCTACAACAACCAAAGCATATCTACTGCCCCCTAAACTGGCAGTTGTTGTGGGGCCAAACAGATCCATATGTAGCAACTGGAGGCACCTAGAAGTGGACATGTAAGGCTTGCTGTGGAATGATTCTTTATGTTGTTTTCCTAATTGGCAGGCTCTACATTTCCTTCCATGGTCAGCAGACACTTGAGGTAAGCCGGCAACTAGATTTTTATTAGCCAGCTTGGATAGGTATTTAAAATTCAAGTGACTGAGTCTCTTGTGCCATAGCCATGAGTTCTCACTGATGTTCTTAGCTACAAAACAAACATTAGTAACATTCGAAACCGTATTTAAATCTATAGCATAAACGTTACCTTTTCGATATCCAGTGAGAAGGGTTTCAGCTGTAGCAATATTTTTCATATAGCAGTTGGAAGAATTGAAAATACAATGCATACCTTTATCACAGAATTGTGATATAGAGAGAAGGTTATGTTTCAGACCATCCACCAAAGATACCTTCAGTACAGTAACTGTACCTCTTATGATGGATCCACGACCAATAATTTTACCATTTGCGTTGTCACCAAAGACAACTGGAGGACCAGATGCTTCTTCAAGATCAGTTAGGAGTTTGGCATGTCCAGTCATATGCCTAGAGCATCCACTGTCCATAATCCAAACGTCCTTACCAGCTTCGGTTGAGGCCATTAAGCATTCCTGAAATGAAACAATAAGCTTATAGTCCCCCTTATTCTTTTGGGTCCAAAGAGTTAGTTCCTCTTTGACAGCCATACCTGGCCACCACATGAGCTTTTAAACTCAGTGGGTCCAGATAGGTGCTTCAAGAGGCATTCATAAGCCTTGTGAGCGATAAAACCACAATTCGTACATTTATTAGAAGATGGCTGTGAGGGCTTAGATGAGCTGATGTTCAATTTTGCCAATGCTTCAGAGGGGTTCAATGATTGAGCAGACACAAATCCTTTGGGGACGAAGGTGAAATTGCCCGGATCCGAGAGACAGCGCGATCGCGCCCCGACATCTGGCGTTTTCGCTTGCGTTGGGAGTTGCCTCGCCGTGTTTTTTTTCTTTGTAGAGTCGCCATGCCGTTTTGATTAAGCCCAAAACATTGAAAAAAGGCATCAGTTTAAAAAAATAAACTGTTTTTGTGTGATGAAATTTTGAGTTCGGAGGTCAGGTTACTCCTCGGGAAGAGAATATTAGAATATTAGAGCTCACCCGAGTCGCCTCGTAAAAACGAGTCTTTCTACACCCCTTCTTTCTTTAAATGTTGTGTGTGTGTGTGTGTGCTTTTAAAAATGCATGTTGTGTCGGATGTCTACATTGTACACTGCTTATTGAAATGTATTGAAATAGTGTAGGAAGGAAGCCTTACCAATATTGGTTTTTGTCTGTCTTCCGTGGGGGAATAGTGTTTGAGGATGGAATAGTGTTACGGGACGAACCGGGATTGCTTCGGGATGTGCCGGTTGTCTGCAGACAGAGCTTCGGCGTGCCTCGGGATTATTGGGTGTGCACTCGGACAGAGGTTCGGCCTGCGTTGGGATCGCAGGGATCGTCGGTTGGATTCGGGTAGAGGTTCGGCGTGCGTCGGGATCGTCGGTTGCGTTCGGGCAGAGTTCCGGCGTGCGTCCGAGTTGCCGGTTTGACTCGGAAAGAGCCGGGATGCCTCGGAAAAGACCAGGCAAGGCCTCGGAGTACCACGAGGGGCCTCAGAGTACCTCGAGAGTGCCTCAGGGCTGCGCGGGAGCGTCTCGGGAGTGCTCGGAAAGGCTTCAGAGCACCACAAGGGAGGCTCGGAAGGCCTCGGGAGGAACCGAAAGGGGCCGAGAGTGCCTCGGAAGGACTTAGAGGGGAAGCGAGAAGGCCTAGGGAGAGAGTATAAGAGGATGGTGTGTGAAATGAGGGAGGGGGAGCCCTCTATTTATAGCCATGAAAAAATTGCAACAAGGTCCGTACGGACTTCCAAGGTAGTATAAAGTTTTGGTTTTCCCGGATTTAGGGGAATCTTGTGGACTTTAGAGGGATTCTGTAATTATGAGAGTTGGTAGCAGGAAGGTCCGTACGGACCTTCTTAGCATGCAAAAAGGTCCGTACGAACCTCCATGCTTTTCCCAATTTCTGCATAATTCCTAAAAAGTCCTTATGTGTTTGTTTGTCCCAGAAAGGCCCTCCCTTGGTTTGGTTGGTGGTTTTTTGGATCTTTGAGGGTTTTTGAAGGGTTTTGAGGGTTTTTTGAGGGTTCTAGGTGTTCGAGACTGCGTTTGAGTGAGTCTGCGGTGTTTCCCGGGAGCTCGGAAGAGGGTGATCCAGATTAGGGTACTTACAGAAGCCCCTCGACGACGTCACTTATGGAGAAAGTGGGATCATCGATAAGATAAGGGCCGTGATCTGAATCGCGTGAGGACGTGGTGGTGTCCTGAGGTGTGACCGTTTAGGTCGGTTGGCTGAACCCTGTGATAGGATTCCTACGTATACCTGGCGGGAATCAAGCCTGATCGTAGTTCGGGTGTGTGGGGAAGTGGACATGTCAGTGTCCTGTGAGTGACCGTATAGGTCAGTTGTGAGGACGTGGTGGTGTCCTGGGTGACCGTATAGGTCAGTTGTGAGAACGTGGTGGCGTCCTGGGTGATCGCATAGATCGGTTGTGAGGAGGTGGTGGCATCCTGAGTGACCGTATTGGTCGGTTGTGAGGACGTGGTGGCGTCATGGGTGATAATATAGGTCGGTTGTGAGGATGTGGTGGCATCCTGGGTGACCGTATAGGTCGGTTGTGAGGACGTGGTGGCGTCCTGGTTGACCGTATAGGTCGGTTGTGAGGACGTGGTGACGTCCTGGGTGACCGTATAGGTCGGTTGTGAGGATGTGGTGGCATCCTGGGTGATCGTATAGGTTGGTTGTGAGGATGTGGTGGCGTCCTGGGTGACCGTATAGGTCGGTTGTGAGGACGTGGTGGCGTCTTGGGTGACCGTATAGGTCGGTTGGCTCGACCCTGTGATAGGATTTCTACGTATCCCTGGCGGGAATCAAGCCTGATCGTAGTTCGCCGTCATGAAATTGTGAGTGTAGGCGGGCGTGGTGGTGCCCTGAAGTGATGTGACCGCTGAGGTTGACTGTGAGGACGTGGTGGCATCCTGAAATGGAAATTTTACGATTTTCCGAACCGGGTAATTTAAAGCCTTTCGGACTGGAGATAATGATTTGGGAGGTTTATACGGTCTTCCGGACCGAGTGATTTAAAGCCTTCCGGGCTGCGGATAGTGATGTGGGAGGTTTATACGGTCTTCCGGACCAAGTGGTTTAAAGCCTTCCGGGCTGCGGATAGTGATGAGGGCATGCCATACCCTGGGACTTGTGGTTGTGTCGTGCGTGAGGATGTGTCGTGTCCTCTGGCTGTGTTTATGTTTGTGTCATGCGTGAGGATGTATCGTGTCCTCTGACTGAGGTTGTGTCGTGTGTGAGGATGTGTTGTGTCCTCTGACTGTGGTTTTGTCATGCGTGAGGATGTGTTGTGTCCTCTGACGCGGTTGTGTTGTGCGTGAGGATGTGTTGTGTCCTCTGACTGTGAGAGGCGTGATTGCCTTGTGCTTTGATTGTGAGAGGCGTGATTGCCTCGTGCTTTGTCCACTGGGGAAGGGGTTGGACTTACGATGACTGCTGGTGTTCGTCTGTTGAGGACGCGTAGTCTCGTATGGGCTTTGTCCGCTGAGAAGGTGATTTCGGGCTTACTTTGATGGCCGGCGTTTGGTTCACCGTTTTGTGTTCTAGAGACGTTTTGTGCCATGGGACTCGTGTTTGGAGGCGTTTGTGCCTTTTGTGTTTGTTTTACAGTTTAGTGGGCAAGGTCCGGGCTTAAGATGACGGTCGGTGTTTGTGTTGTCGTTTAGTGGGCGAAATCCGGGCTTACGATGATGGCCGATGTTTGTGTTTCCGTTTAGTGGGTGAAATCCAGGCTTACGATGACGGTCGGTGTTGGTTTTGTTGGGTTAAGGACCAAACTGCATTGAATCTGATGAAATAGGCCTTTGAACAGCTAGGGGCAAAGATTATAAGGGCAAAGAAGTAATTTGGCCCTAAAATACAAAGAGGTCCGTACGGACCTGTTATGTGTGAAAAGAGGTCCGTATGGACCATTGTGCAATTTGGAGTTCCCAGAATTTGACCAATTCCAGAAACGAGGCATCACCCCCATTTTCCTCTTCCAGTTACGTGAACAATCGAGAGAGAGAAGGAGAAAACCTCCATTTTTGATCCAAATTCCTTAGTAAATCTTCCGCATTTCGCTTGAATCGCTTGTCAATGGCGGAAAGAGCAAGGAGAGGTCATCATCAACAGGGACAAGAGGCGATTGAGCAAAGGGCGGACCTTCAAAGGAATGGCACTTCCTTTGTGCCTTCGTCGAGGAATCCGGATGTGTTGTATCCGGATCCGGAGGTGCACAATATGCGAGATAGAGCCGTCGGGGAGGTAAGAAATCAATTTCGTCTTGATTCTTTGCTCGAATTATTGTATGCTATAACTAGGCTTTAATCCTTAGCATATTTGAGGCTTCTTGTTGTTGCCGTGTTTTTTGTGAAATTCGTGATGAATTGTTGAAATTGAGCATGTGAGAATTGTGGATATGTGATTTTTGTGCAAAAATGTGGAGATTAGCTCTTATTTGTAAAAATAAAGTGCCTCTCTTTGAAATGCATGCTTTGGTGTTTTGTACCTTATGCTACTTCTGTGTATGTACATTGTGAAAAATTGCCGTGTAGGGACGGACTTTGTAAAAAAGTGTGACATGTGCCGTGTTTTGTGATGGGTTTCGTCTTGAAAATGTGTGCCGTGTAGGGACGGACTTTTCGAAAATGTGTAGTGTGCACCGTGTTTTTGTGACGGACTCTGTGGGAAGTTTATGTGCGATGTGTGCCGTGTTTTGTGACGGGCTATTTTTGTCTTGCCGTGTTGGGACGGACTTTTTATGCTTCGCCATGTTGGGACGGACTTTTTGTGCTTTGCCGTGTTGGGACGGACTTTTTGTGTTTTACATTAAGTACTGTGACTGACGTACCTTTGCTGTGTTTACCTGCAGGATGAGGGGCTTTTGTCTAGGAAAGCCAAGAAGCTGAAGTCTCGGGGGTCGCTCGAGGTTGTAGTTGAGCTGTGGCAGCACTTGCCGGACATCTCTAGGGAGGGCAGGCCGAGCCCTAAGAGGCTAGTCTTCACTTCTGGTTTGGGCGCGTTCGTGGAGAACCTGGTCAGGATTTCGGATACGAGGAAGAACAAGAGTATCTTCCTGGCCTTGTCCGAGTATTGGTGGGATACCACGCACACCTTCCATTTGAGCTGGGGGGAGGTGACGGTGACTCCTACCGATTTTGCAGCTATTACTGGGCTTTCCTTCAAAGTAGGGCCAGTGAGATGGAGGAATAGGATGTCCGATGAGACATTGGCTGAGCTGCTGGGCTTCACGCCTTTTCCTCGCAGGGGCCTGGGCATGTTATACGGCGATGTTGAGGCACAGATCACGACCAACATCGAGGCCTATCGCCGGGGTACCGGCTTGGTGACGGCGGAGCAGCTGGCGCGCTCTTTCTTGTGGTTTGCTCTCTCCGAGACTTTGTTCTCGAATCACGCTACCTCGGATCCTTTTCCTCTACTGGAGAGTTTGGTGGATTTGGAGAGGGTTGGTGAGATAGCTTGGGGCGAGGCAGGCCTGCCTGAGCTTTATTTTTCTTTGGACCTGTTTAGCCGAGGCGTAGCCAGTTCTTTGGGCTGCTTTGATTTTGCTTTGGAGGTATGAGTTTATTGCTGTTTTTGATTTAGCAGTTTGTCATTTCTCCGTTTTCTTTTGCACTGAGCCCTTTTCTGCTTTTGTCGCAGGTGTGGTTTTATGAGATCTTCCGGTGCTTTCCATGGGATCGAGATGCTGAGGCCATAGAGGCCTACCCTGCTATGCTGGGCTGGGCCCGTCCGTTGAGGAGGAGGACGACGAATAGGGGGAAGCTCACCATCGCCTATCAGGATGTGCAGGAGTTCCTGGAGAGGGATAGCTCGGCGGAGTTTGAGCTGTATCCCAGGGCTCGGTATAGAAACGACGAGCTTGAGGGTGGTCCTGTGGTGACGGCGCAGAGGAAGATGCTGCGGGGCCTGACTTGTGATGTCATGTATTTAGGGGAGAGGGTCTTCTGGCAGCATGGCCCGGGTGTGCCCCCTGTGGCTCCAAGGGATCCACCCTTTGGGATGATGAATCCCCGTGACATGGATGTGATGGAGTACGAGAGGTACTTGGGAGGCGTGGATGCCGATGAATTTATTTTGTTTGAGGAGTACGGGTCCTTCGTAAGGAGGAAGCTGAGGACGCCACAGGTGTTGGCGAGAGAGAGGCGGGATGGTCCACCTCGTCCCCCAGATGTTCCGGTGCCGGGGCCGGACTTTACATATATACGGGGTGACTCGTCGAGTCGGAGGGTGTCGGTACCCGTGCCTGAACTGGCTCCTGCTGCTTATCGGGTTGATCCGGATGCGCCGGTGAGTGTGCTTACTCCTTTCCATTTTGGCATCTTTTTTGTATTTTTCTCTTTAATTGAGTATGACTATATCTCCTTTTGCTGAGCGTTTCTTTGATTGTTTGCTTGTGCAGGTCTCGGGGAGATCCTTTGACACGTTGACACGCCGTTACGTGGCGATGCGGTCTTTCGTGAAGAAGATGGCGAGGAAGCTGTCTTGCCAGTCTTCGCGACGTGTACCGGCGTACAATCCGATGCCTTCGAGGCATTCTGTTGATGTTCCTCCGTCGAGAGCTGAGCCAGAGCCGCAGGAGGAGGGACCCGTTCGGGGGCGGCATAGCATGGATGCGGGGACGTCTTCGGGGGTTCGGCGGCAGCCGATTTTTCACCAGTTCTTGCCGGCGCAGGGGTCTCAGGGAGAGGGTTCGTCGGAGCCTTCCTTCTTTGATCCTTTTACCGGGCTTGATCCGGCGGATTACTTCGAGTACTTGCCCGAGGAGGGGGTTCAGTATTCGGATGACGAGGGCGTGACTGGCGAGTTCAGCGATATGCTCGACTTCACGTTTGATGAGGTTGATGATGAGGAGTCGGAGTAGGGCTCATTTGCTTTCCCTCTTTCCATTTTTTTGTTTTTTTTAGCAACAGACATTTTGAGTACCTGTAATAAAACACTTGTATTTGCACATTAAAGTATTTTATTTTAAGATGTAATGTCGTATTTTGTGATTCCCGGGGTTTGTCCTAGGAATTGTTGCTAGTTTAATATTTATGCATGCCACGTGAGCTGGGAGTGCGTTTGTGGATAGTGTATGCTTGCCGAAAATGGCTTTGGCCAGAATTTGGACAGTTTGGAGCAGGGTCCTGCTGGGAACAGTGGCTATTGTACTGTTTGCTGAAAATGTGGGGCCATGTTGCAAGAAGGTCCATACAAACCAATTAGACATGTAAAGAGGTCTGTATGGATCTCTTCTGCTTTTGGGGAGAGGATAAGCCTTTTCAGGATGTCTGGAATTCCCCCATTTCCCATTTCAGTCATTTCGAGCCTTCTTCCCTATTTTCTCTAGGAACCTCTATTTTTGCCATGGATTCTTCGTATGTTCCATGAGTTTTGCCGAGGCTTTCGAAGGAGAGGCAAGCATACTTCCTTGAGCGGCTGGAAATGTGGATGCGACACCGTATGAGGCATCAGAGGCGGGCTTTCGAGGTGAGGTTTCGACTCTGCTCGGTTTGGTCCCTTAAGGAGTTGGTTCCTGATTGGGAATTGTTGCGGGCTGCCGCGAGGTTCTGGGACGTTAGGAGGCATGTGTATAGCTTCTCCTACAATGAAGTGACGCCCACTTTTGAGGATTTTCGAGCTTTGATGGGAGGACCGGAGGTGGAGGCCATCTCGCTTCCTTTGATTGGCGGTGCTGCCGTGAGTGTGAAGCTTGCGTGCTTTCTTCGGGCTTCGTTGGAAGAAGTGCAAGGTATGACCTTTGATTCGGGTCACATTGACATTTCTGCGCTGCCGAAGCGGTTTATGAGTGATGACGAGAGTGACATCTCGTGTGATGCATTTGCCTTGTGCGTGATAGCGACGCTTTTCATGGTCAGCTCCCTTGGGGTTTACGACGGCGCTCTGCTGGATGTGGTAGGGCACTGCAGAGACGGAGAGGATATAGTACCATTGGTGCTGGGAGAGACCCTTCACGGCATTGATCTTATGGCGACTGGAGATAGGTTCATGAGAGGGGGAAGCCCCGCTTTGCTCACTTTGTGGCTGCGAGAGAGACTTCAGGCTATGCCCGAGGCTCCGACGTCGTTTAGCCCGTGGTCGTTTGCTCGGCGACCTCTTGTGTTGGATATGGATCAGTCCGCCTGGGAGAGATGGATGGCACAGCTTGGTACGTATCAGATCCGTTGGTGGGTTCCACACTGGGGGATTGAGACTAGGAGGGCCTTTCAGGAAGGGTCCTATGTTGTCAGAGTTCCAGGTTTGTCTTGGTCCTCCTTCTACATTCCGTCACTTGTTTCCCGGCAGTTCGGGATGAGGCAGGAGCCTTTGTTGGGCTGGGATGACCTTGCCACTGCGAAGGTAGCTCCTCTTTGTATGGCAGCTCCAGGTGCTCTTTTGTATTTCTTGAGGGTATGGAAGTATTCCGCTTTTCCTCCTGTGGTGCTCCTTCGACGTCGGGAGAGCGTTGTATTGACTACCGTGTACCTGGATTGGTACGAGCAGCGTGCTGGGCAGTACCAAGTGGTTTTGGGGAGGAGGCGTAAAGCGATTCTGGGGCCCGATTGCCGTCGCAGCTATTGCCTTAGGAGTGTCGAAGTCTGGTCTGACCCTTAGGATGTTACGGGAGACACTTCGTTTGACTACGAGACCAGAGTTGACCAACTGACGGAGAGAGGTCCTCTTTTGCAGATTCGCAGGGAGGAGATCCGAGCCGAAGCACGGGCGAATGAAGCCCTACGAGCTACTGGATTGTTTGACTCTACGGGGAGGACCCCTAATCTCGGACTGAGAGATGCAGAGTTGGCTCGCTGGAGCGAAAGAAGACTCGCCGGGGATGAGGAAAGAAAGGGAATAATGGCGAGGGAACAAGCGCAGATGGCGCGGAATGACCTCCTAGGTATCCATTCATTGCATTGCAGACACATTATTTGTTAAATGTATTAAGCTGTCTTTTAGCATGTTGTGAACTTGAGAGTAGACCGTGCTTGAACTCATCAAGAAATGTTGTAATCGTTAGTGATTTGTGATTTACTTTTAAAGCTTTGTCGAGACGCAGGATCTCTTGTTCGCCTTTTGTTTATTTGTGAGCCTTGATGGCGTCCATCTTTGGACTTTTCTGTTGCATTTGCGGACTGAAGTAGCCTGGGCCTTGACGATAATCCCCTTTCGCCTGGGTTTCGTATTTGTATATGGGAGGTTGAATGATCCCTTGACAAGTCGTTTTGACGGTCTTTTCCGTGGCTTCCTTGCCTCTTGTTTGTTGGCGTCGGGCTCTTGACCTCATTTTTGTAGCTTCTGCTTGAGCTTATTATTTTTGTTTTGAGAGCCTTTGCTCGAGCTCTTTTTTTTTTTAAGCGCGTGAGGGCGAAGACAAGCCCCTGACTTGGAAGTTGACATGGGTCAGTCGTTTGACGTTGAGTGACCCTCGGATGTCCTTTGATGTTGCCGCCGTCGTTTGACTTGGTCAAGGTGATGTTGGGGGCATGCTCTTGGAAAGTGTGTAGTTTGATGGAGGTCTTGGTTGACATTCAAACTTTTGACTTTTTTGTGTGTTTTTAGATCGGACCAATTAAGGTTGCCTACGTTCCCCCGGACTAGAGGGCTCAGGTCTGCGTAGTTCAACACTATATGGAGTGCCAAGAGATGCACAGTTGTTCTTCTTTAGGCGAAGTATCTGCGAAGTTTGCTTCCGTTGACTGGATTCATGAAGGGATTGCCATCTAGGTCTGTCAGCTTCATGGCACCTCCGGAGAAGATCTTTTGAACCACGAAAGGGCCGATCCATGTTGGTTCCCATTTTCCCAGTGGGTTGGTTCGAGTGGGAGGCTTTTCTTTGAGTACCAGGTCGCCTTTCCTGATGTCTCATGACTTGACCTTCTTGTCGAAAGCTCTAGCCATCCTGCTTTGGTCGGCTCGGACGTGTTCCATGGCCTTTAGTCGTCGCTCGTCTAGCAGAGCCAGTTCGTCGTGTCGACTTCAGAGCCATTCGACTTCGTTGATTTCGTTTTCCAGTAACACTCGGAGTGAGGGAATTTCCAGTTCGATGGGAAGGACTGCTTCCATCCCGTATGTTAGGGCGAATGGAGTTTCTCCCGTAGCTGTTCTGACTGATGTTCTGTAGCCCCAAAGTGCAAGGTGCAGCTTCTCGGGCCAATCGCGTCCTCGGGTGGTCATTTTTCGGATGATCCGTTCGAGGGTCTTGTTTGCTGCTTCCACGGCGCCATTCATTTGTGGCCAGTAGGGAGAAGATTTGTGTCGCGTGATCTTGAATTCGGCCAGCAGTCTGTCGCATTCACCTTCGAAGTGGGAGCCGTTTTCTGATATGACCTCGTTCGGGATGCTGTATCGGCAGATGATGTTTTCCTTGAGGAAATGTGCCACTTTCTTGGAGGTGAGCACCTTATAGGATTTGGCTTCGACCCATTTGGTGAAGTAGTCGATGGCTACCAAGACGAACTCGTGGCCGTTGCTACCTGGCGGAGCGATTTTTCCGATGACGTCGATTCCCCACGTGGCGAAGGGCCAGGGCGTAGTCATGCAGTAGAGATCGTGAGGAGGTAGATGATTGAGGTTGGAGAACCGTTGACACTTGTCGCAGCTTCGGACAAAGTGGATGCGATGCCGCCTCCATGGAGATCCAGTAGTAGCCCATCCGAAGAATGATTTGCATCAGGGCTCTGGCGTTCACGTGGGGGCCGCAAGCCCCGTTGTGGACTTCGTTCATGAGCTCACTTGCTTTTTCCTGGCTGATGCAGCGTAGGAGTGGTCCTTGGTAGCGTTTTTTGTATAGCATGTCCCCAAGGATGACAAAGTGAGAGGCTAGGCGTTTTAGGGCCATGATGCTCTTGGCTTTGGCTCCTTCCCTGCGTTGACCTTCTTCGTTCATGAAGGCGGTTTCTCCGTTTTTGAGGTATTAGAAGATCTGATTGTTACGCAATGTTGCTGAGGAGGCCTCCGACTTGCGTCTCTTTGGCTCTTCAGTAGTCCCCAAATTCACTTTGGTTAAAACCTCCTCGGCAGCTTGGGCCCGGTTTTTCTCTCGTTTGACAACATGCTTAAATGTTTGTTTAATGCACTTGTTCAATTAATGTGTCTGCTTCTTTCTTAGATGAATTGTTATTAACTGTTTTGATTAGTTAACTCATCATTCGTTAAAGATGCAATGAAAGGATATTTTAGAAAGGTCGGACCTTTTATTGAAAGCGTAGAGAAGATACATTGTTGATCATGGACTCACTATCTTTGGGCGTAAAGCCGTCAGATGACTCAAAAAACGTGAATTCCTAGACAACATGACTCGAAGCTAGACTCTAGGCGACGAGGGATTGGACCAGGCTTCATTACTCTTTGCGGGCTGCAGGACAAGAGAGGGTGGCAATGGCTTTGGTGGCCATTATTCAGTTGAGACGGATCCCGGAGGATAGCTTGCCCGTGGTTCGACTTCAAACTAGATCGCGAAGGTTTTTGGTTGCTCCCCTGATGATGTCCCTCCATTAGTGTGGCTGCCAGACCTTGGGGGACCTTGATGATAGAAGTTGCTGAGAGCTACTTCCAGGAGGGCAAAGCATTCGTTGATTCGGAGTTGATTCTTGCTGATGTTGATCATTTTCATAGAATCTGCCTCCTTATCTGAGATCTTTGCTTGGACGACATTTACTATGTCCGAATCGAGGGGGCATGCTATTTCTCCTTCTCTGATTAGGCTTTGGAGGAGGTTGTGCCATTGTTCGTCTAGGTCGGTCACCGGGATGTTGAATTGGACTATGCTGTGATGGCTGTCCCCGTGAGATCCGAGAGTGTCGGCCAGAGGGTTGTCCTGCACCAGTGGGTTGGTGATGAGCCAGTTTGCAAGAGGGTTTTCGGCGAAGTAGGGGTCTAATCCTCGGTCAATCTCCATCTGGGCATCCATCTCTTGATCCTCTTTCAAGCATACTTCGCAGTCGCATAGGTCGAAGTTGTCGTCTTGACCCATGAGCTCTTTGATTTCTAGCTCATCGCGGCTTAGAGCGTGGATGTAGGGATCCACTTCGTAGCGGGACAGGGCTGGAGTCTCGCCTGCAGAGGAGTATTCGCACATGTCGGGACCCTCTTCTGGGTCATAGCTTGCTGGCCAAGCGCTTGCCATTGTGCTGCTTCCGCGGATTACCTCGAGGATTCCCTTGGCGTTGATGAATTTCACGCATTGGTGAAGAGTAGATGATACCGCTTTCATCTGGTGTATCCAAGGTCGTCCCAGCAGGGCAGAGAAGGTTGGCTTGATGTCCACCACTTGGAATTCCACTGACTCCAATTGTGGATCGAATTGGATCCTCAGATTGATGACTCCTACGACAGGGCATGGTGTGGAGTCGTAAGCTCGGATTATCCGAGGCAAAGGTCTCATCAGGGAGCAGTCGACGCGAAGGCATTTCAGTGTGCTCAAGGCAATGATGTTGACTGCGGAGCCGTTATCGATCAAGACGTTCGGGAGGTAGAACATCTCTATCTTTATGAGGATGAGGAGAGCCTCGTTGTGTCTATTTTCACACATCGGCAAGTCTTTGTCTGTGAATGCTAACCGCTTCCGGTGCTGCCATTTGATTCAGAGATCGTAGGGAGACACTTGCCCTTGGGCGTTCCTGTCTAGATTCCCGGTCACGGGACCGTTTGACTCTGGTTTCGCGTTCCCAGTCATAGCGAGATGGCATGTTGACGGTTTCAGAGACTGCAGGAGGCTTACTCTCGCTTGGAATTTTGTCGAAGGCTATCGTGTTCACCCTGTCATTTCGGGGGAATGGATTTCCAATGGTGTTGGGGCCACGGGGGCGTTCCAACTTTCCCTCTTCGATTAGCCCCTGGACCACTTGCTTCAGCACGAAGCAATTTTCGGTGGTGTGACTGGGGTAGTTGTGGAAGGCGCAGTGCTTGCTCATATCTATGTTGGGCTTGAGAGTCTTTGGTTGGAAATTCTCGAGAGGCTTGAGGAGATTTCGCTTCACCAATGCTTCGAATACTTGGCCCATAGGCATTTCGAGGTTGTCAAAATGCTGGAACTGTGGGATGCGAGGGGGATTGTTGTTCCTCGGGGGTGCCTGATCACGGTTTACTTGAGCTCTGTTTTGGATGTAGTGTACCATTTCGGCTGCTTCTTTTCCTTTATTCGGGACAGGTGCTGGATTTGACAGGTTTTTCCGATAGCGGTAAGATGAAGCAGGGGTTGTTGTTGTCTTCTGAAGGCTCAGGGTATTTTCGAACTTGGTTCCGGCATTGACCATGGCACGGAGATCTGGATAGAAGTGATGGATGATCAAGGTCCTTAGAGAAGGTTTGAGGCAGGAATGGAAGATGTCCATTTGCTCTTCCTTGGAAAGCGGATCCATTACCTCGCTTAGCTTCCAGTTCCATCTTTTGTAGAACTCACTTACAGGCTCGTCGTCCTTTTGTTCGGTGGCTTGCAGATCGTGGCGGTTTGTCTCCCACTCAAGGTTGGCGCGGTACTTCTCCAGGAAGATCTCACTGATTTGGTCCCACGTGGAGCGGTTTTCTGCCTTTACGTTGAGGAACCACCTTAGCGCTGTGGATTTGAGAGAATGCTGGAAGTGATCCGCCATTTGTTGAGGGGCTGCCCCTTTGGCTCTCATACCCAAGACATATGTGTCGATGTGGGTTTTTGGGCATTCTGTCCCGTCGAACTTTTCCATTTCCGGCATCCTGAATTTCGGAGGAAGCGGGACCACCTTGTTTGGATCAGTGGGCATGAGGGAGTCCTTCCGAGAATAGGCTAGTTTGCTTTGCATGTCCTTCATTTGCTCGATCAGCCAAGCCAAGTGGGGATCGGCAGGTTGAGGCGAGTTGCCGTTTTCGGGGATGGAAATCGAAGATGGAGGTGGATTGGCTGATGGGATCGCCATTCGGGAGTCTTGGGGAGGTAGTTGAGTGTATACCAACCCGTACCCTGGAGTATTGAAGTTAAGGGCGTGATTGCCCGGGCCGCCAAGGGTTGTGTTTGGGAATTGGGGAAATGTTTCATTAGCCCCAAGTGGCAGACCAGAGGGAGGTAGGCTTGAGATGTCGGGATATCCGCTTGGGATGCCTGTCCCGGATAAACCTTGGGGTTTTTTATTATGGTTTCAAGGCTCGTATAGAGGCAGAGGATTGAATCCCGGGGGATACCGAGATGCACTAGGGTCTGGTGGAGCAGGCCTGTATGTGTGCTGTTGATACTGAGCTTGGGGCGCAGGGCCGGGAAATTGATTGTGCTGAGACAGGCCTGTCGGAGCTGCTTGACTGATGCCCGAGTGAAGCTTTGAACGAGAGCTGCTTTGCGTTGCTGGGATCTCGTAGCTTGGCGGAGGTGGGACCTGCTGATAGCTTTGATGACCTAGGGGAGCTGGTATTTCTTCGTCTTCTATGAGGACGAAGGTCCCATCAGGTTGGGGAACAGCAACGGTTCCTCGAAGGTGCAGGGTGTCTACGATCCAGGCTTCCTGCTCCTCTTGGCGCTTCTTAAGAGTTTCGAAGGCTCGCATCACCTCCTTCATTGTCTGGAGGTTCCTTAGTGGCGGGGTTCCGTTTCCCTCACTGTTGTCTGTTGATCCCGCCATGGGGGAGTAGCGGACTGTTCAGACCGTTGAAACAGAAGGGCTGTCGGACCTTGTGACCTCGATACTGAAAAGGCGGCTCCCGGGTATTCTCAACCACTCTCGGTTCGCTGGAGGGGGTGACGGGTAAGGTTTAGACATGGGAAGGCCTTTTGGGATAAAAGGGAGAAAGCTCACGAGACATGTGGTTTCTGCTTTTATTATTTTTTTTTTGTTGTTTTAATTTACTTAAAACTGTGTTTTCTCAGAATCCTAGGTAGGTTGGAAAAGATCGCTCTTCTTTTTCGCAACTATGCTAGATCCTGGGTCAGTGTAGACCATCTGTGCGGCTATAAGCCCCTCGTTTTGCACCTGTATTTCGACATCCCGGGGTGGACAGCCCCGGGCGAGGGTCCTATAGGGCAAGCGGTTTCCACCGGCCTAAAAGAAAAATCGAACCTAAGGACCAAGCCTGTCATGTTCATTTTAATGTGTTAGCCATGTGAATAGTGAGCCGAGCCGCCACTTGAGTCAAGATCGAGTCAAGAGTTTCGGTATGACCTCTCTTTACCTTGCTTGCGCAAGGGATCTGTGACATTAAGCGTTGACTGGGTCATATCGTCATGGCTGACGTATTAAAGGCTTGATGACATGGTGTCATGTGGGCATGGATGTATATCCGGGACGGAACATCGTCTGGGTGTAGCTTCGGAAAATCAAGATCAGGTCAAGATTTTAGCATGACCTTTCATCGCTTTGCTTGCGCAAGGGATCTTGAGTTCCGAGCTTCGACTCAGAAAATGGCCGGCATGGGATATGTATCCAGGCTTGTATGACACGGACTGGGTAAAAACCAACCGAGTCTGGACAGAGTGTGACTCAAGACTCAAACGTGCAGGGATGACACTTGGCTAGGCTGGGATGTTTGGAATGATCCCGTGCGCGTCCGAGAGGCGTAGAAAGGCCAAACGAACTGCAACTAAGACCACCCCGGGTTAAGGGTTGTAGTGTGCAGTGTATCCGAGGAAGCAAGTGCGAGTAGCGTGCGGTGTACCGAGGCAGCAGTGCGAGTAGTGTGCGGTCTCTAAAATTCTTTTTCTGAGTAAAACAGAAGTTTTTGAAGAATTTTAAATGTATGCACACAGATGTATATTGATACATTTTTTGTATTTTTATTTTTTTTGTAAAATAAAAAAGTAAAGCACATGCACACAAACATAACAGTTAAAAAAATCTTTTGTTTTGTTTTAAATTTTTTTTTAAAACAAAATCATCCCCAGCGGAGTCTCCAACTGAAATTGCCCGGATCCGAGAGGCAGCGCGATCGCGCCCCGGCATCTGGCGTTTTCGCTTGCATTGGGAGTTGCCTCCCCGTGTTTTTTTGCTTGTAGAGTAGCCACGCCGTTTTGATTAAGTCCAAAACATTGAAAAAAGGCATCAGTTTAAAAAAATAAACTGTTTTTGTGTGATGAGATATTGAGTTCGGAGGTCAGGTTGCTCCTCGGAAAGAGAATATTAGAATATTAGAGCTCACCCGAGTCGCCTCGTAAAAACGAGTCTTTCGAAACTCCTTCTTTCTTTAAATTTTTTGTGTGTGTGTGTGCTTTTAAAAATGCATGATGTGTCGGATGTCTACATTGTACACTGCTTATTGAAATGTATTAAAATAATGTAGGAAGGAAGCCTTACCAATATTGGTTCGTGTCTGTCTTCCGCGGGGGAATAGTGTTTGAGGATGGAATAGTATTCCGAGTCGAACCGGGATTGCTTCGGGATGTGCCGGTTGTCTGCGGACAGAGCTTCGGCGTGCCTCAGGATTGTTTGGTGTGCACTCGGACAGAGGTTCGGCGTGCATTGGGATCGCAGGGATCGTCGGTTGGATTCGGGCAGAGGTTCGGCGTGCGTCGGGATCGTTGGTTGCGTTCGGGCAGAGTTCCGGCGTGCGTCCGAGTTGCCGGTTTGACTCGAAAAGAGCCGGGATGCCTCGGGAAAGACCAGGCAAGGCCTGGAAGTACCACGAGGGGCCTCAGAGTACCTCGAGAGTGCCTCGGGGCAGCGCGGGAGCGTCTCAGGAGCGCTCGGAAAGGCTTCGAAGCACCACAAGGGGGGCTCGGAAGGCCTCGGGAGGAACCGAAAGGGGCCGGGAGTTCCTCGAAAGGACTTAGAGGGGAAGCCAGAAGGCCTAGGGAGAGAGTAGAAGAGGATGGTGTGTGAAATGAGGGAGGGGGAGCCCTCTATTTATAGCCATGGAAAAATTGCAACAAGGTCCGTACGGACTTCCAAGGTAGTATAAAGTTTTGGTTTTCCCGGATTTAGGGGAATCTTGTGGACTTTAGAGGGATTCTGTAACTATGAGAGTTTGTAGCAGGAAGGTCCGTACGGACCTTCTTAGCATGCAAAGAGGTCCGTACGGACCTCCATGCTTTTCCCAATTTCTGCATAATTTCTAAAAAGTCCTTCTGTGTTTGTTTGTCCCAGAAAGGCCCCCCCCCCTTGGTTTGGTTGGTGGTTTTTTGGACCTTTGAGGGTTTTTGAAGGGTTTTGAGGGTTTTTTGAGGGTTCCGGGTGTTCGAGACTGCGTTTGAGTGAGTCTGCGATGTTTCCCGGGAGCTCGAAAGAGGGTGATCCAGATTGGGGTACTTACAGAAGGTGATGGGTTTACTTTTGTTAGTAGGTAGCATAGGTTTAGGAAGGCCTTTGCCGGTTGAGGGGCCTTTACCGGTTGGGTGAGCGGTGACGATTGTCTGACCGGTCGGACCCTTACCGGTGACGGCTCCTTACCGGTTGAGGTTTCTTGACCTGCAACATGACCAGCAATTTTAATCCCACCTTTGCTGTCACCATCACTGAGTGGAACATATTGTCCTAGCTCAGGATCAGCTACCTCGGTCCATTGGGATTTGTTCTTGTCAACCTTGGCCTTCATCTGTTCCTGAATCTTGGGATCGTTATGCGGAACAGCACTGAAAGGTCTAGTTAACCCTCTCTTAAGCAGGTTGGATTGAGCATCATCAAATTTACCCATCAAATTCTCATTAACAGACTTTGTAACTGTTTTGTCTTTGCTGTCATTGTCATTGTCTTTGCTGCTGGAGGTAAAGCTTATACCAGATGATACATCTCGGTTAGGAGACATCTGATCTTGTATGATAGTTTCCACAGCAGCTCAGGATTTTGAAAAGGTGTCAATAGTTTTTTAAAGAGAGTTATTTCTTGACACAAGATCAGCAACTTGACTAACACAGATATTTAGTCTCTCAGTGAGTCCTTGATTATCTTTCTTTAACTGATCAGACTCTAACTTGCTTTCTTTCAAAATTTTTATTTCAGCTTTCAAAGAGTCATTTTCAGTTGTGATCTTTTTAAAATTAGCAGCCATAATTTTGTGAGCTTCATTTAATTTTTCAAAATCTGAGAATAGCTCATTCATCACCTCTGCCATTTCAGACTTAGACATATTTGGCATTGGGTCAATGATAGGCTGAGAGGTTGAGGATGATGGTTCAAAATTAGGATCAAAATTAGGTAGGGATAATATCGGTTGAAGGCTTGGCTCGGTTAGGGTCTTTAGAAAATGAATCGGTCGGGGCTCAAGTGTCGGTTGATGAGAGGAAATCGGTAAGGCTTGAGCTTGGTAGGTCTGTTGAATCGGTTGCATCAGCGGTCTGAGAGTGGGCATGGTTTTACACTGATCGTAGAGAGATCCACCTATGTTTTGGATTTTAAAGTTTTAGGGATTATCTGCCTTGGGAATAGGATCGTCAAAGTATGTCAAGGGAGATCTCATAGGTTGGGTCTGGTCATTGTAAGATGATTGTTCATTGGAGTTGGGGTGTCTATAGATAGGTGACTGCAAGGAGATGGGTTTGTCATCCGTTTCATCAATAGCAACAAAACTGACATCGGCATCTTCATCTATGTCAGCATCCTCATTTTCAGAATCAGTCTCGAACCAAACTGGCATGGCCTTTTCAGTTCCATCCTCAGCAACTAAGCTCTTAGATCTAGGGTTTTTCTTGAATGGTTTCTTCCTCAGAAATTCATACTTCGGTTGAGGACATTTGGAAGCAAAATGACCGGGTTTTCTACAGTTGTAACACACAAGCTCACCTTGGGCATTTTTACCATCGGTTGAGGTTGAGGTTTGGCCTTTTCTTTGAAAGTTCCCAGATCTTTGAAATGATGAGGATTTGGGTTGGAAGGGTTTGCTGAGGGAATGTTGGGATCTTTTAAAATCCTTGAACTTTCTGTAGTTTCTAGCGAAGGCAGCAAACTCATCTTCTTCCTCAAGAGGCATAGTAGAAGAGGTATTGGTTTGAGTTGGTTGAGGCTGAGAGATTGAGGGAGAGTCATTGGTAGGTTGGCTATTTAGCAAAGAAGAGCCAGGGAAGATCTCGGTCTGAGCTAGCAGAGATAGATTTTTAAATTGTTTTTGAACTCCACTCAGCCGGTTGAGCTCTTCCTCATATAAAAACAAAGTTGAAACAATGTTCTGGATATGAGTAATGTTCAAATCTCAGCATTCTTTCAAAATAGAGACCTTGACATGCCACAAATCTCCGAGAGAATTGAGAAATCTCATGTTTAGGTCTTTCATGGTGTAAACTCTACCTAAAGATGCACAAGAATTACTCACCTCACAGAAACGATTATACGTTTCCTTTAACGTCTCATTTGGGTTCTTCTTGAAGGACTCGAACTCAGCAACACTTTTGTAGAGTCTGTTGTCCTTGGCCACTTGATCTCCTTCAAAGTATCTGAGTAGGCTTTGCCACACTTGTTGAGCGGTCTCATAGCATTGTACTTGTTTGTACAGTCTATCATCAAGTCCTGAGGTTAATATGTGTAAAGCTTTTCTGTCCAAGGAGTCACAGATTTTGTCATCCTCGGTCCATTCTTCACGTGGTTTTGGAACATAAGTTTCATAAACCTCAAAATCTTGTTCAGACGTTCTATCGACATGATCCATGAGAGGAGTTTTGGGTGCTCTAGTTGCTAGATTGATTTTTATGGGTGTCATGGGACCATCTCTGACTACAGTGGTTAACCTATCATCTATTGAGTCCAAGTACCGCATGATTCTGTTTTTCCATACTGGAAATTCGTTTTCGTTTAACATGGGAATAGTCGCTATGTTCCAAGTTTGCATGAGTTTTCCTTCCATTTTGGAATTGGCAATTCAAGCGGTTAAGCTTGAAAAAATGATTTTCGAAAATTTTAAGCTTTGATACCAATTGTTAGGTCCCAAATGGTAGGAATCAGGTTAGAGGGGGGGTGAATAGCCTGTTAAAAACTTTTTGCTAACAACATGTTTAATCTTTGAAAATATTAAGTTGAACTTTCTAACCGGTGAGGAAAGGTTTAGGCAGCGAAATATCGGTTAGAAGGACATCAAACGTTAAGTTAAAATCTCATGCAATCAAGGACAAATATCTTTTCCAAGTAAGACAAACAAGTAAGCAGTAGTAGGAGTCAACAGGTTGTGACTGGTCAAGAGATTATCAACCAGTTACAGCTATACAAACATAAACAAACACACAGAAGAATGACAAGTTGTTTGAAGAGGTTCACAATGTTAAATAACTGTTACGTCCTCTACCAAGTTTGGTCAGAACTTGGATTTGTGAAAGTGCACTGCTATTAATGGATCCTACCTATTACAAGTTGCAAGCCAATGATTGAAGGCTGCTAAACTAAAGGTGACCACTAACGGATCGTGCTACAATAAAGACCTGGTGTTTTCTAGAGATGTGCTCACAAGTTGAGCTGATTTCTCTAGGGTGTTGTGTGTGAATCAATCAATGTGTTCTATGAGTAGTCTAATGGAGGAACACAACAGCATTGATTGAGGTGCTCAGTGTATAAGTCCTACAGAGATGTCTAGTGAAAGAGGGGACTTGTATTGAATGCCTTGAACTAGGGAATTTGCAGGTTGGTAGTTCAAAGCAGCTCACTCTCAAGGATCTTTAAATGCACCAACCTTCTTCAATGCTCCAGGGAAGCTATTTATAGTAAACTTCAAATGAAGGAGCCGTTGTCTTTGAAGAGGTTGCAATGATGACTTGAACAGGCATGCCTTTGAATGGGAGTATCTTTGCATTTAATGCCTGAGATAGGAGAGAGAAGATTTTCCTTGAGTGGTTGAAGGGATGTGAGTACTGGTTACTTTGTCAATCCATTTTGAGCTTCTGACAGCCGCAGGAATGTCACTTCGTCCTATTCAAGATCTTTGCTTTACCAACTTTAGCTAAAGTAGTGGCTGGGTAGTTGGGAGCAATAAATGCTTCGGTTAGGTTGGCTGAAAGGAAGCTTGATGGAGAAGCTTGACTGGTTGGACAAGTTAAGGACCAGGACCGGTAAAGGATCCAATTAGAAAGGTAAGGACTTTAACTGATCGGTTAAGGAATGCTTTGACCGGTCAAGGACCTCTGACCGATTGAGAGACCAACCGGTTAAGGAAATCTTCATAAACCCGTAGCTCAAAAACTGATGGAGAATAACTTCAGCTCTTCAAGTCTTCAAGCCTTGAGAAAATTACATATTTAAAACACTGGCACTAGCACTAAGGGAACCTATGATACATAGAAAAATTCTTTTTGGTCTAATTAATTTTAGGGGTCCACAATAATGCTTGTTGTGATTGGGATTAAGCAATTCTAAAACTTAAACATATATTTGACTAACAGCCTGTTGTGTCGCACGACCACACAAGGCACATGGCCTTGTTGTTTCGCACGACCATACAAGGCTGATGAGGAATTTCTCAATCATTCTTCCAATGGTTTAATCAATTCATTCTATTTGTGTATGACTCAATAGGATTATATTATGTTGGCAATGAGCTCGATCATATCGACTCTCATAAGACATAAGCGGACTCTAGCAAGCCATTATGTCTACCCAAATAATACAACGTAAGAGTTCACGTTTCCAATGGTGCACTTTCATTTCTCCCTTTGTCTCACGATGTTATATTGAACACAAGTTATGGTCCTCATCAACTTATCTTTGTTCAATGCTTTCTCGATTCTGAGTATAATGATAATTCCAATCACATTGGGGTATGGCCATACTCTTTCATCATTATCACTCATCGAGGGGCCCAAGCAAAACATCTCTCTTTCGAGGGACAAATTCCATCTTGACTTATCATCCTTCCCATCATGAATCCGATCATGCCAAAATTAGTCTTTATAAATATCGTGTTAAGATATCGTTTGACTAAAATCAAATATGACTTTCATCATATGTAAGGTCATGATGATCTCAGGTCTAGGGACTAAATGAAGTAACCTTATGAGATTTAATTATGACATTTGACCATGACATAAATCTCATGCGGGTCAAGTCCAGTCACTTGTTCTCTAACAAGTACCCATAAATTTAATGTGCATCTCTATGTATATAATCATCATATGATTATCAATTAACATTTATACTAATTATTCACATAATAATTAGGGACGGAGATTATTATAAACAAATATACAAAACATATAATAATCAAATAATAAACATCTCATATAATAATAAATAATGTCAACACATAAGTCTATTAATTATAGGCCTAGGGCATAACACTAACAACTTTTGCCCTAGGTTTAGCAACCTTTGCTTTACCATTTTTACCTTCCTTTATGAACCCCTTTCTTGTGTTAACTATTAACACACTTGCGGATTGCTCCCTTTTTCATCTCATGCATTAGGAACCTTCACCACAACATACACCTTTGCCTAGCTTGCACTTGGAACATTTATTTTGTGCGTTGTGCTAGAACAAAAGTAACTTCCATATGTTCAAGGTTCTTCATAAGAGCCTTTAAACATGGTGGCAATTATAAGGCAAGCAATATCATTAGAATCATCACAAGTTTCTAACATTGCTCCTTATCTTCCCTTTGCAACATTTGCAGTAGGTTCAGCAGGAATAGATTCATCAAGAACGTACACTTTTGCCTAAGAACCATTCTTTAGGTTTCTGATCCAATCAAAATTATCTGTACCATTCCTTTCGAACTTTGTCCTTCATAAGGACGAATCGCAATTTATTGTGTAATGCTACTTCTACAACAAAATATGCAAATTATATGAACACATATCAATATCAACAAATTTATCATCTAAGAGAAAATCATGTATTTCACAAATACTCCCACTAAATTATACACCTTCCAATGCAAATAAGCATAATATACATTTAATGGGCTAAGATCCAACTTTAATTTAATCTCAAGTACGCTATGGCGCACCGCTCAAGATTAAAATTAATTAGGTAGAAAACATCAATCATATCGTATATGACTCTTAGATCTTTTATGAGATTTATTTAAGACATCATATGTCTAAGCATATTTTAATCTCATCTTATGCCTTGGGTCCAAAACCATTTTGATAACCCAATCAAGTTCATCCACTTTAAACGCATAGGAACCACCATTTCCTCATCTTCCTCGCAAACGAAATAGAATCAAAGTACCTTGCTATGGCAAGCCCACCCAAAACTATCCGAGTGGTCTCAAGTGTTTTAATCATGGATTGGCATAAAAAACTTAAAAGTTAAATGAAGGTTATTTAAAGCAGATTATAAGCATATCAGCAAAGATAATCATAATCGCGCACAAGGTAAGTTCTCAGGAAGATAGGTGAGCCACAAGGACTACTTAAGTACCAAATCTCTCCTTCGACAGAACTCTCCTTGACATGCACAATTAGAATACCAGCTCTGATTTACAACATAATCAATACTTTGCATACTGACTTGTTTCTCACAAACAATCAGATTCCTTTAAATTTTGCGTAAACTGACTTATTTCTCATAAACAATCAGAAAACCAAAATTTTGATGTTTCAACTAAACATTCAGGAAATTACAATTCAATGTTTCAACTAAACATCTAACAAAGCTCTTAACACATAAGAACATATAATTCATGCATCGCAACATTTAATTAAAATCACATTTAAATTAATTAAGCATGCATAAATAATGAATTAATCTAGCATAGCCCTATAAATTTAATTTTCAGAAATTTATAGCATCTAGATTAAGACAGAAACATATCAGATTATCAAAATAATCATAGATTAGCAAGGAAAAATTAACAAACTGATTCTGCCCAGATCAGGCAAGTTTTTTCGCGTGACAGAGTCCAACTCTGTCGCGTGACACAAGCCAACTTTGACGCGTGACACAAGCAAACTTTGTCGCGTGACACTGAGTTACCAGATTTGCAGATTTTTCCAGCTCTTATCAATTCCAATCATAAAGCAATTAAATCAAATAAACAGCTTTTAACAGATTTAATTCAACATAATCAGAAAACGATTTTGGCATATTGTTTCAAAAACAATAAAATTCTACCGCATACAAAACATGCAACGAACATATAAACAATTTATATAAACATTCTAGCATGTTAATTCAGACTTAACCATACGAACGGGGCTCTGATACCACTGTTGGGTTTTATGGGTCCATGCGCAGCGGAATTAGCATCTAAATAACACAAAACCCAAGAGCCCTAAGATCCGTTCTATACAATTAAATTGAATTCCTATGAGATAGAATTAACCAACCTTAATTGCTTTCCGTTCTTGAGCTATCGAACAATTTATCAATGTGATTTTGAATCACAAACTTCGATCTTCAAGACTTGAATCTTCAGATTCGAACTCTAGGCCTTGATCGTCGTACGAGCGAAGACCCTCTAGTAGTATCCACACTTTAGAATGAACCAAGAACGGTTCTTGAGGATTGCTAGATTCTTAAACCCTATGGAAGAAATATTGAGAAATCTTTGTTGTGATTTTTCCTTAAGAAAAATCGGCTAGCTAATTAGGGTTTACAGACCTCATATTTATACTACCTTAGTATTAGTATTTGTTTCCTAATCTTATTAGGAAACAGTCTGTAAACCGCCTCTGTGGCTAAAGTTGTCGCGTGACAGAAGCCAACTTTGTCGCGTGACAGAGTCCAACTTTGTCGCGTGACAACTTAAGCCAGATCAGGAACTCTCAATCATTTCTTCCTTTGGTTTAACTAATTCATTCCAATTGTGTGTGACCCAATAGGATTATATTATGTTGGCAATGAGTCCGATCAAATCGACCCTCATAAAACATAAGCGGACTCTAGCAAGCCATTATGTCTACCCAATTAATATAACGTAAGAGTTCACGTTTCCAATGGTACACTTTCATTTCTTCCTTTGTCTCACGATGTTATATTGAACACAAGTCATGGTCCACGTCAACTTGTATTTGTTCAATGCTTTCTCAATCTTGAGTATAATGATAATCCAATCACATTGGGGTATGGCCATACACTTTCATCATTATCACTCATCGAGGGGCCAAAGCAAAACATCTCTTTTTCGAGGGACAAATTCCATCTTGACTTAACATCCTTCCCATCATGAATCCGATCATGTCAAAAATAGCCTTTATAAATATCGTGTTAAGATATCGTTTGACTAAAATCAAACATGACTTTCATCATATGTAAGGTCATGATAATCTCAGGTCTAGGGACTAAATGAAGTGACCATATGAGATTTAATTATGACATTTGACCATGACATAAATCTCATACGGGTCAAGTCCAGTCACTTGTTCACTAACAAGTACCCATAAATTTAATGTGCATCTCTATGCATATAATCATCATATGATTATCCATTAACATTTATACTAATTATTCACTTAATAATTAGGAACGGAGATTATTACAATAAATATGCAAAATATATAATAATCAAATAATAAACTTTCTCTATAATCAAGGATAAAGATGATACATAATGGTTTTAAATTAACATAACTAAAGCCTAGGGCATTACACCAACAAACACAAATTGATGCGTTTGTGGCTGCTCAACAAGGTCACAACGTTCGTGCTAATCGAAATCGTAGGGGTGGCAGAGACAGGGAGATTGAACAGGTTCGACGCCCTAGGAAAGCAATAACCACCGCTATTGTCGCGTTGAACGAAGATATTAAGGGAGAGGAAGTCATGCAGCAAGTCAAAGAAAAGGTTGTGGATTTGCCGATTTCTGTAGTCCATTTGGCTGAGCCAGAAGAGAAAACTGCGGACAAGAAAATTGAAGAACCAAAATTCACTGACGAAGTAAAAATAGTCGAAGATAAACCAAGTGAGTTGCCTGCAAGCAAAGAGGTGAAGAAAGCTGATGTGATTACTGAACCAGTAGAAATCATTAAGCATATGACAAGTAAAGCACTTGTAATTGAAGAGACAAAGGAGCCTGATGTGCATGAAGTTTCAGAAGTTGACAAATCCGTCCTTCCAACAGGTCCCTTGTCTGAATCTGAAGAAAAGATTGAGGTTAAGAATGTTGAATCCCTGAATGAAGATGTGGGTGATATTACTTGGTCTGCACCATCAATTTTTGATTACGTTGTGGGTGTTATTGATGAAACGGAAGAATTTAAATACGATGAAATTTTTATTGTTGATCATGGGGAGGTTGAGAAGGACGATCGACAGATGAGTGCTGACATTGCTAGTATATTTTTATTTTTGGAAGAACACAAATTACGTTGGTTCGGGCTTAGGGAAAAAATTTATTCTTATTATTTTTATTTTTGGAAGAACACAAATTACGTTGGTTCGGGCTTAGGGAACAAATTTATTCTAAATATTTGTTTTATTGGGATGAAAAAGTATTAATTTACTTTTCGAGGACGAGAAGAGCATTGATTTATTCAAAATATTTGTTCTTCTGGGACGGATCTTGCCAAACATCGGATGAGAACTCGGGGTCGAGTTCTTTTGAAGAATGGGTGACTGATGTGGGAGGAACCGAGGAAGGAACCTGCACCAAGGAAGGGTATTTGACGAACTCAAATTAAATATATCAATTAATTTTGTATTTTAATTACTATCTTAGGACTTAATTTGTTTAGTTTATATTTTATTTCTTAATTTCGTCATTAATTTTAATAGGTTGATTAGAGATGATTTTAGAGTAGATTTTGAGGAGATTTACTAGTTTGTGAGTTGTATTTAGTTACCATATAGGTTAGGAGTAGTTCTAGAAGGTTTATGATTGTTTTTCAAGTTTTATGGGCACTATAAAATAGGCCTAGTGGTGTAATTCGAAAATTAGTTTTTTGAATGATAATTTGAAGAGTTTTCTCTTTATTTTCTGGTGGATTCCAGTTATTTTCTGATAGATTCCAGTTATTGTGTTTCTAGGGTTCTTCGCTTGAGAACTCTTGTGTTTAGTGCGCTAAACATGAATCAATCACTTTCGTGTTGCGTCAGAATAATATTCCCCTGTCTAAGACTACCCACAATGGTTTCATCCCACTCTTTCATTTCATCTAACACTTTTTACACTTTTTCTCATCCACCTAATATTTCATCTACCCATTTCATTTACCCCCACTCCAATGGCTAACTTAAATTAAATTTCAACTCCCTCCAACTCATCATTCTATACCCCACTACTTTTATTTTATTTTATTTATATTCTTTATTTTTATGATTAGTAAAATAATAATTATTATTATTTATAATTAAAAAAATATTTCACACTTAATTAAAAAAATATTGCATCAATTTATAGGCAAAAAAATATAATGATTTTTTTAAAATAAATGATAAAATGAAAATGAAGAAGGATAATTGAGAAATGAGTGTTTTTTTTTTGTGTCCAAATCAAATGAAACTTATATCGATTTGTAGGGAAAAAAATGATGAATTTTGGTGAAAAAAATTAAAAAAATAATTAATTTACTAGGTAATAATTCAGCCCAAATTGAAAACTAAGTGTTTTTTTTTTGTGTCCAAATCAAATGAAACTTATATCGATTTGTAGGGAAAAAAAAATGATGAATTTTGGTGAAAAAAAAATTAAAAAAATAATTAATTTACTAGGTAATAATTCAGCCCAATTGAAAACTAAGTGTTTTTTTTTGTGTCCAAATCAAATGAAACTTATGTCGATTTGTAGGGGAAAAAAATGATGAATTTTGATGAAAAAAAAATTAAAAAAAATTATAATTTACTAGGTAATAATTCAGCCCAAATTGAAAACTAAGTGTTTTTTTTTTTTGTGTCCAAATTAAATGAAACTTATATCAATTTGTAGGGAAAAAAATGATGAATTTTGGTGAATTTTTATTTTTATTTTTAAATCATTTATTATGAGATAATTGAGTTTTATTAATTGGGTGAAAAAATAATAAAGTAAGGACCAATGGTTGACTGACACGTGGCAAATTAAAAAAAAAAAAAACATTTCAACCCGGATGAAATCTTTAATACAGCCATTTCATCTCACAAACTTTCAATCACCCATTGCAGCATAAAGTACGGGATGAAATGGGTTTCATCCCCATTTCATCCCCCCATTATAAATAGTCTAAGTTTATTTTTACACGAAATAAGAAAAAAATACATGTTGTGAATATGAAAAATAAAATAGGAGAGAGAAAGTTGGTAGGAATACTCCCTCCATCCCGTCCGAAGCTTCACCATTTTGATGAGGGCACACAAATTAAGAAAAGTGATGAATGGGAGAAGGGTTGTGAGAGGGAAGAAGTGAGTGGATATGACAAGTGAGATCCTTAATTTAAATGTGTGAGGAGAAAAAGTTAGTGGGTATGACAAGTAGGGTTCACAATTTAAGTATGTGAGAGAAAGAAGTGAGTGGAGTTGACAAGTGAGACCCATATTTTTTACCAAATTAGGAAAGATGAATCTTCTAATGAGACACCCATTTGTTTAGGGGTGTGCAAATCCGCCCATCGGCCCGCAAAGCCCGCAAGGCCCGCAAAAACCAGGTCCGCAAGGCCCGCGCCCGCAATGTTTTAAACCCTGCTGAGCTTGACAGCTTGAAGGCCCGCGGGCTCGGGCTGAGATCGAGCTCTTATTGTTCTACATCCCGTTAGACCCCAGCCCGATCCGTCTCTTTTAAAACTACGTCATTTTGTAATTTATATATATAATAAATTTAACTTTACTAATCTCCATACACACATTTTATAATAACTTAGTGATTGTGTTCAATATGGTAAATACTAACTACAGGGAACGAAAAATTCCAACCCTGCTCTTGCCCGTCTCGTGTGTGTATATACGAGATGTTCTCACTTATCCAATGTGAATCTACAAGAGATGTTTCGTGTACATATACACGAAATAAATGTCGTGTATATGCACACGAGATGTCTCGTGTAATTTCACACGAGATGAGTGAGTACATATCGTGTACGTATACACGAAATGGTGTCCGAACTCGCATTTTCACAACAAGAATAAAGAAAAGCAACTAGAACTGAAATTTGTTTCTCGATATGATAGCACATCTCCACAAAACAGTGGGAGGGAACAATAGACAAATTGTATACGAAATAAAAGTGTTAACAAGGATAAGCATATAATTCAAACATCCAAACATTCATACAAACTTTATAATTCAAAAACCATTACACATATACTATCCCCTACGTAATCTTTCTCTTCTTGCATGGTTATCCTAATCATAGAGTTCATTAAATGCTGCTATCCTATCTCGATATCGGAGGATCAGTTGACTTGCGCTTGGATCACAGTGTTCCCTCCAAGAGTTCGGTGGTGGTGGTATTGGGTAATCATTGCCTGACATGTGCAGCTGCAAAAGTAATAACAGTTAAATACAACGAATTTAAGTAAGACACTTAAATATTACAAATATAGATGAGACAGTTAAGTATCATACCAATATAAAATGGTTTGTCACTTGTCTCACCACAACTGTGTTTATCGGTGGTCCTACTCTGCGATCCACCTGGAAGGCATAAGCTGCCGCCGCTAGCCAAGTACGAAATGAACGCCACATTATACCTCGTGGCAATGATGTGCCCAAGATCTGGGAGGTCCATCCAATAAGTATTGTCCGGCGTCGGCCGGACATAGCAAGCAATCCTACGTAAGAGTTCTTTACATTTATCCAAGTTAGAACTCTTTGATAAAGGTCTTGGCAAGCATGCACCTCATTGTAACAGTCTGAGCGTCGAGCCCACATCTCCTCATCTCCTTATATCTGTGTTGCTACGGCTCTATAGCCACAATGTCCATCAGATGCTACATCTGTGATGCCTCCAATAAATGGGATAATGAAAGGTGGAAAAGACGTCCTAACCTCTAGCCACATCCTGACCCCTCCCCCCATGCCTCAAAGGTCTAACATCACGTATCTCCTCCTCCTCCTAATCATCATCATCATCCTTCCCCTCCTCCTCATCATCATCATCCCCACCCTCCTGCTCCGCCTCCTCATCCTCCTCACCACTATCATCAGAATCAGAAGATGCCTCATCATCTCCTACATCCTCCTCACCACTATCATCAGAATCAGAAGATGCCTCATCATCTCCTACATCCTCCTCAATCTCATGCTCAAACCTAGTATCAGGCTGCTCAGGCTGCTCACGCACGACAGTCCTATCATGTATCTTTTTGCTGCGTTTATCTGCCTTAGCTGCCTTCTCGGCCTTCCTCTTTCTATTGGACGCGGTCATACGTTCACGTGCCTACAAAAAAATAAATAAGAGACAATAAATTAGCTATTTAGCATTTATAACTGAATATAAACGATGTAAAGAAAAAGAGTGGACACTGGGCACATCTCGTGTAAACTCACACGAGAAGCATCTCCTGTGAACTCACACGAGAAGCATCTCGTGTGAGTTTACAAGAGATGCTTCTCGTGTGAGTTTACACGAGATGAATTCATACGAGATGCTTCTCGTATGAATTCATACGAGATGATTTCTGCCATTAAAATCAACTTACACGCAGTTCATACAAAAACTAGGAAATCAATTGAAGCAATCAAACAAAAATTAGACATTGAGAATTTAAGGAATGTAAAATTAGGTTAAAATTAGGTTTAAATCGCATTACCTTCTTTACAGGAACGGTGGTAGAAGCGGATGCGGCGGCGATGGCAGTGACGGTAGCGGCGGCGGCAGTTCCGACAGGGACTGCCGGAATTTTTACTCGAGCCATGGCGAATGGTGTATTTGGTCGTCGTACGTACTGAGAGACAGAGAGAGCGAGGGAGAGGAAGAGGGAGAGTGTTGTTTGAATATGGAATGAAAAAAAATAAAAAATTATATAAATGGGTATTTTGGTATTTTTTTTGGTTTTCTGTATTTTTTGGTCCCTGTATTTAACCATATCCGTTGAATATATTGATGAATGCAACGCCACCTGTAACCTGAGAGGCCTAGCCATTGCGACATGCTGCCACCATCTATACCAGTGGAAGCATTATATAAGTAATCTCCTTCAGCTTCTTTCTGATCCTTCAATGTCTGCTTCTCTTTTGATTTTACTCTCTTTTGAAAGTAACTGAATATAATTTCTGCCCTCCAGACAAGAGTTACTCCATATGTTAAATTTGGGGAAGGTTCCTGGAATGAGTACCCTTTCCTAGTAAAGTTACTAAAGTCACCTTATAACTATGTGTTGGAAAATTAGTGGTACCCCGTTGCAATCTAGACAAAGAACAAAATACCCACAAGCACAATAATGGAAGAATCACACACACAAGAACACAAGAAATTGTTTACCCGGTTCATTCAACACATGAACTACATCCGGGGGCAATTGCCAAGCCAATATTGTATTAGACACCTTCTAATATGTTGCTACAATGTGTTCTAGGTCGTATCTATGTTTATATAGTAGTACAAGGAAACCCTAAAACAAATCAAGAAGAGATTGTATCAAAATAGGAAACAGATCGGCCCCAAAATTTTCCTTCCCGACGCCAGCGCGGCCGCCCTTCATCCAAGCGCGGTCGCCCTCATCGACAGAAGAATTCACACCCTCGTTTCTCCTCCAGCGCGGTCGCCCTTCATCCAAGCGCGGTCGCTCTCCACGACAGAATCTCCTCCGACGATTTTCTTCCTCAAAGTTTAGGGCTCCAATCCCAACAATCTCCCACCGGAGACTAAACTAATAAACATAGAAACACCCATCAACTCCCACCACGGAGTAATGACCTTCGAACACATTTCCCCCATATTGGCTTGACACTACCGAACCTCCCGCTCAAGTACTAAGGCGAGTTGAAACCAAGCGACGTTTCAACCCTTCCGTGTTAGATAGTTCTTGCCTCCCCAAATTAGCTTCTACCTTGATTTCTCCCCGCAAGTCTAACTTCGCCTTCTCCCTCCAGACCCACCTTCCTCTCAATTCTTCCCCTTGAAACTTGGACGTACCTTGTTTCTTGCATCGTCTTCTTTTGGTCTGAATACGCTCTCTGTTAGGGCACTTGGACTTCCACACCGCGTTGATCAACTTTGTGTCCTTCTCCCCCCTAACATATCGTTTCTTGATGTCTCTCCTTTCTACACCAATAGGCCGGTTCTTTAGCCTCTTGCTCCCACCGAAACGAATATCAACATTGTAGGTAGAGTACAACATCTTCCCCTTAACCCCATGAGCTATCACCTTAGCCCCTTTTGTGACTTTCCAAGACCCACCAATGAAGGTCACACCATACCCTTCACTATCAAGTTGTCCCACATAAATCACTCTTCTCCTCAAGTCCGGAACATGCATCACATTGTGTAGTTGTAAAATAGCCCCGTTAGGTGTCTTCATCATTACATCCCCCTTACCTTTGATCTTCAATGGTTGACCATCACCAAGATAGATAACCCAAAATCTCCAGTTTTATACCGCTCCATTGATTCTGCATCCCCACTAGCATGACAAGAAGCTCCAGAATCCAACACCCAATCTTCACCCGATTGTTCCTCTCCTAGGATTAATACATCCCCCCCATCATCCACCACGTGTGCACCACCATCTTTACCCGGACAGTCATAACTGATATGACCCAATTCGCCACAATTGTAGCACTTGACCTTTTTTTCCTTTTTCGGTCCTCCCCTTCCCCTATTTTTCTCCACCCTAAGTGCAGCCCCATCTACGGAAGATTCCCCCCTTTTCTTTTTCCTTCTCAACTCCTCTTGAAGGATGAGATCTCTAACCTCCGTATACACCAATGGTGTTTTCGACGTACTAATCGTTGTGATAGTTACCTCCCAACTATCAAGCAAAGATTTTAGTAGAAAACATGCAAGCACTTCATCGGAGAAAGTAATATCAACACTTTTCAATTGGTCCACCATACCTTTGAAACTGCCGATATGACTTGCTGCTGTCTGCCCTTCTGACATCTTCGCATTCGCAAACCTCTTTATCAAGTGCACCTTATTGATATTAGACGGCTTCTCATACATGTCTGACAGCGTTTGTAGCAACTCCACCGTTGTCTTGGCCTCCATAGCGTTCCGTGCAACGTCGTCGGTTAGGGCCCTCCTCACTGCTCCTAACGCCTTCCGATCTAACGTCTCCCAATCCCCTTGTGACATGCCTTCGGGTTTCTCTTTTAAGGGTTCATGAAGATCCTTACAATAAAGGTAATCTTCAATCCTTGTCCTCCAGAACGTAAAATTCACACCGTTGAATTTCTCGATTGAGTTCTTCATCTGACTGCTTCACAAAGTCCCCAAGAACGTGATTCAAAATTAATCAACTAATGAAAAAACTTTGAATCCTCCGAACCAATGCTCTGATACCAGTTGTTGGGAAATTAGTGGTACCCCGTTGCAATCTAGACAAAGAACAAAATACCCACAAGCACAATAATGGAAGAATCACACACACAAGAACACAAGAAATTATTTACCCGGTTCATTCAACACATGAACTACGTCCGGGGGCAATTGCCAAGCCAGTATTGTATTAGACACCTTCTAATATGTTGCTACAATGTGTTCTAGGTCGTATCTATGTTTATATAGTAGTACAAGGAAACCCTAAAACAAATCAAGAAGAGATTGTATCAAAATAGGAAACAGATCGGCCCCAAAATTTTCCTTCCCGACGCCAGCGCGGCCGCCCTTCATCCAAGCGCGGTCGCCCTCATCGACAGAAGAATTCGCACCCTCGTTTCTCCTCCAGCGCGGTCGCCCTTCATCCAAGCGCGGTCGCTCTCCACGACAGAATCTCCTTCGACGATTTTCTTCCTCAAAGTTTAGCGCTCCAATCCCAATACTATGGTGCTTCAGTTTACTTCTAGGATTACGTAGTATACTCATTAAAGGAATTTATACATTTCTAATTTGAAAGTCCGTCAAGCTCGAGCCCGTTCAATGCCCGTTTAAAGCTCCCAAAAGCTTGTTAATTTGAGACCGCATGAAGTCCGCTATGTTGAACTCTTGAAATTGAAGCCAGTAGCTAAATGGCCTATACCGGGCTTTGCCAAAGCCCGCAGGTGTAAGTACCCAAATCCGGATCGTCCAAATCCGTCAGAAAGTTAACCGAAATCCGTTAATTGGCCCGCTCCAGGTTAACCGGAACTCGTTAAACTCCCTGTTGCTGTGCCAACGAGACGTCCGGATCGCCCGTGCATCCTGACGTCGAACCGTACTTAGCACGTGACATCTCACGTAAAAGTATGGCTTTCCCGAAAAACGCATTTTCCGGCACTTTCCGGGCGTTTCGGACATTTCCTGGTTGTTATTTTAAAAACGGACAAAACCGGGACCGAGGGACAAAATCCCACCTCGGTGGTGACTCGGAGGGCACGTGGCGGCCATGCCACCTCCCTCTAGTCACCCTTCAATCAATTTTAGAGGGAAAAGACCAAAATGCCCCTGGTTTGCAAGCCAAGTCCCCGGACTCACCGTGCACTTTTCCCGAAATTGCCAAAGAAGTCCCCCGCATTTCCAAAATTCCCAAAACCCCGAATTCACCCAAGTCCCACTGACTCCTACTGCAATTTTCACCCTATAAATAGAAGTTGCTGTCAAAGGCAAAGAAAGGATTTTTTCACACCAAAAAATCACATACCCCACGGTCCAAACTGGTTTTCACCCCTCCCGAGCTCCCGTTTTGTCTCGATTCGCGTGAAACCTTCGTATTTCGATCAAATACGCACCCTACAACTTCGAAACAACCTTTCGAATCACTTTCCGTGTCCCGTACACACCTCCCGAGCCAAAGGAGTCGACCCTAGCCATAGGTATAACTCCCTCTCTCGAATCTTCCGTCTGTCTCGGTTTACGCGCCGATCGCTATAACTGTTTCGAACGTCGTTATCAAAATGTAGACGCCTCCGTCTAACGGGGTCCGATACGTTTTAGCCCCTCGATCCTCTTCTCTTTCCGTAAGAGAAGTAATCACGGGTTAAAACGGCGTTCCGACCCCGTTTCGTTTACTTTCATGTCATTTACAATTCCGAGCCGTTTGGCCTCGTTGATCGTCATTTACAATTCCGAGCCGTTTGGCCTCGTTGATCGTCATTTACAATTCCGAGCCGTTTGGCCTCGTTGATCGTCATTTACAATTCCGAGCCGTTTGGCCTCGTTGATCGTCATTTACGAATCCGGATCGTTTGATTCCGTTGACACCGCTTTAAATACTGTCATTTACAAGTCCGATCCGTTTGGATTGTGATAGTATTTACTTTTCAAAAGTCCGAGTCGCAACCCGATTCGTTGATCGCATATCATTTAATACGCATTTTTCCCGTAAAAATCGTTAACAATGTAATGCCCGGTTCAAAGCCGGAGTTCGTCCGTCGAACTCTCTTTCAAAACGCGCGAAGTGACGTTCGGCCTCCGAATGCTCATCTTCAAACTCAAAGTCAAAGCCGCCATTTGATACTTAAAATCATTTAATACGCTTTTTCCCGTAAAAATCGTTAACAATGACTCGTATGGCTCAAAATCGACGTTTGCCACGCAAACGCTCATTTCAAACTCAAAGTCGACGTTTGCCACGCAAACGCTCATTTCAAACTCAAAGTCGACGTTTGCCACGCAAACGCTCATTTCAAACTCAAAGTCGACGTTTGCCACGCAAACGCTCATTTCAAACTCAAACCGACGTTTGTCATTCAAACGCTCGTCTTTTCAAAAGTCACCTAATCAACGTTTGTCATTCAAACCAAGATTAAGCTTGTCATTCAAGCCCCCATTTCAAAACACACACACACACACACGATTTCGAGAAAGGTAGAAAGACTCGTCATGCGAGGCGTTTCGGGCGATCTCGTAATACTCTACCCGAAACGTAACCTGACCTCCGAACCTAACAATCTCTGGTACTAAAAGCTTTTTACTCGTTTTTGCTGCCAATAAAAATGATCCCCTTTTTCAAAAGCCTTTTCCTAAGTTTTTGCTACCAATAAAAACAACACCTTTTCACAAATAGCCGTTTCTCAACGTTTGGGCTCAAAATACAAAAACCGCGTGGCGACTCCTCATTCTGCTCCTTCCCGTGAAGCGAGGTCTCAGACACCAACCTCCCGCGAAAGACAACCGCCTTTTCCGCGCCCCGCGCGCGAAAAAGATCGGGTAATTTCAGCAGGCTTTAGGCCCGAGCACACCCCTACATTTGGTAAAATGTGAAGCTTCAAATGAGACAGAAGAAATAGTAATTTGGTTGTTATATTAGTGTAATAAGTGAGTCTCATTATTTATTTTAAGAAATAAAATAATTAAAAATCTTAAAATGGGACGGATTAAAAACGAAAGTAAAAACTTCAAATTGGGACGTAGGGAATAATATTTTAAACAATTTTATTTTTCTATAACTTAAATTTTATTATAAGTTCTTCAAAAAGAGTTGTTTTTTAAAATCTTTTATCACACACCTTGAGTGTAAAGGCAATTTCAATTCAACATTTGCAATACTTTAAGAATATAAAATGAATGGGAAAATTGAAAAAAACTATTGAACAAACTACTTTCAGACTGAATAAATTAATAAAACAGCAAAATTCGGGCAGTATCAAAATTCATTAATCGGCGGTGGGTCCAAAGCCTTTTTTTTTGAAATAATTCTGAATTTAATAATTACCCTGACGTCCGCTCTAATTTTCTATCCTTTTTCCCATTGGCGGACGCCAAATCCTAATTCCATTCCACTTAATTCAACCAAAGTCACGCTCGTAGACTTCACCTACCTACCTCTAGAACCGGTAACCATCTTTTTGACAATCACCTACCTCAACTAGCTTAAAACCCTTTTGCTTTCACCGGTCACAGCTGTATCCGGTTCTTTTAATGACTAAATTATTTCTCCAAAATAATTACGGTAATGAATTGAAATATTATTTTTTATATTTAAATATTTAAATTTGTTTGTCTCCAAATCCAAAATAATTGTTAATTAATACATTTCACAAGTTTAAAAAAACAATTACTATTACTACTCCATATAACTATGAAAATATCAAATATGTTTTTATTATTTATTTCTCACTTACATTATATCTCACAATTAAATAATTAATAAATTGCATCAAATTTCATTATAAGAGTAAAGAAATTTGAATTCTTTTAACAAGATAAAACAATAACTTTGGACGAAAAATTTGGTCGAAATGCGACATATATTTTGAAAGTTAGAGGGAGTATACCCTCATTATAAGCAAAAATAATTATTTTTAAATAAATATAGAATATAATTTAATTGCCTTGATTTTTATAATAAATAGATATTAAAATTACTAATACGTTTTCTTTTTAAATGTGTGATGAATATATATTTATCTTTGAAAATGAATACTAGTAATTAGTTAGGAATAGTTTTGATAAATATATAATTGCATTTAATTAATTATATTTTGAGGTAAGAAAAAGTACTTTATTCTTATTAAAATATTTGCAGTTTTAGCAAAAGATTTTTTGAATCAAAATACTTACAATTTTAATTTTTTTTATAAAAATTTTAACACACTTTATCTAATCTATCCTTATTTATAATTAATTAGATATCATTGTAAAAATATTTAATTATCTAGGTATTTGATATATTCAAAGTATAATTTAATGATTAATTTATTGTAGGAAGTAATTAAGGTGAGAAAAAATTTAATAAAGATGTACCTTTCTCATTATTAAAGTGTAATCATAATCTTTTATTTTTATTTTTTAAGGATTTGTGAAAAGTCCTAAAGCAAAAATTTTGGATTTTGGGATTAAATTTGACTCTAATTTCAACTGCATTTCGCGTGAATTTCAAAGCAAGCATTTCAAAAATAAAATAAAAATCCAGTCAAATTAAATTCGTCCCAAATTCACCCATCTTCATTTCATTTCATTTCATTTCATTTCGATTTCATTTTCGAGACGTTACATGCCACTTTCTCACTCTACATTTTCACGCTTTTTCTCTTCCCACTTTCTCTCTCTACAAAAACCTTCGCTTTCATCGAGTTTTGTCTTTCCATTACATAACATCCATTTATATATCTTCTCTCTGCTCATTATCATAGGTAGTATCGAATCGGCGATCATCGTTTTCGATTAAACTTAGTGGAATGAGGATGATTTTGTGCCAGTTTTCGTCCAGATCTTCCCGTTAACTTTACTGATAATAATTTTTTTGCTGTTTTTATACTCTAATTCCGATCTGTAAACACTTCACTCTACTGAAGGTCTTCTTCACTATTCGTCACCGATCACCGGTGAGTTCGTCCGATCAGCTTTGTTTTACTGTCAAATTTGAAGTATTTAAGTTACTGTTTAGCTGTTAAATTAACTATATTTTCATATTTAAGCTTCTGTTTAGCTGTTAAATTTATTGATTTGTGAATGATTTCTACTGCTTTTTGATTTGTGGAATTGTTTTTATTGATTTTGTTTTATGCGTGAGTGATTGTGGAATGAGAGTGTTTCTGCTGATCTCTAGATCTATTGATCGGTTTTACAAGACTGCGTTTGATTAGCAGAAATCATTGATTAAATTTACACTTGTTAAGGAATTTCGTTGAGTATATACAAAAGTGAATGACTTTGTGCCCTAAGTTTAAGTAAATCTGTCCCCTTGGATGTCTGAGAATGCTTATTTGTTTGATTTGAGTTCTCTTACATCATATTTGTTGTTTTTTATCGCTTGTAGATTGCTTCATTTGCCTCAGATTGACCAATTCTTGCTGTCTTATAGACTGCTTCAAAAGTTGTTCAATTGATATATAGGAAAGCCTAATTTTAACAGATATTTTAACCATTATTATAATTATTCAGCGGTGGACAGATAGATTCTATTGTATGAATTTGTTGTTGTTTTTTCCTTTTAAGTTGTTGATAATTCTATAAATTACTCAGTAACCTTAAGATTCTTTTTTGTACCATTGTCTGTGAAACATGATACATCTTTAGCTGGGATTGAGATAGTTAAACCCACCCCTAAAGATGAAAGGGAATATAATGTAATCAGATCTTTCTTTGTGATAGATTTAGCAGGCCAATGTTTGTGTGTCAGTTTTCATCTAGGTTAAAGGTCAGTTTTTTATTGGATAACCTAGAATGCATTGGTATATTATTGTCTAATTATTAACTGTTTCTTATTATTAAATGTGTAATGTCGTCTATCCGGTTTAGATAGTTTTGTGTGCTTCTAGTGTAATGATCTAGTTCAATTATGTATGTGCAGCTGACTGAAGGATGTGTAGTGGCCCTGAGAAATCCAAGTCTGTATCCTCTTCATCTACAGAGAACAAAACCACCGCACAAGGCATGAATCAATTGACCGTGGAGACCGAGGATTCTTTTTCCAGCTTACTTGAATTTGCTGCGAACAATGACTTTGAGGGTTTCAAAAGATCCATTGAGCTGGATGCTTCAGGGATAGATGAAGTTGGTCTTTGGTATGTCCGAAAGAAGGGTTCAAAACAAATAGTACTTGAGCATAGAACTCCTTTGATGGTTGCTGCCACGTATGGCAGTATTGATGTTCTGAAGTTGATTATATCTCAACCAGAGGTAGATGTAAACCTTTCTTCTGGTCCAGATAAGTGCACTGCCCTTCATTGTGCTGCCTCTGGTGGCTCTGTTAATGCTGTCGATGCTGTTAAGTTGCTCTTATCGGTGGGTGCTGATCCAAATATTGAGGATTCCAATGGTCAGCGTGCCCTTGATGTTATTGTTGTCCCTCCAAAACTGCCTAATATTAGAGCTTCTCTTGAAACGCTGCTTATGAACAATATTTCGGATGGCTCAGTTGGTGAGTGCAAGCTTCGTGTTTCCGTTAGTGCTTCAAACTCCACCTCCCCTACCCTCTCTTCATCACCGAATGGGTCCCCTTGCTCTCCGTCCGAGTTAATATCATCTCCTATGCTGTCTAAGTTTAATGATATTCCTTCAAATGCCGTGTCGGAGAAAAAAGAGTACCCAATCGATCCTTCGTTACCCGATATCAAAAACAGCATATATTCCACTGATGAGTTTCGGATGTTCTCTTTTAAGGTCCGTCCCTGCTCAAGGGCGTACTCCCACGACTGGACTGAGTGCCCTTTTGTTCATCCGGGTGAGAATGCCCGTAGAAGGGACCCACGGAAGTACCACTATAGCTGTGTACCTTGTCCCGATTTCAGAAAAGGTGCTTGTAGACGAGGAGATATGTGTGAGTATGCTCATGGTGTGTTTGAATGCTGGCTACACCCTGCTCAATACCGGACCCGCCTTTGCAAAGATGGCACAAGCTGTGCTAGAAGGGTTTGCTTTTTTGCCCACTTACCTGATGAACTTAGGCCTTTGTATGTCTCAACTGGCTCTGCTGTCCCTTCCCTAGATCAGCTGCTACAGGAGGAGTTAGTGTCATGGACATGGCTGCTGCTTTGAGCCTTATGCCTGGTTCTCCTTCGTCCGTCTCTGGAATGTCTCCTTCTGCCTTCAATCAACAACCCATGTCTCCATCTGGGAATGGTTCTGTTAATTGGCCTCAGCCAAATGTTCCAACTCTTCATCTCCCCGGAAGCAATCTCCAATCAAGTCGCCTGAGATCTTCCCTTAGTGCTCGAGATATTCCACCTGAACATTTGAGCATGTTGCATGAGTTTGATGCCCATGAGCTTCTTCTTAATGATTTGGCCTATTTCTCGCAGTCCCGTCCTAGTCCTCTCTCCTTGAACCGTTCTTCAGCTCGGTCCAAAACACTCGCACCATCAAATCTAGAAGACCTGTTTTCTGCTGAGCTTGCCTCTTCTCCTCGGTATTCTGACCAATCAGCAGCTTCTGCTGGTGTCTTTTCTCCATCACACAAGTCAGCTGTTCTTAACCAGTTTCAACAGCAGCAAAGCATGAACCATTTTCAACAGCAACAGCAGAACATGAACCAGTTTCAACAGCAGCAGAACATACTTTCTCCAATCAATACTAATGTTTTTTCTCCCAAGAATGTTGACCACCCATTATTTCAGGCTCCTTTTGGCAACTCCTCTCCTGGAAGAATGTCGTCTCCAAGAAGTATGGAGCCTATATCTCCAATGAGTGCCCGTCTCTCTGCATTTGCTCAGCATGAGAAGCAGCAGCAGCAGTATCAACAGCTACGCAGCCTCAGCTCCCGTGATCTTGGGCCCACATTTGGATCACCTCAAGGCATGAGTGGATCTCCGACAGGAAAAGTTGACTGGTCAATGAACGGAGGAGGAGGAGGAGAAGAAACTGGAAAGATGAGAAGGTCATCTTCGTTTGAGCTCAGCAACAATGGAGAAGAAGAGCCCGATCTTTCGTGGGTCCAATCTCTTGTGAAGGAATCACCACCAGAGATGATGAAAAATAAATTGGCAGCACCAAATAACGGCACTGCACCATCCGGTGAGGGTTCTAAATTAAACTCCCAAGTTGATTCAATTGATCATTCAGTTTTAGGTGCTTGGCTCGAGCAGATGCAACTTGATCAGCTCGTAGCCTAAGCAAAGAGTGAAAAATTCATTTCGGTTTAGAGATATCTAAAGACTCAAGTGTAGAAGGTACATATTCTTTTGGGACATTTTTGGCTGGTGAGGGGGGTAAAACTATGGCAGGCTGAAAAGTTTCAGAAAGATTTATCAATTTTTTTTTTTTTTGTTTACATGGGGGAGCAAAGCATGATGAAGAAGCTAAGAAAGGAACCCAGTCTAAGTTGGGTTTGTTTCTTCTTATGTTCTATAAATCTAGGTTTATTATTTTTTTACTATCTTAGAAAGTTCATTGGGTTGGAAGGGCTGTTTTCTTGTGCTGAGAATGCACTCTTGGAACCAAGTGGAGGCACTAATATGTTCATTTGATTATGTAAACTCAAATCATAAATCATTTTTTCATTTCATCATCTCTCTCTCTCTCTCTCTCTCTCTCTCTCTCTCTCTCTCTCTCTCATAAACTAGTGGTGTGGGGGATTTAGAACTCGTGTTGTAGCCATCTGTTATGATTTCCCTCGGATTTAAAATAGATGTTGATTTGAAAGGTTAATTATGACATAAAATAATTGCATTTTTAGGTCTAAATCCTTTAAATCTTAATTTTACCCCTTCCATTGGTAGGAATAATTTTTTGTGGCTCTCTCATCTCAAATCGTTTTTCATAAAATCACTGGTGAGATTTAAAAGTTCACACTCAAATATAGGCTCATATCAAAATTTCATAAAAAAATCCAAAATTTAGGTATAAGAGTAATTTTAGTCATGTCCAAATTTCCGCATTGCCTGAGCCTCGCCCAGACGTTCTACTAGCAGCCGCTTGAAGACTTTTAGAAAGTTGGCTGTAGCTCTATATACATGTTGTGTGGTGTGCGTATGGTGGAATGATCAAAGAATTCTAATATTATTTTTTATTTTTATATATATGAAAGGAAGCAATTTCTTGAATAAATAAAAATATAAAAATAAATTATTGCTTAGTGGAATGGGTTCTAGGTGTTAAAGGTGAGATGATTAGATCTTAATAATTAAGTAAAACTTAAGTGGATATGGATGTTGATGTGTTGTGCCAACCCACTCATCTATCTACCTTTACCTTTACCTTTACCTTTTAGAGTGGGTGGGACTTTCTTACTTTTATTTTTTATTACTTTTATTTATGGATACGATATTGAATATTCAAATGGCTATCAATTTTTAAATTCTTACTTCTCTTCTGTAGGACCCGAGTTAAGAAATTTGGCAGGCAGGCCTCTTAAATAGGGTGTCTATAAGGGGTGACAAATTTATACTTTGTCCGTATCATATACTCCCTCCACCCCAATAATAAGTTTATCATTTTGGTTTCGGCACACAAATTAAGGATAAAAAAAATATTGTGAGTGTAATAGTAAAATAGGAGAGAGAATAAGTGAAGAAAATAGTAAATTTGAAAAGTGTTGCGAGTGTAATAGTAAAATAGAAGAGAGAATTAGTGAAGGAAATAATAAAGATTCTTTGCCAGAAAAAGGAAATGTGAAGCTTCTAACGGGACACCATTTTGAGTAAAAAGTGTAGTTATTAATGGGACGGAGGGAGTATATATTAATTGTATCAATAATAATTAATTAAAAAAAATCGATATATTGAACTCTCGAGATACAATATTATCGTATCAATTGTGTCTAATTGGTTGGTATATTATACTCCCTCCGTTCCGCGATTATATAGAATTTTTGGCCCGGCACGAAGATTACGGTAAAAAGTGATAAATGTAATGTGTTGTGAGTGTAAAAGTAAAATAGGAGAGAGAATGAGTGGAGAGAATAGTAAATTTAAAAAGTGTTGTGAGTAGAGAGAAGTGGGTTCCATTTCCATTTTGAGAAATCATTGATTATTGTGAGACGCCCAAAAGAAATTTTTTTCGATATTATTGTGGGGCGGAGGAAGTATACAATATTGATATAGATTGATATATCGTGTACCAACATTGTTTATAAAAAAAAAAATTACATATACTCCTTCCGTCCCAATAAAAGCTTCACCAATTACCCAAAAGGGCGTCCCGTTAGAAGCTTCACCTTTCCTTTTTTGGACATAAAATATTATTATTTCCTCCACTCATTCTCTCTCCTACATTATTTTAATACTCACAACACCATTATAATTTATTATTCCCTCCACTAATTCTCTCTCCTATTTTCAAATTACACTCACAATATTTTTTTTCCCTCCCATTACCATAATTCCCGTGCCCAAGAAAAATGGTGAAGCAATTGTTGGGACGGAGGGAGTATACATATTCCCTTGGTCCCGTATAATATTTCACTTATAATATTTCACTTTTGTCAATTTGGGTGTCTCATATACTCCCTCCGTCTCGTTCGAAAAGCCACAAATTTCTATTTTGGGCGTCCCATTTAAAAAGGCACTTTCCCAAAAAGGAAAGTTTTTATTACTATTCCACCCACTCATTCTCTCTCCTACTTTACTTTTACACTCACAACATTCTCTCTCCTAACTATTCCTCCCACTCATTCTCTCTCCTATTTAATTTTTCATACTCACAACATTTAAACTTTTTCTCTTTCCTACATCATTTTCCTTAATTTGCGTGCGAGGTTTGGTTTGGGCATTTTCGGGCGGGACGGAGGGAGTATAAGATTTCACTTTCATAAAATGACAAAAATTCTTTACTATTCATTCCACTCATTCTCTTTCCTACTTTACTTTTATACTCACAACACCAATCAACTTATTATTCCCTACCACGCATTCTCTCTCCTATCTCACTTTTCATACTAACAACACTTATACTACTTACTCCCTCCGTCCCGCTACAAAGTTCACAGTTACTGTTTGTACGCAAATTAAGGAAAAAGTTAGTGGAGTAAGTGTTGTGAGTATGAAAAGTGAGGTTGAAGAGAGAAAGTAGGGTAGAAAATAGTGATTTGATTGGTGTTGTGAGTATAAAAGTAAAGTAGGAGAGAGAATTAGTGGGTGGAATAGTAAAGTTTATTTGCCATTTTAGGAAATGTGCGATTTGTAATGGGATGCCCAATGAAAAAAGTGTGCAGATTGTAGCGGGACGGAGGGAGTATACATTTTCTTAATTCTCGTACAAAACTCATTTATTAAATCTAATATGAAATGAATAAAATGTACTCCATCCTTCTCACTTCAGAGTTCTACTTTTTCTTTTGGTCCGTCACAGTCTAAGAGTCTCATTTCATAAATGGCAAATTTTGAACAATATTTCAGACATTTATACCCTTATAATGTAAATTGATGATGCCAAAATCGTCAATTCAGCCCAAATCCAAGCGATGATTGCTCCGGTGATTGCAAGGCCTGAAAATAAGAGAAAACACGTAAACTAAGCCGGGGCGGATCCGGCTAAAGGCCCTCCGGCGTGAGAGTAAGTTCACAGTTTGTATATGAGAAAATAAATTGACAGAGTTTTCCCAATGTAAAAAGTAACGTACCAAATAATGAGCCATGGGGCTTGTATTTATAGGGATGGATTGATAGAATCCATGTTGAAGTAAACTTGTAAAGAGATAAGATGTAATCCTATGAGAATTATATCTGTTAAGGAGTCCTTGTTTGACTTGAAGTGGTGTAGTTGGTTACAATCCTGATTGAATCATGAATGTGTAATCCTTGTTGTACAAGGACTGTATAATCTGCTAGCCGGAACGCCGAGGAACATGAATGTTCTACCTCGGCTTTGGCCAATAGACCGAGGTAAATGATTCTACTTCCTCGTCATTTGGAGATTGGCCGACACGGAGATGTGCCGGGGTAAATGATTTTGTTTCCTCGTCATGGTGATGAAATGCCGAGGTAAGAACTTTTCTTTCCTCGTCACTTGCGACATAACGGCCCAAGCATGTTGACATAAGGCCGAGATAAACGTTCCTCGTTATACGAGGAAGACCTTATTCGGCCACGATACTTGGTTATTTAGATAATATTCATGGCCCAATTCAATTAGGCCCGGCTTGAGCAAACCCGTATTCGTATCTCGTTTTATACTGTTCAGTGGCCCCCGACTTTCTAGCTCGGATTAGGACGAGTAGAAAGTCACCTCGTCCTCGGTATATGGAATACGAACGGGTTTGACACGTGCCCTCGGCGTCTCTTCGTGTACCTGACGGTTGCCATTGCAGGGCCCCCGGTCTTGTCACGCCGAAACCGTCAATTTGCATTTAATTCTTGGGGCGCCGGACCCGAATTTAAGCTTTACCCGTAGGTTTGACCCGATTGAGGGGTTATAAAAGGCTAAACCCCTCTCATTTCACTCTTTACAAACCCCAAGTATTTGAGAGCGAGTATGAAGGTTCGGGCGACAAGCATTAGGTGATCTTGATCTTGTTCGAACCCAGCTTCCGAGCTAGCATCTGTTGTGATTTCATCAATTTTTCCAAACTCGGGTATGAAATCTCTTTCCTTTTGTGCGTTTTGACTACGATTTCCCGCTTTCTAGGGTTTGTTGGGAAGAATGCGGAATATGCCAAGAAAAGATGAACCACCATTGTTAAAGAATGAAGCTTTCCTTTATAAATTCTCAAAACTTCAAATCTTTGGTTTTCTTTGTATTTTATATGAACTTTCTTGAATATTGAATGAACTCCCCCTTTCATTTTTGATTCCCCTTAGAAATGGCTCGTTCTTGGGACCATTCCCCGATTCCGTTATGGATATCATGCGGCAATGCGAGGGTCTATCGTAGAGAGAGGTCCATGGTTGATGCTCACCTGGATGATGTAAGCAAGCGGTTGAGAGGTTATGGTCGAACTCGTCTATTCCTCCAATACCACGATTCCACAAGAATAGATAGGATTGAGTCTCGGTTCACCCAACATTATAGTTTTTGAGGATAGAATTTGAGATGATGGAGCACATCGAGCTGTTCTACCCGGCCTACGATCGCGAAATGCGTGAGCGCTGAGAGGTACGGCTCCCTCCTCGGCCTTATGAAATGACGAGGAGGGGAATCTCCCTTCCCCGTCCTAAATCAGCCATGGACGAGGTTACTAACTTTGTCTCCTCGTCTTTATGCAGATATGACGGGAAGAGAAGGAGAACCCTCCTCGTCTACTCAAATAGTTGACGCTTTCATGGAAGAAGCACAAGCTGATGGCCGCCTGGCCCGAAGAAAAGGAGGCCGAGGAAGAGGAGGCCAAGGATTAGGACAGAGACAAGAGAGGATCCCAATAGCCGGGGATCCCATGTTGGAAAAGCTGTACTCCAAATACGGGGTAAACAAAGATGAGTACATGCTAACTTATATGGGCCATATGGAGCTTAAGACGAAGAAGGAATAGGACAACTTTTATTATAACCAAGACTTTGTCCATTTTTACTTCAAACAGTTTCAACAGGGACTTCGTCTTCCCTTGGATCCCTTCATCTGTGAATTTTTGGACGATGTGAGGGCGGTGCCAGCCATGCTAGGAGCTAATGGTACCCGGGTTCTCGTCAGCTTCATTGTCCTCTGCCGTAGCTTAGGGTACGAGCCGACCATGGGAGCTTTTCGACATTTCTACAATGTTCAATATGTCAAGGAGAGTTGGCTCCTCGTCATTAAGAGTGCATCCAAAAAACCGAAGCTGCTCCTCCCTATGTCTAGCAAAGTTGCCGGCTGGGATAGCCATGTCATAAGGGTTGAGAGCCGCCAAGGATGGGAGTTCCAATCTCCTTGTAAGGGTCCAACCTCATCCTTCCCCGTCCAACAATATGAATGGACCAAGGCTTTAATCAAACGTTTAGAAGAATTTGCCGAGGTGGGGGTCCTTGATTGGTCGGTTGTTGAATCTTCGAGACCATTACTATATTCAAGCGGGTTTGATGCGGGAAGAAGGATGGGGTATCTCCCCTTGTCACCGTAAAGAGGGAGACGCTTTAATATTTGGACAATTCACCGGCACGGTGTTCCATGAGGATTGTGTTACGTGCAAGGCGAACGTCCGGGACCGGTGTGCTGAAAGCAATCGACATTGTTGGATGTAAACGTTTATCTTTTTACTCGTATCTTCTGCATGCTTGTTCCCTCTGCTCGTACTTAACTCTTTCTTCCTTGTCCTTGCAGATTTAACCGCCGAGGAAGAAGGAGCTATAGCCATGGAGAGACTAAGTCCCCAAGAGCCGGTAAAGAGGAAGAGGAAGCGAGCAAGAAGTCTCGCTTTGGTGGAAAGGAGAGAAGAAGCTAATGCCGTGTAATACGGTGCTTAATGTTCGGGGTGACCAACCCCTTCCCCTTAAATTACATGGAGAGGTGAATGCCGAGGAAGCGGCATCCGAGGAACGAACCAATCCATCAAGCGTAGAGGGCATAGCCTCCATGTTGATGCCGAGGAGGTAGGAGCCGAGGAAGCGGCCTCGTCGAAAGGAGATCCGGCTCCAAGAGAACCCAGATGTTAGCGCCGAGGAGCTGCGGCTAAACGGGCAAGCGTCGGTGGGGCCCCCAATGTTGAGGCTCCTCCTCCCTTAGCCATTCAAAATATCAAGACCGTTGAGGAGGCCGACGAGGCGGCTAAGAGCATGTCCCTCAACGTTCCCCGTCTTAAGGGACTTCCTGCGTTAGCTAGGGAGGTACCCTTAGTAAGATTGGCCGAGCTCCCATTCGAGAGCTATGGACGAGGATGCCTACGAGGCTCTTTGTAGAGAGGCTCCCAACGAGGATACCTTGCTCGCCACAAGGGACTCTTAATCGCCGAGGTAAGTGTTTCCACTTTCTTGGTCATTGATCTTGAGATTTGTTTACATTTCTAATATTGATTTCTCTTTCGGTTGGCTTCCGTGCACTGCGTATGAAAATGTTTTGGCCAAGAAGAAAGCCGGGCGCTGAATGAGGCTAAGGCCGCCCAAGTGAAGAGTGATACTGACAAGGCTTCCTTGGCTAAGCTTTTAAAGGCCAAGGATGCTGAGCTCGTGGCAGCCAAGGCCAAGGTGGAGGCCGAAGTGAAGAGGGCCGAGGAAGTAAAGGCCAAGGCCGAGGAGCATCTCCGGCTTAAAGAAGAGGAGCTTGCTCAGGCAAAGGCTGATAAGGCCGAGCTTCAAACCAAGGCCGATGAAGCTGAGGCCAAGTGCCGAGGATTGGAAGCTACCCTCCCGGCTAGGGAGGAAGAGGCCGTTGCTCGGTTCAAGGAGAGCTCGGCCTTCAAGGAGTTGATGATGGCCAGCTCGGCCTTCAAAGATGCCGTGGACGAGCAAACGGCCACTATGTTTGAAGATGGTTATCTTCATTTGGCCCGAAGCATCTTGGCTGACCCTTCCACCGGTTTGGACATCAATAAGGTTGCCCAGCTGATTTGCCGGGACCAATATGCCGAGGAAGTCAGGGCTCTCCACCACTTGGTCCCCTTTTCTGAAAGCAACTTGGAGATAATGGCTGCCAAGGATGCTCAAGCTTGCAGGGAAGTGTGGAGGCCGGCCTCTGTCGTCCCCGGCAATATAAAAGACTTGGTGGAGGCGATCCAGGACGCGGAAGAGCCTGAGGCCATGGAAGCCGAGATGGAAGGAGGGGCCGAGGAAACTAATGCCCTTACTGAACAAACGGTCCTTCCTCCCCCCGGCTCCATTACTGAGGAGTGGCTCGAGAAGTCTTTTGATGACGAGCAGCGGACTTAGGATATATTTTCTTTCCTTTGCTTTTTGTAATAGACGATAGGACTTGTAATTCTTTTTTGAACATCAATGAAAATCCTTTTGTCATGATTCGTGTTATTTTAATAACTTGCTCATATTTTTGTATGCTAGGCAGAGGCACTAGACTTAAGAAGGTGGTATCCAAGGAGGGTTCCTTGCTCCCTAATTGCTGAACAAGTGGTTAGGCCGAGGAAGGACTCCTCGGCTTTAACTATACTCTTAAGTTATTTAGGCCGAGGAAGGTTTCCTTGGCTGTAAATGTGTTGTAATCCTGAATCAAAGTGGACTCTTGGTAGGACGTTTGTTAAGCCATCAGGCCGAGGAAAATCCTCGGTCTTGGCTGTTATGTTTGTAATCCTGAGTCAAGGTGGACCCTTGATAGGATGTGTTAGCCATCAGGCCGAGGAAAATCCTCGGTCTTGGCTGTTATGTTTGTAATCCTGAGTCAAGGTGGACCCTTGATAGGATGTGTTAGCCATCAGGCCAAGGAGGACCCTTGGTCTTGGGTGTAGATGCTGCTGAATCAAGGTGGACCCTTGACGGGATGTGTTAGCCATCCCAGGGCGAGGAGGACCCTTGGTCTTGGGCATTGGTATCTGAATCAAGGTGGACCATTGACGGCAGGATGTGTTGTAAGCCATCGAGCGAGGAGGTCCCTTGGTGCTTGGGCATTGGTATCTGAATCAAGGTGGACCCTTGACAGGATGTGTTGTAAGCCATCAGGCCAAGGAGGTCCCTTGGTCTTGGGCATTGGTATCTGAATCAAGGTGGACCCTTGACAAGATGTGTTGTAAGCCATCGGGCGAGGAGGTCCCTTGGTCTTAGGCATTGGTATCCTGATTCAAGGTGGACCCTTGACAGGATATGCTGTTTAGAAGAGTCGGGGATAAAGTCCTCGTCACCTGGTGTCTGTGTGAAGAGTTGATAGTTGCGTTGCGCGTTGGAAGAAACTGCTTTCGTAAAACTTTGAAATGCGATTATATCGAGCAATCCTATCAAACTAACTAAAAAATAAAAGATCGAAAATAAGAAACTAATCTACGTAAAATAAACTAGACTAGTGATAATATTTTCTAAGGTTGTCGGAGTGCGGGGATGTTTGAGGTCCTTCCCCTCCTTGGTCTTCAATCTATAGGTCCCTTCTCGAATGACTTGAGTGATGATATAAGGACCTTCCCAATTTGGGGAGAGCTTGTTACATTCGCCTTCCGACCCGGTAGCTTCAATTTTTCCAAGTACCCGATCGCCCTTTGCTTGGAATACTCTCGATGACCCTCTTGTCGTGATACGCCTTGGTCCTTTGCTTGTAATTCACCATCCTCATCTGTGCAGCTAGTCGTTTCTCATCTATCAGGTCCAGGTCTAGGAGCCTATTGACCTTGTTGACTTGCTCATCATAATGGGAATTTCTCACGTAGGGATGGCCATCTCTCGTTGGTGCCATAGCCTCGGAACCGAAGGTTAGTGCGAATGGGGTTTCCCGGTTGGCCCCCGGGTGGTTGTGCGAACGACCCGTAAGGCTAGGGAAGTTCGTCCAACCATCTACCCTCGCGTCCCTCAAGGTTCTTTGTAAGGGCGGTTAGGACCGGTTGTTTCTTTATACAGCAGCCATTGCCTTGTCGTGCGCTGGCGAAGATTTTGCATGGCGGACTTTTACTCTTCCCAACTACGTAGTGAATGTGGAGAATTGGAGTCCATGATCGAGACAATTGTATGTGGAAGGCCGAATGCACCGAGATGTTGTCATGGACAAAGTTGATCGCGTTCTCTTCCGTTATCTTGGCTAATGCCTTGGCTTCTATCCATTTGGAGAAGTAATCAACAGCTACTATCACGTACTTGCAATTACCACGGGCGGGAGGGAAGGGTCTGATAATGTCGATTCCCCACATGTCAAATGGCCACGTAGGTATTACCAGTGTTTGCTCAGCCAGGTAGTCTAGGAATGTCAGAGAATCGTTGGCACTTGTCGCATTTTCTAACATAGGCGTGTGCGTCTTCCCTTAGGTTTGGCCAGTAGTAACCTAGCGATATGATCTTGTCAGCTAAGGTTCTGGCCCCCGGGTGCCCGCCACAAACGCCTTCATGTACTTACGCGAGAGGCTCTCGAATTTCCTTGGGATGGACACACCTTAGCAGGGGCTTTGTGAAAGATCTTCGGTAGAGGACTCCGCTTATAATCACGAACCTTGGAGACCTCTTCTTGATGAGTTTAGCTTGAGCTTCATCTTCAGGGAGTTTCTCCTTCTCAATATATTCAATGTAGTCATCGATCCAGCATCTATCCTCTCCATCTAAGAGCATGACTTGTAGTCTTTCGTACGCAGGTTCCTCAGCATAAACTACATATGGACTGGTCTTAGACACTTCCATGGTTGCCAGTTTAGAAAGAACGTCTGCGACTTGGTTATCATCCCCGCCATCTGTTTGAGCTCGAAAAATTCCATCTTCTTCGTCATATCTAGGACCAGGTCTCTATACTTGGCAAGGGTGGGGTCTTGGGCATTATACTCTCCCTTTACTTGTTTGACAACGAGTTGGGAGTCGCGAAGGCCGCCACCTTAGTTGCTCCATAGAAGGAGGCTAATTCAATGCCAAATATTAGAGCTTCATATTCCGCTTGATTATTGGAGCGGGGAACTTAAAACGGATGGCGTCTTGAGTAGTAAACTCTCCTTAGGGCTTGCTAGTACGATTCCGGCTCGCTTCTTTCCTTGGTGGCTGATCCGTGGTATACGGGATCCAACAGTTGGATGGGAGTTCAATGGGAGAGTCTTTATCCTCTAGTGCATTTTGCTTCCTAGAGGTGGGGAGATGCTCACCCATAAAGGCAGTCTCAACCATGAAGTCAACCGGGGGTTGTGCCAGGAGGGTCTTCCTTGGTTGGTAAGTGATATCGAACTCGGTGAGCGATAGACCAATTAAGGAGACGCCGGAGCCGTCCAACTTATGTAGTATCTTCTTGAGCGGTTCATTTGTGTACACGGTGATAGGATGTGCGAGAAAAATAGGCACGTAGTTTCCTCGATGCAATGACTAGTGCGTACGCTATCTTCTCCACATTGAAATATACGCTTTCCACGTCGGACGGTGCCTTAGAGACATAGTAGACAGGCTTTTGAATTCCTTCATCATTTCGAACTAGAGCAGTGCGACGGCATGATCGGTGGCGGCTAGAAAGACGTATAACATCTCACCGGTAGTCGGACTGCTAAGCAAGGGAGGGGAACCCAAGTACTCCTTCAACCGGAGGAATGCTTCGGAGCATTCAGGAGTCCAGGAGAAGCTCTTGGTACCCTTTAATACCTTGAAGAAAGGCAGTGACTTTTCGGCGGATTTGGCGATGAATCTTCCAAGGGCTGCGATTCTTCCATTAAGTCTTTGAACTTCCTTGATGGTGGTAGGTTCCTTCATGTCAACGAGCGCCTTGATTTTTTCGGGGTTTGCTTCAATCCCCCTTTGAGATACCATGAAGCCTAGGAACTTACCGGCTGTTACTCCAAACACGCACTTGCTTGGGTTTAGCTTCATGTTATTAGCTCGGAGGTTGTGAATTGTCTCTTGCAGGTCGGGAACGTGACTGCCTTCCTTGGTCTTTATGACCATGTCATCAATATAAGCTTCCATGTTGCGACCTATTTGGCTTGCAAAAACTCGATTTACCATTCGCTGGTATGTAGCACCGCGTTCTTGAGCCCAAAGGCATCATGATGTAACGATAATTTCCCAGAGGTGTTTGGAAGGCCGTCTTCTCAATGTCCTCTTACGCCATTTTTATCGATGATAGCCTGAATAGGCATCTAGGAAGCTGAGAGTTTGATGTCCAGCAATGGAATCAACCAATTTGTCAATTCTAGGGAGAGGATAGCTGTCCTTGGTGTAAGTACCCCAATCTGGATCACTCCCTTTCAAACACTCGGGAAACACCGCAGACTCATCCACGCAGTCTCAGAGACCTCTCTCACTCAAAACCCTCTCAAAAACCTCTCAAACCCCCAACCAAACCAGGGGAGGAGCCTTTGCAGGATAAAGGGACAAAAGGACCTTTTGGGAATTTTCAGGAAATCAGAGAAGCAATTAAGGTCCGTACGGACCTCTTTGTTTCAATGATTACTAAATCCCCTTAAAGTCCACAATATTCCCTCAAATCCCGGAAGAAATGATGACTTCCATGCAGAGTTGGTCCGTACGGACCTCTTTGCATGCAAGATGGTCCGTACGGACCTTATTGCTCAGGGAACATCATCATTCCCAAATATTCTCCATCATTGCGAGATTCCCTCAAATCGAGGAAATCCAAAATTACGGACAACCAAGAAGGTCCGTACGGACCTCTTTGCTCCGAAATTTTTACTATAAATAGAGGGCTTCCCCCTCCTCATTTTTCACACCTCCCACTTCTCTCTTCCTCCCTAAGCCTTGGCTCCCCTTCTAAGACCTTTCGAGGCATTCCGGCCCCTTCGGATCCTTAGAGGCCTTAGAGCCCCCTCGAGGTGCTCAGAAGCCTCTCAGCGCTCAGAGACGCTCCGCGCTGCCAGAGGCACTCTCGAGGTACTACGAGGCCCCTCGTGGTACTCAGAGGCCTTGCACAGTCTTTCCCACGGTGTCCGGCTCTTTCAGAGTCAAACCGGCGATCCCAAACCTTGCGAACCTGCCCGAATCCAACCAACGATTCCAACGCACGCCGAACCTGCCCGAGTGACTCCACGCCACCACAACGCACGCCGAACCTCTGCCCAGAGTGATCCCGACGATCCCCACGCACGCCGAACCTGCGCCGGCGCGGCCTACAACCTCAACTCACGCCGAAACTCTGTCCCACGGACAACCGGCATCCCCGAAGCAATCCAGGAACGCTACTCAGGCCTCAAACACTATTCCCTGCGGAAGACAGGACACGAACCAACATTGGTAAGGCTTCCTTCCTCTATTCTATTTCAATACATTTTCATACATAGCATACAATGTAGACATCCGATCTGACATGCATTTTTAAAAGCACACACACACACACTGACATTTAAAGGATATTAGGGGTATCAGAAAGACTCGTTTTACGAGGCTACTCGGGTGAGCTCTAATATTCTAATATTCTCTTCCCGAGGAGTCATCGACCTCCGAACTCAAAATCTCATCACACAAAAACAGGTTTAAAATTTATCTTTAAGCGATGCCCTTTTCAATGTTTTGGGCTTAATAAAAACGGCGTGGCGACTCTACACAGCAAAACACGGCGAGACACCTCCAACCTCGCAAACGCTAAACGGAATAAGCCGGATGCCGGGGCGCGATTGTGCTGCCTCTCGGATCCGGGCGAACATTCCCGAACAGCGACGAAAACAAATGCGAGATGCACGGGGGCCCTCCGCGCGCGAGCCGGATCCCGGGTAATTTCAGTTGGCGACTCTGCTGGGGAATATTTGTTTTAAAAAAAAACTTTTAAACAAAACAAAAGATTTTTAAAACGATGATGAGGGTCAAACTTTCATTTTACCCCTTCCTTTAACTATTGTGTGTGTGTGCACGTGCTTCGTTTTTATTTTACAAAAAAATAAAAATACAAAAAAAATGCATCAATATACATACGTGCATACATTTAAAATTCTTCAAAATTTTCTATTTTACTCGAGAAAAAGAATTTTAGAGACCGCACACTACGCGCCTTCTTTGCCTCGGTTACACCGCACTCTACTCACTGCTTCTTTGCCTCGGTTACACCGCACACTATGCGCGCCTTCTTTGCCTCGGATACAGCTGCACACTCTGACCACTTAACCGGAGTGGTCTCGGTTGCGATCCGTTTGGTCTTCCTAGGCCTCTTGGCGCGCGCGGGATCATTCCAAACATCCCATCCTAGCCAAGCGTCAACCACACGTTTGAGTCTTGAGTCACACTCTGTCCGGACTCGGTTGGTTTTACCCGGTCAGGTGTCATACGGCTGGATACATATACCATGCCGGCCATTTTAGAGTCAAGGCTCGGAACTCAAGATCCCTTGCGCAAGCAGCGATGAAAGGTCATGCTAAAATCTTGACACGATCTTGATTTCGAAGCTACACCGAACGATGTTCCGTCCGGATATACATCCATGCTCGCATGACACCATGTCATCACGCCTTTGATACGTCGGCCATGACGATATGACCCGGCCAACGCCTAACGTCACGAGATCCCTTGCGCAAGCAAGTAAGAGAAGGTCATGCCGAACTCTTGACACGATCTTGACTCGGTGGCCGGCTCGGTTCACTATTCACATGGCTAACGCATCAAAACGAACATGGCAGGCTCGGTCCTTAGGTTCGATTTTTCTTTTAGGCCGGTGGAAACCGCTTGCACTATAGGACCCTCGCACAGGGCTGTCCACTGGGATGTCGAAATACGGGTGCAAAACGAGGGGCTTATAGCGCGCGAGATGGTCTCCGTGACCCGGGATCTAGCATAGTTGCGAAAAGAAGAGCAATCTTTTCCAACCTACCTAGGATTACGAGAAAACATGTTTTAAGTAAATTAAAACGACAAAAAAAAAAAAATCAAAAAATAAAAGAAACGGAAACCGCATGCCACGTGAGCTTTCCCCTTTTTATCCCGTTAGGCCATTCCCGTGTCTAAACCTTGCCCGTCACCCCCTCCGGCTAACGAGAGAGTGGTCGAGAGTACCGGGAACCCGTCTCCCGGTGTCAAAACAGCAAGGTCCTACCTTCTTCCCGGCTCGTCACCGGGACGGTCAGTCAAATCCCATGGCCAAGTCGGTGGATAACAAGGATGAGAACGGGACCTTACCCCCAAGAAATTTCCCAAACCTGGAAGAAGTTTGGCGAGGTCCTCATGGCTATTGAGAAACGTCAAGGTGAGCAACAAGCTGGATCGAAGGTGCCATGCACCGCCGGAACCTTAGCCGCTGACCACAGGGCTTCCCAAGCTATGGCTGCTCCTACTGACCTCTAATGTCTCTCATTGTCTCCCGAGAAGTCAACACAGTTACCCTCGTACGAGCCATGCGGTTATGACGTAAGGCCACAAGACCTTCCACGGGAAAGCTTGCCCATCCGGCCTCACGAGGTCCCGGTACCACCGCCGAACAACAAACACATACGGTGGGACGTCTGCGATTGCGGTGCTTGTCTGGAAATGGAATTCCGGGATGCGATGAACGAGGGCCGTCCTCGACGAAAGAAGAAGCTATCTTCTCAACAAAAGCTGAAAAAGAGGTATGAATCTGGTGATCCCACGGTCGGAACCCTTGGAGAACCCTCGGGAAAGTTTGACTACTATGTCATCTACTCCGGCCAAGTCTCCCCGGCCCTAGTTACGCACGGGGCCACGGCAATGTTTGCTCCATGATCAGTGGGACGAGCTTCGCACCGCCACCGAAGGCCCGAAGGTCCGGATAATCCAACCCCTGTCTTGGGAAGATCTCAAAGCCACTATTGATGCTTGATAAAAGCCATGACGGTGAACGGGTGAAATGCGCGATGCGGCCTTACGCCAATCGGGCTCCTCCCGCTACGAAACGGGAGAGACAAGCAAAACCACAAGTCCAGGTGAATGTTCGACACGTTCGGTCAAATCCCGGTGAATCCTCCGCGGACGGACAAAAGGCCGGCCATACGAGCCACGAGGCGAAAAGGGACCACTACGCCAAAGAAGGCTGAAACCACGGACCCCGAAGTGAAGATCTGTCTTGACACGCGGCTCAAGCGTACTCGGGCTAACATCTCACTCTGGTCCTTACTCACTTCATCTTATCCGCACAAGCTCAAGTTGGAAGAAAGCCTGGCCCGAGACCATGGTTCCCATCACGGTACACACGATGAAGCGGTTCGAGATGATTGGCAGCGTCAATTACAGCAATATCATCACCTTGCGAGCTCGATCTTCCAAAATTTGGGGCGACCACAACGAGCCTCTCTACATGAGTTCAGCGGACGACGCCGTCTCCCTCGGGTGTTGGTAGATGGGGGATCATCCATGAACGTCCTTCCGGCCAAAATGATGGATTTGCTAGGGATCAAGCAAGCGATCTAAAGCCCTCGACTCGAGCAATCAAGGCATACGACTCGACATCCCGCCCGGTCTTGGGAATAGCCACCTTGAACCTTTGGTTTGGAAAACAAATGGTCTGACAGGACTTCCAAGTCATCGACATCCCGATCACATTCACTTTGCCATTTTGGGACGCCCTTGGCTACATCGGATCAATGGGGTGGCATCCACTCTCCATCGGTGCGTAAAGTTCGTCGAAGGAACAGATATGACCATCATCTACGGCGGCGGCATAGTCGCTGAAAGGACCGAAACAAGCGGCGTCCCGGTCTTAGAAATCAAACCCGACGATGATGGCATGATGCTAACGGGATTCACCATCGAAAGCCCAAAGGCCCAAGTGTGCCACATAGACTGCCTTTGATTTGGGACAAGATCCCTCCCCGATGAAAATGATGAAACACATGAACTACATCCGGGGCTCGGTTTGGGAAACGCCATCGGGGCACTCAACGGATCATCAATATCAAAGAACGAGAATACCTGCACGGCACAGGATACTCTCCTACTCCCGAACACATTGCGGAGGACAAGCGAGAGCTGCACGAAAACGCTCCACGAGATAACAAAAGAGGCTTGCACGCAATCTCCGATCTTCGTCCTTACGGCTTCGACATGACCAAGTACTTCACAAGGAAAGCCGGCAACTTGGAAGAAGATCCCGAGAAAAGGGAACAGAGTTGATCGGCGCCAAACAAGGCGGCCGACAACCATGGACAAGCTCCCGGCGAGAACTGGCAAGATTCGGAGGCCTCGAAGCCAAATCTGTCAGAAGAGCATTCCTCGACACACCGCCCCTGCGGGATCCACAACCACCACTATTCACATGCGAATTTTGGTTCGGAAAAACTCCCTCTTTGGCGGAAGAACTCGAAAAACTCTCTGTCAACACTCCACTGCCTTCAACAAGCGGGACGAGTGCACGCATTCGAGCTAGCAATGCCCAAGACAAAAGCAAGAGACTCCGCGAGACGATGCTTGGGACGAACCACTGCTACACTGCTCTTCAAAGAAGAAATCGAGATGCCGGATCTAATCGATTTTGTTTCGATAACTCTGTGATAGCAATGATCGGGAACGGTGACATAAAGCCTTTCAAGCCCCATCTCCTATCAAGCTCATTGCCACTCAATAAGCTGGGCCACATTCTCACGGACCCTCTTTGCCCGGCCAAAAGGACATGATCGAACAACTTGGTCGACCCCTCGAGTCCACAGAGTCTAGTATCAAAACTCATCTGAGTCCATTAGCTTTGAATTTGAGTCTCTCGAGTCATCGATGGCCTCGCGCCGAGAAGATTACGAACTCATTGCCAATAATGTATTCCCGTATGCTCTTAATGAATGCTTCGATCTTTAGAGTATCCTCTCATTGCATCTTTAACAAGCGATAAATTAACTAACACACAAACAGTTAATAACGATTCACTTGATAAAGAAAGCGAGACACATTAAACGAACAATACATTAAGCACATCTTTAAGCATGTTGTCAAACGAGAGAAAAACCGGGCCCAGCTGCCGAGGAGGTTTTAACCAAAGTGAATTTGGGAGGCTATTTGAAGAGCCAAAAGAGACGCAAATCGGAAGTTTCTTCACCGGCCGCGAGCAAGACGCATTGGCGCATTGCTCGAAGAGTTCGTGGACGTGTTCGCTTGGTCTTACCGAGACATGCCCGGATTAGATCCTAACATTGTGGAGCACCGGATTCCCTTAAATCCCGAGGCTAAGCCCGTCAAGCAAAAGCTACGCCGAATCAAGCCGAATGGTCTTTACAAGTCAAAGAGGAGATCGAAAAAATGCTCGCGTCGGCTTCATCGGGGTGATCGAGTACCCAGCGTGGCTCTCCAATATTGTCACGGTCACGAGCCCGATGGAAAAGAAATCTGTTGTTGCGTGGACTTCCGAGATCTCAACAAAGCAAGTCCCAAGGACGATTTTCCACTACCAACATCGACATGTTGGTAGACACTCTGACCAATTTCGAAGTCAAGTCCTTCGTGGACGGTTTTGCGGCTACAATCGAGATCAAGATGGCCGAAGAAGACCAAGAAAAGACGGCTTTCACAACCTGCAGGGAACCTCTTGCTACACGGTAATGCCGTTCGGACTAAAGAGCAGCTGGGGCTACCTACGACGGGCGGCAACCGCCCTCTTCCACGATATGATCCACAAAGAGATCGAAGTGTACGTCGATGACATGATCGTTCGCTCAAAGGGATCGGACGGACAACACCTCGCGAGACTGAGAAAATTCTTCAATCGCCTCCGAAAACACTCAATGAGGCTTAACCACTGCCAAATGCACATTTGGGGTTAGCGAGGCAAGGTTTTGGGATACGTAGTCACCGAGAGAGGCATCGAGGTGGATCCTCAAAAGATCAAAGCTATCATCGAAATGAGACCACCGCAAACCCGGACAGAGGTGAAAAGCTTCATGGGCCGCTATGATATATCGAGCTTCGTCTGACCAATTGACCTCTATGTGCGAGCCAATCTTCAAGGTGATGAAGAAGAACGCCGACATCGAATGGAACTCGGAATGCCAAGATGCCTTTGAAAAAATAAAAGCATACCTTGTGAGTCCTCAGATTCTCTGTCCTCCCCACGAGGAAAAGCCACTGTTGCTATACCTAGCGTGGCCAAACACCGCGGTTGGAGCCATGCTCTGTCAAGAAAAGAAAGAGTCACGGGTCGAAACGCCATCTACTTCGTCGGTCGAAAGTTTCAAGGCGGCGAACTCAATTACTCGGCCCTCGAGAAAACCTGCGCGGCTCTGGTATGGGTTGTCGGGAAACTACGGCACTACATGCGATCGCACACGGTACACTTGGTTTCCAAAATGGACCCGGTCAAGTACCTCTTCGACAAACCATCTCTGTCAATGAGGCTCGCCAAATGGTCTTTCTTCTGGCGGAATTTGACATCAAGTACGTAAATCAAAAATCAATCGGGGACGGGCCATAGGTGAACAAGCCCGGTGATTTCCCAGCAGACGAGGCTCGAGGCCACGAACCACAATTTCCGGACGAGGGAATCTTCGCAATCGAAGGCGAAAACCGATGGCAACTATTCTTTGACGGAGCGGCCAACCAAAGGGAAACGGCATCGGTATGCTCTTGGTGGATCCCGAGGACGAGCACACCCCAATTGCTTTATAAAGCTCAATTTCGAGGTAACCAACAATGCCGCCGAATACGAAACTGCTTATTTCTTGGACTACAAGCCGCACTCGAGAGGAATGTCCGAAACTTCGAAGTTTATGGGGACTCGGCCTTGATCATCAACCAAGTCTCCAACAAGTGGAAAACCATAGACCCGGGCTTGCAAAAATACCATGCTGCATAGAGGACCTCATCACACAATTCGAAGAGGTCACCTTCCATTACTTGCCAAGAGACCGAAACGAGGTTTGCGAGATGCCTTAGCCACCTTGGCCTCCCTTGTGGAAATCCACGAAGGAAAAGCAATCAAACCCTTCAAAGTCGGACGAAAGGAAATTCACGCCTCTTGTTGTGAGATCGAACCAGAACCTAAGCCGTCAATGAGCCATGGTACAACCGGATCTTCCAATACCTCAAGAACGGGGAAACTACCTTCATGAACAAGGAAGGACAAACACGCGAAGGGGTGAAAACCAAGAGCATCATGGCCCTAAACGCCTTGCCTCTCACTTCGTCATCCTCGGGGACATGTTATACAAGAAACGCTACCATGGGGCCACTCTACGCTTTGCGTCGGCCGGGAAGAAGCGAGCAAGTTCATGAACGAAGTCCACAATGGGGCTTGCGGTCCCCACATGAATGCGAGCCACGATGCAAATCATTCTCGGGATGGGCTACTCTTGGATCTCCGTGGAGCGGATTGCATCCACTTTGTCGAAGGCTGCGACAAGTGCCAACGGTTCTCCAACCTCAATCATCTGCCGCCCACGATCTCTGCTTGCATGACTACACCTTGGCCCTTTGCCACTTGGGAATTGATGTCATCGGGAAAATCGCTCACGCCGGGCGGCAACGGTCACGAGTTCATCTTAGTAGCCATCGACTACTTCACGAATGGGTCGAAGCCAAGTCTACAAGGTACTCACCTCCCGAAGGTCGCACATTTCCTCAAGGAAAACATCATATGCCGATACGGCATCCCAAATGAGGTCATATCGGACAACGGCTCACACTTCGAAGGGGTCGACGGGCTGTTGGGCTGAATTCAAGATCACACGCCACAAATCTTCTCCCTACAGGCCACAAACAAACGGCGCCGTGGAAGCGGCAAACAAAACCCTCGAACGGATCATCAGAAAAATGACCACCCGAGGACGAGATTGGCAGAAGGCACCTTGCACTTTGGGGCTACCGCACATCGGTCGGAAACGGCCACGGGAGAAACCCCATTTGCCCACGACATACGGGATGGAAGCGAGTCCTTCCCGTCGAGCTAGAAATTCCCTCACTCCAGAGTCTTTCTTTGGAAAATGACATCAACGAAGTCGAATGGCTCCGGCCGACATGACGAATTGGCTCACGCTAGACGAGCGACGACTAAAGGCCATGGAACACGTCCGAGCCTATCGAGCGAGGATGGCTAGAGCTTTCGACAAGAAAGTCAAATCCCGAGACATCGGGAAGGTGACCTTGTACTCGAAGAAAAGCCTCCTACTCGAACCAACCCACTGGGAAAATGGGAACCCACTTGGATCGGCCCTTTCGTGGTTCAAAGATCTTCTCCGGAGGCGCCATGAAGCTAACGAGACCTAGACGGCAATCCGCTTCATGAATCCGGTCAACGGAAGCAAACTTCGCGAGATGCGCCGCTGAAGAAGAACAAGCTGTGCATCTCTTGGCACTCCATGTAGTGTCGAACTACGCGAGACTGAGCCCTACTAGTCAGGAACGTAGGCAACCTTAATTGGTCCGGTCTAAAAATACACAAAAAAGTCAAAAGTTTGAATGTCAATCAAGACCTCCATCGAAGCTCCGCACTTTTCAAGAACACGCCCGAGTCACCTTGACCAAGTCAAACGGCCGGCGGCAACATCGAAAAGGACATCAGGGTCGCTCGGCATCAAGCAGGCCCGGCTCATGTATGCTTCCCGAGCCGGGGGCTTGTCTTCGCCCTCACGCGCTTCAAAAAAAAAAAAAAAAAGAGCTCGAGCAAGGGCTCACAAAAAAAAAAACAAAAAAAAAAAAAAAAAAAGAAGCTCAGCGAAGGCTGCGAAATTGAGGTCAAGAGCCCGACGCCAACAAAAGGCAAGGAAGCTACGAAAAAGGACCGTCAAAACAACTTGTCAAGGGAGCATTCAACCTCTCAGCCAAATACAAAGCCTCAGCAAAAAGGGGATTGCCGTCATGGCTCATACTACTTCAGTCCGCGGATGCAACAGAAAAGTCCAAAGATGGACACCGACAAAGTGCACAACAGAAGCAAGGGCAAACAAAAGATCTTGCGTCTCGACAAAGCTTTAAAAGTAAATCACAAATCACTAACGGTTACAACATTTCTTGATGAGTTCAAGCACGGTCTACTCTCAAGTTCACAACATGCTAAAAGACAGCTTAATACATTTAACTAATAATGTGTTTGCAATGCAATGAGTGGATACCTAGGAGGTCATTCCGCGCCATACGCGCTTGTCCCTCGCCATTCTTTCCTTTCTTCCCTCGTCCCCAGGCGAGTCTTCTTTCGCTCCACGTGAACCAACTCTGCGTCTCTCGGTCAGAGATGCTGGGGTCCTCCCGTAGAGTCAAATAATCCCGGTAGCTCTCGGGGCTTCATTCGCCCGTGCTTCGGCTCGGATCTCCTCCTGCGAGTGCAGCAAAGAGGACCTCTCCCTGTCGGTCGGTCAACTCTAGTCTCGTAGTCAAACAAAGCGTCTCCGTCACATCGAAAAGGGTCGAGACCGAAGGCTTCGGCACTCTAAGGCAATAGCTGCTGCGGCAGCAGGGTCCCAGGCTCATTTGCTGGCCACCTGCTACTCCCAAGAACTACTTGGGGCCTTGACCCAGTCTGTTGCTCAATACCGAGGCCGGATGCGGGTCGTCAACAATCTGACGCTCCCAGGCGTCTAAGGAGTACCGCGGGAGGGAAGCGGAATACTTCCATACCCTCGGACAATACAAGAAGGCACTGAAGTGCGCCATACGAGGAACTACCTCCATGATAGCAAGGTCATCCCATGAACAAAGGCTCTGCTTCATCCCAAAGCTAGGGAAACAAGCGACGGAATATAGAAGGAGGACCAAGACAAACCTGGAACTCGACAACGTAGGACCCTTCTGCAAGATCCTCTGGTCTCGATCCTCCAGTGCGGAACCCACCGAGGCGGATCGATGCGTACCAAGCTTTGTGCCATCCATCTCTCCAGGCGGATGATCCATATCCCGACACAAGAGGTCGGCGAGCAAATGACCACGGGCTAAACGACGTCGGAGCCTCGGGCATGGCACGAAGTCTCTCTCGACCACAAGGTGAGCAAAGCGGGGCTTCCCCTCTCATAAAACGATCCCCGGTCGCCGGACGGTCGATACCATGAAGAGTCTCCCCCGGCACCAGCGGGACAATATCCTCTCCCGGCTCTGCGGTGCCCTACCACATCTAGCAAGCGCCATCCACAAATACCAGGGAACTAACCCGGAAAAGCGTCGCCATCACGCACAAGGCAAATACATCCCAAGAGACGTCACTCTCATCATCAACCATGAACCGCTCGGCGGCTCGAAATGTCGATATGACCCGAATCAAGGATCATGCCACTGCACTTCTTCCAACGAAGTACGAAGAAAGTCTGCAAGCTTCACGCTCGCGGCGGCACCACCAACCAAAGGAAGCGAGATGGCCTCCACCTCCGGTCCTCCAATCAAAAGCCCGAAAATCTTCAAAAGTGGGCACCATTTCGTGTAGGAGAAACAGTACACGTGCCTCCTAACATCCCAGAACTTCGCGGCGGCCCTTGCAACAAATCCCAATCAAGGAACCAACTCCTTAAAAGACCAAACCCGAGCAAAAGACGGAAACCACTACCTCAGAAAACCCGTCTCTGATGCCTCATGCGCATCCACGTTTTTAATGCTCAAGGAAGTGTGTGCCTCTCTGCGAAGCCTCGGCAAAATTCTAGGGACATACGAAGAATCCATGGCAAAAATGGAGGTTCCTAGAGAAAATGGGGAAAGAAAGCTCGAAAATGGGTTTGAAAATGGGAAATGAGGAAGAACCGGAGCAAATTTGGAAAGCATTTATGTCCTTCCCAAAGCAAGGTTGGTCCGTACGGACCTCTTTTACCTGCTAAGTATGTCCGTGCGGACCTCGCAAAGCAGAACCCATTTCCCAGAAAACGGTACAAGAAAGCTTTGAGGTCCTCAGAAACCTTGCTCCAAAGCAGGTCAAGCAGCTTTGAAAGCCATTTCCGGCAAACAAACACTACCCGCAAACGCACTCTCGGCTCACGTGGCATGTACGAAAATAAAAATAATAATAGCAACAATTTCTAGGACAATTCCGGGAATCACAAAAATAAATGACATTACATCTTAAAATAAAATCTTGTTTGCCATGCAAATACAGTGTTTTATTAATTTCAAAATGTACATTTGCTAAACAAAAAAAAAAAAAGGAGAATATAGAAAGAGGAAAGCAAATGAATACTACTCGGAATCCTCGTCATCATCCTCCTCGCCAAGATCCTCCCAAGGAAAAGTCGGGCATCGGCGCCGCCGTCGCATCCTCATCCCGTCGGAATCGAGCACCGCGAGGCTCCCAGCGGAGTACTCGAAGGATCAAATCCGGCGAAAGGATCAAAGAAAGAAGGCTGCAGCGTAAAACCACTTCGCGTCGCTCCGTGCGAGCATGGGCGATAAAAGGAGCTGCTCCCTCGAAGGCCACTGCGGCTCCGAAGAAGTCAGCGGCATCCATAGCTATGCAGCCCGACCAGGCCCCTCTGGCTGCGGCTCAGGCTCGGCTCTAGGCGGAGGAAGGTCCTCGGAATGCCTCGAAGGCATCAACCAGGCCGTCAGCGGCCCGGCCTCGCCCACTTCAGACGGGACAATCCCCGTGATCAGCGTAAGGCCGGTCCTCGCCCTTAGCGGCAAAGGCCCGTCGCAGCGTAAGGCAGTCGCCCGTATCGTACGGCTCTCAACCACCGGGACTGTCACGTAAGACCGGTCCTCGCCCCGCCCAGCGGCAATCAATGCTCGGCCAAGCGTAGACCGGCCTCGCGGCTGGCAATTCAATCCCCGGCACACTCAGAACGTGGGCCGTCCTCGCCGGCGCGGCTATCAGGCGCGAAGCGCCTCAGGCTCAACGCGATTCGACCTTTGGCCAGGTCCAGCGTAAGTCATCTTCCCGGCTTCAGCCGGCAGGGACCCCTACGAGTGTGCATCCCAGCCAGTCTCCTCCCCGGCCATGTAAGCGTCCAGCTAGGTCCTCGCCCGCTTCAGCGGCAATCAAGCCCGAGCCGTGAAGCGTAAGACCGGAGCTCCGCCCGGCTTCCAGCTGATTCAACCACGGCCGTCGGCGTAAGACGGTCTCGCCCAGCCAACGGCAATTCAATCAGCGTCGCGTGAAACGCTGAAGCCGACCTCGCGGCAATTTCGCCGTCGCGACGACCTCGATTAGCCGAATTCAGAACTGCCCGCTCAGCGGCAATTCGAAGGAGCGACCTACACTCCCGGCGCGAATCAGGTCTCCAGAGCCTGAGAGAGCGCCCCCAAGCAGCTCAGACGACAATTCAACATTTCCCGAAGGTCAGAAGTCAATCTTCCCAACGAGGAAAAGGGCCCCCTACGGTCGTGCCGTCCCCGGCTTGATTCGAAGCACCGAGCGGTCAGGATGTACAGCCCCGAGCTTCTTGCCCCACCTCAACGGCAACGCAAGCCTTGGCCATCAAAGTAAGCCGAGCTCCTCCCCCAACAAGTCGAAGGAAGTCATGCAAGACTGCATATCCCCAGCACCGACCATCATTCTCGCCCGGCTCAGCGGCAAAACAAGCACGCAAAGGGGCCAACACCTCTCGAGTACAAATCCCGAGGCACGAAGCGCCTCCCAAAACGCCTGAATGGTGAAGCAATCATCGGGCCATCATCCTTGCCCACTTCAACGGCGGCTCAAGCCGCGGCGATCATCGTAAGTCTCAGGCCTTCTACATCAACATACAAAAACACTGAAATGGCATCTACGCCTCTCGAATCGCAAGGCGGCAAACGCGCCTCCACACCGGCTAGAAGACGATTGAAAGTCCTCGGCGTGGCACCAGCCGCAATCGAAGACGATTGAAGTCCTCATGACTATCTCGGACAGGAAGGCCTTAAACCACCCGATTAGGAAAATCGTAAAATTTCCATCCCAGGACGCCACCACGTCCTCACATTTGACCTATGCGGTCACCCAGGACGCCACCACGTCCTTATCACCGACCTATACGGTCACCCAGGACGCCACCACGTCCTTATCACCGACCTATACGGTCGCCGGGACGCCGCCACGTCCTTTATCACCGACCTATGCGGTCACCAGGGACGCCACCACGTCCTTATCACCGACCTATGCGGTCACCCGGGACGCCACCACGTCGCTTACCACCAACCTATACGGCTACGCAGACGCCGCACGTCCTTATCACCGACCTATACGGTGCACCCCGGGCTGCGCCACCACGTCCTTATCACCGACTATCACGGTCGCACCCAGACGCCGCACGCGTCCTTACCACCAACCTATACGATCGCACCAGACGCCACCACGTCCTTATCACCGACCTATACGGTCACCGGAGACGCCACCACGTCCTTTATCACCGGACTCCTATCACGGTCGCACGGGACGCCACCGCGTCACTTATCACCGACGGCTTTATCACGGTCGCCGGGGCGCCCGCCGCGTCGCATCACCGACTTTATACGGTCGCACCAGGGGACGCCGCGCGTCCTTTACCACCAACCTATATCTGGCTACCCGGACGCCACCACGTCCTTATCACCCGACCTATACGGTCGCGGGACCTAGCAGGCGCCACCCACTTACCACCAACCTATACGGTCGCCGGACGCCACGCGTCCTTATCACCGGCATTTATCGCACCCCGGGACGCCACCCCGTCCCTACCATCAACCTATCTGACGGTCACCCAGACGCCGCGCGTCCTGCCCCCGCGACCTCGGCGGTCACACTGACACTCTGGGGCACCACCGCGCCCGCATTCACGTAACAGCTCACCCCGCACCCGAACTACGGCCGGGCTTGATTCCCGCCGGGGATACGTAGGGAATCCTATCACGGGGTCCAGCCTATAGACCTAAACGGTCACCCAAAGGACACCACCACGTCCTCACTTTGACCCTCACGGTCACTTCCTCTCCCGGCACGCGATCCAGATTAGGACCACTTATCTTATCGGCGACCCCACTTCTTTCATAAGTGACGTCGTCGAGGGGCTTACTGTAAGTACCCCAATCTGGATCACTCCCTTTCAAACACTCGGGAAACACCGCGAGACTCATCCACGCGAGTCTCGAGACCTCTCTCACTCAGAAACCCTCTCAAAAACCTCTCAAACCCCCAACCAAACCCGGGGAGGAGCCTTTGCAGGATAAAGGGACAAAAGGACCTTTTGGGAATTTTCGGGAAATCGAGAGAAGCAATTAAGGTCCGTACGGACCCTCTTTGTTTCAATGATTACTAAATCCCCTTAAAGTCCACAATATTCCCTCAAATCCGGAAGAAATGATGACTTCCATGCAGAGTTTAGTCCGTGCGGACCTCTTTGCATATGCGAAGATGGTCCGTACGGACCTTATTGCTCGAGGGAACATCATCATTCCCAAATATTCTCCATCATTGCAGGATTCCCTCAAATCGAGGAAATCCAAAATTCAGACAACCAAGAAGGTCCGTACGGACCTCTTTGCTCGAAATTTTTACTATAAATAGAGGAGCTTCCCTCCTCATTTTTTCACACCTCCCACTTCTCTCTTCCTCCACTAAGCCTTCGGCTCCCCTTCTAAGACCTTTCGAGGCATTCCCGGCCCCTTCGGATCCTTCCGAGGCCTTCCGAGCCCCCTCGAGGTGCTCCGAAGCCTCTCCGAGCGCTCCCGAGACGCTCCCGCGCTGCCCCGAGGCACTCTCGAGGTACTACGAGGCCCCTCGTGGTACTCCGAGGCCCTTGCCTCGGTCTTTCCCACGGTGTCCCGCTCTTTCCGAGTCAAACCCAGGCGATCCCAAACCTTCTTGCCGAACCTCTCGCCGAATCCAACCAACGATTCCAACGCACGCGAACCTCTGCCCAGAGTGACTCCGCCACTACACGCACGCGAACCTCTGCCGAGTGATCCCGACGATCCCCACGCACGCCAGAACCCTCTCGCCCCGAACGCAGCTACAACCTCAACTCACGCTGAAACTCTGTCCCACGGACAACCGGCATCCTCAAGTGTCCGAACGCTACTCAGGCCTCAAACACTATTCCTATGCGGAAGACAGACACGAACCAACATTGGTAAGGCTTCCTTCCTCTACTATTTCAATACATTTTCATACATAGCATACAATGTAGACATCCAGATACAAAGACATGCATTTTTAAAAGCACACACACACACACACAACATTTAAAGGATATTAGGGGTATCCGAAGAGACTCGTTTTACGAGGCTACTCGGGTGAGCTCTAATATTCTAATATTCTCTTCCCGAGGAGTCATCGACCTCAGAACTCAAAATCTCATCACACAAAAACAGTTTAAAATTTATCTTTAAGCGATGCCCTTTTCAATGTTTTGGGCTTAATAAAAACGGCGTGGCGACTCTGCAAAGCAAAACACGGCGAGACACCTCCCGACCCTGGCTTGAAACGGCGAAAACGGAATAAGCCGGATGCACGGGCGCGATTGTCTTGCCTCTCGGATCCGGGCGAACATTCCCGAGCGGCGACGAAGAATGCGAGATGCATTTGGCGGGGCCCTCACGCGCTGGCCAGATCAGGGTAATTTCACTTGGGGGCGAGCTTTGTTTAGATCGGTAAAGTCTATGCACATACGCCATTTCCCATTTTGCTTCTTCACCATAACTACATTGGCCAACCAAACGGGGTACTTAACTTCACGCAATTATTCCGGCGCTAAGTAATTTCTGCACTTCTTCTTTTATAGCTTCCTCCTTGTCCCTTGCAAAATTTCTCCTTGTCACAGGAGATGGTCTTTGCGAAGGATCAACTTCCCGGGCGGTGGAGGGCTACTTCTTCATTGATCCCCCTCATATCTTCGACTCTCCAAGCAAAGACGTCGAGGCGCTTTTCAAGAGGGAGATGATTTTTTCTTTCTCTTACGGAGATAATTGGCCCCAGAGCTTGATTTTTTGTTCGGGATAGTCGGGATTGATGACTACCTCTTCCGGTTAAATCAAACGAGGCTTCATTTCAAGACCGTCACGGAATTCTAGAGACTCGATAATGATCTCTCTAATTCTTCTCCCTTCATTGTCATTCACGTTGAGGCCCTCGTCCTCCATAAGTTTATCGACATCTGGGAGACTGACCTTCCCTAGGTCGTGGTTGGCCCCCCGAGTTCTGGCCGTTGAAGAGAACAGGGTCTTTTTCTGATACGGGCTGAACTATGCCTAGGTCATCTGCAATTTCTTGGACCATATGATTTTCCACAGGTACAGGTAGGACTATGCCTTGGTCATCTGCAATTTCTTGGACCATAGGCTCTTCCTCCTCCGCAAGCACCTCACGAATATAGCTCATTCTGGAGCTAGTTTCGGTGGTTTTCTGAGACTTGGAGATCTTAATGTTTTCCTCGGGGGTATCTATCTCCACATTTTTGGATTTCTTTTTGCTCTTCACGACATGTTCCAAGAAGTCTTTGGGGGTGGCCCTCACACATCCAATCCCTGCCCGAGTGGGGAATTTAACTCGTTGGTGGGGAAGTGAGGCCAGCAGCCCAAGTTTGGCTTGACTTGGAATGCCTATGATCGCATGGTAATCACTAGTCAAATCCATGACTACAAAATTGACTGTGGCTTTGGCTAGGAAGGGATGATCACCGACTTCAAGTTCTAGCTCCACAGTTCCCTTGGCTCCAACCTTGTGATTGGTGAATCCTTCTAGCCTTCCATGGTAGGGTTCCAACATGGTGTCTTTCAAGCCCATCTGTTGGAAGGCTGAATAATATAGAATGTCACGGGAGGCCCCCGTGTCAACGAGAAGTCTTTCGGATTCAACATTGTCTATTCGACCCTTTATCACCAAGGGTTGTTCACGAGCTGCTCGACTTCCAGCTAACTCATTAGGAGAGAAACTAATGACCTCTTCCGCTTTATGGATCCAAGCAGGAACATGATATACTTTGCTCAGCTCATGGATCTGGTCCCTTAGTTTTCTGGTAGAAGTTACCTCTTCCCGTATCACATGCAACTTGGCCCTAGGAGGCCTGCGGTCTTCATCCTCGCTTTTGTCATCATCTTCACTTTCCTCTTCCTTCCGCTTCCGCTTGTTATCTTTTTTCATAACATAACGATCTAACTTTCCCTCGTCGACCCATTTACGGATTATTTTCTTGAGGGCCCAGCGGCCATCGGTGGTGTGCCGTTGTCTTTGTGAAAATCACGGTATTTGTTCATGTTACGAGGGAATTTTGGCTTGTCGGTCATTGGTTGAGGTGGAGGAAGGTTGACCCGGTGCATGATTTCAGAGATGGGCTTAGTAAGAGGAGTGAATTCAAGCTTCTCCGTGCTCCTTGTTTTGTTTTTCCCTTTGGAACCCTTGCCGTTTCCATTACTATTACGGCGATTGCTGTCGCTTCGTTCTGTCTTGTCGGCTCCCCTTTTCTTTGTTTTGTCCTCGGCCATGGAAATGGCATAAGCTACCTTGTATAGCTCGGACTTTGTTTGAGGTTCCCCTGGTCGAGAGTTCATAAACGAGGAGACCGGATTTTAGGCGAGTGAAACAAACGATAACTTCCACTATCGGTGAGGCTCTCTTGACACAGTCCGCCATTTTTCGGAACCGATTATAATAGGCGAGGTGGTCTCTCCCTTTCCTGCTCAATGTTGGCCAAGTCGGCGGCCTTATCTTCCTCTTACCGGCGGTAGCAAAGTGGTCCAAGAACATTCTCCTCATGCCTCTCCGAATCGATGCTACCTCTTTTAAGCTCACGGAACCATGTCAAAGGCATTGGGAGAAGGTGCTCGCGAAAGCTTTACAGAGCAGGTCATCAGCAGTGGTGAGGAGATTCATAGTTTGTTCAAAACTTTGCACGTGGTCTTTGGCATCAATAGTGCCATTGTATTTTTCGAAATTAGGGAGCTTGAGGTGGGGATTAGGGGGGGCTGCAGTTATCCTCAAAGAGAATGGATGTGTTGCCCAGTCATAATCATCGTCATTAAACTTCTTTCCCCTCTCCATGTCATCCAGTCTTTGCTTCAACAGCTCCGTTGCACGGTTTCCACTCCCTTGTCATTTGCTTGAGCGGGTGCTTCGTTGGGAGCTTCGACGGATTTGTCCTTGGGGCGATCATTCACCCTACTGTGCTCCGCGTCGTGTCGGTGGCTGTCCCGTTTGGAAGGAGCTTTGTCACGCCTTAATTCCAGGTCTTGACCGCCAAGTATCATCCTGTACGGCTCTGGTGTCCTCGGCTTTGCAAATTCTCGATGCCGAGGACGAGGAGAATCCTGTCGACGAGGTCGAGGAGAATTTGGTCGACGAGATCGAGGTGGCGTAGGATGCCTAGGTGCCATGACAAGACGAGCAGGGGATAGACGTGCGGTGGCGAGTCTCGTTCTTAGGTCCTGGAATTTACTTCCTCTTCTCTAGGAGTTAAATGGCTTCTCAAGTCGACCACTGGAGCCCTCTGCTTACTGTTGTGCCGAGGATGAGGAGAATCCCGGGGGCTGGCCTTGGTAGGTCCCGGTCTTGAGGGAGGAGGTTGTTGCTCATCCTGTCTCTTTTCGAGGGTTGCCACGAGATGGCCTAATAAATTCAGCCATGGAATGCTCTGGGTCTAATTGCAAGAGCGGCCTGTGTTTCATACATTCTTTGTAAAGTTTCCATTTGCCTATGTAACAAAGAGCATCGGTCAATGGGTTGACTTCCTCTGCTTGACCGGCGTCGGCATTCTTTGTTTTCTTCCTTCCTACTTGCTTTCCGCGGGTGCAGTAGGACGAGGAAGTTCAGCACCTTCTCCTCGGCATTCACTTTGACCCTTGGAACGAAGGGTCATGGAGAGGGGAGGAAGGGCATCCGGGCGAGGTAGAGGAGGAGGAGGAGGCGGCTCCTCGGCTCCAGTGTTCGCCCCATTCACTTGGGTTTGATCCTCCTCAGCAGTTACACTTGCAAATTGTCCGTCCATAGCAAATAAATCAACAAATTACCAATTTAAGCGAATATCCCAAAATCACAATTTCCAATCAAATTCGGAGCAGAATTTGATGCAAACTAAGAGACTGCAATTGGGCAACTTCGACAATGCCAAATTTTTCGGCCAAAATTGGGACAAAATTCTAACGATTAAAACGGTTTCAACCAAAACTAGGCAAATTCCGACGGAAATTTGCAGATTCCGGCCGAATAAAAAACAGAGCCCGAAACGGTACAGAAAATTCGTTCAAACTAGAAAATTTCCGGCAGAAAACGGGCTTCAGGCGATTATTCCAGGCCAAACAAAGGGTGTTTGAATCGATTTCCCGGCAATGGAACCAATTGATGATGCCAAAATCGTCAAATCAGCCCAAATCCAAGCGATGATTGCTCCGGTGATTGCAAGGCCTGAAAATAAGAGAAAACACGTAAACTAAGCCGGGGCGGATCCGGCTAAAGGCCCTCCGGCGTGAGAGTAAGTTCACGATTTGTATATGAGAAAACAAATTGACAGAGTTTTCCCAATGTAAAAAGTAACGTACCAAATAATGAGCCATGGGGCTTGTATTTATAGGGATGGATTGATAGAATCCATGTTGAAGTAAACTTGTAAAGAGATAAGATGTAATCCTATGAGAATTATATCTGTTAAGGAGTCCTTGTTTGACTTGAAGTGGTGTAGTTGGTTACAATCCTGATTGAATCATGAATGTGTAATCCTTGTTGTACAAGGACTGTATAATCTGCTAGCCGGAACGCCGAGGAACATGAATGTTCTACCTCGGCTTTGGCCAATAGACCGAGGTAAATGATTCTACTTCCTCGTCATTTGGAGATTGGCCGACACGGAGATGTGCCGGGGTAAATGATTTTGTTTTCTCGTCATGGTGATGAAATGCCGAGGTAAGAACTTTTCTTTCCTCGTCACTTGCGACATAACGACCCAAGCATGTTGACATAAGGCCGAGATAAACGTTCCTCGTCATACAAGGAAGACCTTATTCGACCCTGATACTTGGTTATTTAGATAATATTCATGGCCCAATTCAATTAGGCCCAGCTTGAGCAAACCCATGTTCGTATCTCGGTTTATACTGTTCATAAATATATTTACAAAAAAATCATTCATTATACCCTTATAATGTTAGCATATTTTAAAAAAAAACCAATAAAAAAATGAGGTTTTATCATGAATGTTTTAACTTTTACATTCTTTTCTCTAATCTTCTACCCACTTGCAATTCATTATTTAGTTTTTTAAATTTTTTTTAAGAAACGTGAAATACTACCCTAGGATTCTTGAAGTGGGAAGAAGGGGGTATAATATAAAAAAATAATTTTCTTTATTTAACCTTATATCTAATTCCTTAGCTACTCTATATATCTCTTTGATTTACAATAGTTTTTAACCTGAATCGGTTATATATCTTGGTTATAGACTTGGTAAGGTTTTTTTAGCTGGCTTCTGTTGTTGCAATTTGATAATAATTTGCACATGTCTATAATGTAGCTCTATGTTTTTCATACTGTTTTGCTGTTGTGATGTTTAACAATTCCTCCGTCTAATCTTCCTATTTTTTTCTTAGTTACTATTACTATTACTATAAAGAAACTTTAAATAATTATTTTATATTAATTTAATTATTCTAATGAAAAAAATATAAAACTTGTTATTAATAATATTCTGTGTATCAATTATAAGTTTTTAGATTACCTTAGTATAATCTAATACTCCCTCCGTCCCACGTGATTGCAAACCATTTTTTTGGGCACAATAACTAAGAAATATTATTAAGATAATGAAAATGTGTGGTAGGAAATGAAGAGAGAGAATGAGTGGAGTTAATAGTAGGTTGGTTGAATAAATTGTATGGTGAAAAATGAAGAGAGAGAATGAGTGGGTGGGATAGGGTGAATATAAAATAATAAATTTGTTTCCATTTTGGGCAATTTGCATTTACGTGGGACAGACCAAAATGGAAATAAGTTTGCATTCACATGGGACGAAGGGAGTATATTCATAATTATTCCTCAAATTTCATTCGTAATATCAAATTTATAATTTGTGTTTTGAGAATTATAATTTGTGTTTTGATACTTTTTATGTTATAATGTGTTACTCTTTACAATAGAAAGAAAATGTAACAAATTTTTTATTTAAATACATTTTTTTGATCTCCATCTATATTTGGTATATGTCAAATGCCAATCGAGTACCAACATACCAGTAAACTTGGTATATCGACTTTTGTTGTTGGTACTTGAAAATGTCAATGACATGTTTCAGTAAGTGTTATCAAGAGTGTTGACAGTACCAACGATAACACTTCAGACAACACACACACAATCGAGTTAAAAGCAGTTTTCAAATTGAGTTTGTAGCGGAATTAAAACACAAGAATTTATTTTTCTCGTAAATATATAACTTGAGTGTGTCTCAAAATGCAAGACATTTATATATATGATTGATATGCACAAGGCCGAAAGTTTCTTATCACTATTACAATATAAGCTCAATGGAACGATTAAGATCAAACACGAAATCCTATCCTAGCCAAAACACTCTCTCTACTAAAGGCTTCAAGAGTGGAAACAACTATGAGAGGATTGAGTCTATTAGAACAAAAGAGTATTTGATCTTTTCTTGTGCAAGGATGTGTGTTGTGTTGAATGTGTTATAATGTCTTGATCCTTGCTATTTATAGTCTTCAAAGACTTGAGGATTACTCATAAATGGCTGAGAATTTCGAATGAGTGTAGGAGAGTGGTTGGGTCTTCATGCTAATTCTTGAGGCCAAATAGATCTTCTCGTCCTTGATTTTAGGAACCAACTTCTTGTTGCCCAAGTTCAAGTTTCACGCCCTTGTACCTTCTAGCTTTAGTTTGATTGTACTTCCTTGATCAACACTCAGCCCTTTTACAAGGTCTTCCCACATATTTCCCATCTTCACAAGTTATGCATAATATTTCTATTATGCGTAACTTCTTCCTTTTTTAACCTCTTCTTTGTTTATACATATCCACCTTGTTATAATCTGAAAGGTGGACCAACAAAACACAAATTTTGTAAAGTATATTAGACATTAGTATAAAATTATTTGTGAAATAGAATTGTTCAACTATATTCCTAAACTCTCGTATATATGGTAACACTGAAAGAGTGCTAGCAACACTTGTGGTAACACCACGGTTTGCACTTACAATCTTTCCCTTAGTTGTATATTTCTTCACAAACACCAAGTGTTTGTACCTGAAAGATTTTGTTAGCCAAAACAGATTATACAAAATCTCCCCTTCAAAGATTAACTACATCTTAATCAAGGAGTCAAAGAATTAACCGAAAACAATATTTATCACAAGTACTTAGTTATTTAAAAAAAAGACCAAACCAATCAACCAAGTTTTTTTATAAACAAATATCCAAGAGCAAATCAACGTATCAAAACCATCAAATTAACAAAACCCATAAACTAACAAAAAATAACTAGAGTATTAATGTTTAAACACCACAAGAACTTAAATACCAAATTATTTTTAGAACACACCATCCACCAAAAAATGAATCAGAGAACCCGCCAGCCATGTCTTCATTCTTTTTCTTCCTCTTCCTCCTCATCTTCCTCGGTTGGACCTGTTTGAGTATGTCCAGCCCCAGCACCTGCAGCAGCACTTGTACCAACACTTGTTCCAGCACTACCACTGTTTGTGAAGAAAACTGAGTAATGAAGTTCATCAAGTATGTGGGCATAGTCGATTCATTCGACTTGTGTATAACATTGAGCCACAATGCGGGCTTTGTTATGAACAATGTTACCCCTTAATTTCATCAGTTTTATTTTTGAAAATTCATTTTGTCCTAATAATGTTAGTATTAGAGAAATGTGAGACTAAAATCCAAACATTGTTACGGGTAAATTGTTCAAGCTCCTCTTGCATAACTTGAATCCAAAAATTGTCTTTCAAGGCGTCAACCACATTTTTAGACTCTAAGGAGGAAACAAAGCAAGAGTGTTGTACCTTTGCATATGTGGTAGACATACACACATACCTTAACATGCTCGGTAATTAAACAGTTCTTTGTTTCTTGTTTTAATTCCTTCACTTACATTTCCTATTACCTGAGTAGAAGGATGATTCCTTCTTATTCTGGCTGGAGGATCTCTTCTTATGATCTCATGAACCTCTGCATCATTTGATTTCTGCTCTTCAGTTTCAGCTGCTAGACTAGAGTCATGTGTTACCTGAGGTGTTACCTCATCAGTGGTAACACTTTGGCCAACATCTGCTTCATTAACAGAAGTAGGGTTTTCTCTTTTGTACTCTTCAAATTGCTCTAGCAGGATTAATGGAGTCTCCTCAGCTCCTTCATTTGCAATGCTTGACAAGTCATAAAAAATAATGTTCACGAATTCTTGGATAGTCCTTAATCTTAGATTGTACACTCAATATGCACGACTGTTTTGAGCATACCCAAGAAAAACTGCCCTATCACTTTTAGAGTCAAACTTAGTCAAGTGATCCCGGCCATTTAAAATGTATCAAACACACCACAAAACATGAATGTAGTGAACTTTAGGTATCTTACCATTCAAAATTTAATAAGGTGTCATAGTTGTACCTGATCTTAGAAAAACTCTATTAGTCGTGTGTCAAGCCGTGTTTAGTGCTTCAATCCAAAACCTTTTTGATTTTTTTTTAAAAATAATATCACCTGGGCCATTTCAAGCAAGATTCAATTTTTCCTTTCGGCTATCACATTTTGTTGAGGAGTTTTAGGGGTCGAAAATTCATGATGTATTCCATTTTTCTCTCAAAAAGTGGAGAAGGAAACATTTTCAAATTCTTTTTCATGATCGGATCTTATGCGAAAAATTGAAGCACAAAACATGTTTTTGATCATAGAGTGTGTAAGATTTTAAATTTTTCAAAAGCCTCTGATTTTTCTTTTAAAAAATAGATCCAAGTGAATCTTGAAAAATCATCAACTTTTACAAAATAATATCTCTTACCTCCCAAACTCTCAACATCTACTGGTCCCATTAAATCCATATATAAGGGTTGAAAACAATAAGTTGTTGCTGAGTATTGCTCATGATGTTGGGCAACACTGTGGGCAACATGTTTGTTTACCCTTGAGACAATCCTCACAAATGAATTTATTTTTTAAATCCAGTTTAGGGACTCCTTGAACAACACCTAGCTTAACAATTTTTTTATGTTAACGAAATGAACATGTCCCAACTTTTGATGCCACAAGATTGTGACGTCAATTCTTACTGAATTACATACATGTTTGTTTGCAACAAGATAACATTTGTCACTTAATCTAGTTACTGACATCACACAACTGTTAGTATTATCAAAACCTCACATGTATTCTTGTTGAATTTCACCTCTAAATTGTCATCACAATGTTGACTAATACTAATTAAATTAGCTACAAACTCATCTACATGTCCTGACACATTTAGTGTTCCTTTCTTTCCCTATTATCTTGCTCTTGCTTCCACCACCATAAGTTATAGTGTCTCCTTGAATAGGTTCATATTCTTTTAAAAATATTTTTGTCCCCATCATATGACGTGAACATCCACTGCCAAAGTACCATGAACCCTCAACATATGTTTGTAAGGCAGTAAAAACAATATCACATCTCAGATTGCTTTTGGGTTTCCAATTTTTCTTTCTTGGATTTTTGACCTTCTGACATTCAGTATTATCTTGATGTTGGGTAGCGCTTCAGGTAACACTGAAGAACTGGACTGTTTTTTTCTTTAAGAAAGCATGACACTTATTTTTTAAATGTCTACTAGTGTGACATTAAGACACGCTTTAACTTTGTCAGAAGTTTTAATTGGGGAAAATTCTTTATCATTTGCACGCTCTTTTATAAAATATGTTTTATTTTCCTCATTGACCAAAGTAGAAGTGATCTTATCTAAATATTATTGGAAACAAATACTTTTTTTTGAGAGGTTTACTCAAATTGAGGATCTCATCCAGTTTGGAAGATCCCGTGTTGAGTTTCTTAAAGGTGGTCTCGGCTAGAGTCAATTTGGCCTTGACTTTGTCCAGCTCCGCATCCTTCCTTGTGAGTTGGACCTCCAGTTTAGTCATGCCATCCTTTAGTTCATGATTATTCTTTTTCAAGAAAAACACCATTTTGTTCTCTTTCTTCCACTTTACAAGTAGGTCCTCATAGAGTGTCTTTAACCCACCAATGATCATCCTTGCTCAGCTCATCTTCGTGTGAATTTCCTGCATCAAGATTAGTAGAACCAATGAAGCAAACAACATTAGTAAAACTGAGATTGTTATACATGCTGGGTGTTGCCACATGTGTTATCCCACATTGCTTAACACTTGGGATAACACTTCCAGTGTCTGAGTCACATATAGTGACTAGCATTGTTGTCTGATCTGATTCTTCAATTTGGCCAACTCCTTCTTCCTCATTACCATTGAGAGACACCCATAAGTTCTTTCCCATCTTCCTTAGTGTGTTTGCACAATCGTTTGCATGATGACCCCATTCCGAACAAACATGACATTGAATTGATTCAATGTACTTGGGATCGGATTTTGACTGATCTGAAGATGCCCTTCGAACTGGGTTTGCCTTCTGGGTGGCTGGGAGTGTCCTCTTTGGCATTGAACTATACACCTTAGTCTGTTGCTCCTTTTCTTTTACCTGCATGTTCTCTTTGTTAAAATTTCTTAGCATAGAGTTATATTTACTAGCAAGTAAAGCAACACCAGCATTTTTATCTAATTCCTCAAAAACCTCTTCTCCCTCATTTTTTTGTAAATTTGAGGCTTGAATTTTCAAAGCAATGTTCTTGCGTTTATTGACTTCACTTTGTTCGGCAAGATTTAATTCAAATGTTTTAAAAATACTCATTAAGGTATTGATGTCCATTGTAGCAAGATTGTGAGCTTCTTCAATTGATGAAACTTTTATATTGAAGCGCTCAAGAAGAGTTCTAATTGCTTTTGAAACAAGATGCTTTTTGGTAAAAGGTTCACCCAAAACTTGACACTCATTTGCAATATCAAATAATTTCAAAATATGAAGAGATATATTCATTTTCACCCATCCTCAATCTTTCAAATTTTCTAGTGAGTCTCCTAAGCTTAGTTTCACGCACACTACCATATCCTTCACAAAAGCTTTGCAAAGTATCCCAAGCTTTCCTAGCCTTGTGAGAGTGTTTTGAAAGAGTTTAAAAATATGCATGTCCACCTACTCATAAATGGCATTAAGTGTATTTTCATTGAAACTAGCTAGGTTATTCTTTTCATTGGTCCATTCGGATTCAATTTTGACTTGAACGTCACCATCCTCATTCGGGGGTAACAATGGAACAGAGTAACCAATAGTAACAGATCGCCAAGCCCAAATATCACTTGATTTGACATGCAAACGAATACGGATTTTCCAGTACGCATAATTCAACCCATTAAGAACAGGAAGCCTTTTTTTATTAGGATTAGCTGTGTCGTAAGAGTAATTCTAGTCTTATACCTTTAGGTACATGAGCGGACTGTTTAACAAAATATGTGACTTTTTTATTTTTAAGAAAAGGTAAAAAATTGTAAAAAAATACTCTAATACTTAGGTATAAGAGCAATTCTAGTTTTATACATTTGGGTATAGGAGCAGATAGGTAGGGATAATGTTGAATGTGGATTTCAATGGAATCAGGTGTCTGGTGTTGCCCAGGCAACCCAATTATTATTATTATTTTTTTTTTGCAAAACGACGTCGTTTTGACCTGTTTAAAAAAAATTAAATAAAAAAAACTAAAACAATAACCTTTTGACCAGTTGACCTAGGCTAATAAAAAATAGAAGAAGTCAACACAATTAAAAAAAGAAAAGAACAGAGCAAAAAGAAAAGAAAGAACAGAACAGACGCAGTCACACCTTCTCTCGGCGACTCGGCCAGTTAGCCTCTCCTTCCCGGTCCACTGTCGAGCGCCCATCCACCATTACCTCACATCCCTACCACCAACTGACTATTATGGACGAGGATACGCCCCATTCGCAACCACCTCAACAAACCAAGAAGATTATCTCAAATCAAAGGTAAATCCTAAAAATCTAAAATTGCTTGAAATATAAATTTGTACATTATTGATTCATTGATTGGGTTGTGATTGGAATATTTTGGGTTATTTGATTCATTATTATTTATTTTTATTCGAATTTTGAAATGTATTTGAATAATTGATGTATGCTTTGGATGTTGAATTTTAGTTTCGCGCCAATTTTTTTTTACTAAAGAACAGATAACACCAAATGTTTTGGTGTAGATCCGCCACTGGTTTGTTATGTCACCCAAAAGTACTATAGTCCATAGCTCAAGCAAAACACAATTGGTATACCAACCAAACAAACCCTACTTTTAACGGTTGATTTGTATAAAAATCCTGTAATAAAATTCTGGAATTAGAACTCATCATCTATTAGTGTTTGATAATAAGTTAAAAATAAATAAATTACTCAACTTTCTAAAATCTCACCTAATTTTATAGTGTTTTTTTTTTAAAAAAATTATTATTATTAGATTTTTAATTTATTTTGTGATTTTTATTGTTTGATTGAGAAAGTTACTATAATCTTGAATATTGAAATATGATGTGAATTACCTTTAACATAAAATGCGACTCCCACATTTCCAGTTAAGAGTTACTTTTCTTTTTCTTTTTCTTTTTCTTTTTGTCGCATCTCAAAATAAGAGCTCCATTCTCAAAATGATATTGTTTTTGACAACCTGTCCTTATTATGCTTGTATAGAAATAATAAGAATAATTGAAGAACTTGATTTTCATTCATTGACAGAAGAGTATATATATACAAGAAGACAATCCTATACTAAATTAACTATAACTCTTTTACATAAGAAACATTATCCTATACAGAATAATAAAACTATACAAAATAATAATATAAGAAGAAAACTATATTAATTATAATTCTTGTGGATCCTTATCTCTATCATGCCCCCGCAAGATGGGCGACCGAGAGGAAAGACCAATCTCGGATAAAACTGTGTGAAACGGAGCTTTAGTAAGAGGTTTGGTAAGAATATCAGCCAGTTGATCACCACTAGATATGTGAGAAACACGTAAAGTCTTGTCTTGAACATGTTGACGAACAAAATGATAATCGAGGCTAAGATGTTTCATTTTGGAGTGAAATTTGGGATTTGCGGCAACATAAGTAGCACCCAAATTATCACAGAAAATAGTAGGGGTAACCATGTGTGGAGCAGATAATTCTCGAAGGAGATTTTGAACCCAGAGAATTTCGACAATTGTAGCAGCAACAGCACGATATTCTGCTTCATCTAGCCAAAGTGCGTTGCTTACGAGAGCTCCAAGAGATAGGATTCTTGCCAAGATACACAATATAACCAGTAGTAGATAGGAAATTGTCACAATCACCCTCCCAATCTGCATCCGTAAATGCATGGAGAGTGTATGATGAAGAATGCTGAAGAAACAGGGCATGATGCGATGTCCCTATTAGATAACACAGGAGACGTTTAAGAGCTGCCCAGTGATCCTCGGTTGGACAATGCATAAATTGAGACAGTTTATTCACCGCAAAAGATATATCAAGACGAGTGAGAGATAAATATTGGAGACTACCAACGAAGGCCCGATACTCAGTGGGATTAGACAAAGGAGAACCTGAAGAGGCTGTGAGAATGGGATGCACTGCCAAGGGTGTGGACAGGGGTTTTGCTTCAGACATTTTGGCTTTCGCAAGGATGTCCTGGATATATTTATGTTGGGACAGAAGCAGCCCGTTAGAATGAGGAATAACCTCCACACCAAGAAAATAAGAGAGAGACCCCAAGTCTTTAAGGGAAAATTGAGAAGAAAATGTATGAATAAAGGAGTCGAGAAGTGTAGAATCTGAACCCGTGACAATAATATCGTCTACAGAGACAAGTAAGTAGATGAGATGAGGACCATGACCAAGAACAAAGAGGGAGGAATCCGAAACACATAACTTGAACCCAATGGAAATAAGATAAGTTTTGAGCTCATTGTACCAGGCACGAGGGGCCTGCTTGAGACCATAAATTGCTTGAAGAAGTTTACAAACATGAGTCGGAAAGGAAGAATCAACAAAACCTGGAGGCCGTTGCATAAAGACATCTTCAGACAAAGAACCTTGGAGAAAAGCATTATTGATATCAAGTTGACGAAGAGGCCAACTCCGCATAGTTGCAATAGAAAGAATGGTGCGAACAGTAGTGGGTTTTACTACTGGACTGAAGGTTTCAAAGTAGTCAAGACCTGGGCGTTGATGAAACCCTTTAGCCACCAAGCGAGATTTGTGACGAGAAATGGTGCCATTCGGGTTATACTTAGTACGGAAAATCCATTTACACCCAACCAAGTTTTGAGAAGAGGAGTGTGGGACAAGATCCCAGGTGTGATTCTTAATGAGAGCATCAAACTCCGTCTGCATAGCAGTGCGCCAAGTTGGACTTCTGAGGGCTTTGGTAATGTTTGTTGGTTCTGAATTAGTGGAGGTCAGAGAGGTATGCAGGTTTAATTTTAGGATAGGTTTTGTAATGTTATTTTGTAGGCGTGTAACGGGACGGTGAGGTGTTTGGGCAGGCAACGGAGGTGAGTTTGGTTCAGGTGATGAAGTGGCAGGGGTGTCAGGTGAGGATGGGGCAGTGTTTGCAGGAAGGATTGGGTCGGCAAAATTAAGAATGGCAGAAGGTTCAGGCGCTGATTGGGAAGCAGGGAAGGGATTGTCATGAGCCAAGGTCGTGGGTGATAAGGGTTCTGCTGGAACAGAAGACTGAAGGGTTGATTGAACAAGAGGAAGGACTGTTAAGTGGTGAGTGCACCACTCATCAGAGTTGATAGAGGAATTTTCGAATATGGGGAGAGAGGAGTAAGGAAATTTATTTTCAATGAATTTAACGTGATGAGAGACAAAGATTTTATGAGTTTGGGGATCAAGACAGAATTAAGCACTCTGAGTAGATGAGTAACCAATGAAAATACAAGGGATTGATCAAGGATCCAATTTGTGAGAAGTGTAGCACTACAAGAAAAACGGCAGTTACCGACGGAAAAATTCGTCACTAAATGCCAAAAATCCGTCACTAAATCAATTTAGTGACGGATTTTAGACGTAAAAAATCCGATGTTAAAACGTGCGTCACTAAATTTTTCGACGGATTACTGACGGTTCTCAATCAGATTTAGTGACGGAAATTTCCGTCACTAACGTTTTAAAATCCGTCGGTAATTTGGTGAAATAAACGACCAATTTAAAGCATTATGCCGACAGATTAGTGACAGAAAATTCCGTCGCTATATAAACGGTCGTTTTATTTTTTGGACCATTTTCGTGACGGATTATCGACGGATTATTCCGTCGTTATTAAATGGTCATTTTATTTTTTTTAGACCATTTTAGTGACGGATTATCGACAGATCATTTCGTTGCTATTTAAATGGTCGTTTTATTTTTAGGACCAATTTAGTGACGGATTATCGACGGATCATTCCGTCGCTAAAATTTATTCCAAATTTTTCCAATTTTATTAATTTTTAAAATTTTCTTTTTTCAATATTTTTTATTTTTGATATATCAAATTACAGACAGATATTTCCGTCGCTAATTTGATATTTTTTATTAAAATATATATATATATATATATATATATATATATATATTCTCAAATCAAACCCTCAATTTTTTTTTATTCTCAAATTAGTCCCTTAACGTTTTTTATTCTCAAAACAGTCACTAAACTTTTTTTATATTCAAATCAATCCTTGCATTTTTCAAAAGTTCACTTTGCTCCACCACCATCCACCACCATCCACAACCAACACAAATCAAACAAAAGTTTGTACAAATCGAAATAAAACACAAAATACGTTAAAATGAACAAATCAAAATCGAAATCAAAATCGAAATATGAACAAATCTAGAGTGAGATGTAGAGGGAGTAATATGAACAAATCAAAAGAAATTTCTACAAATCGAAATCAAAACTGCGCCACCGGCCAATACGGGACCATCGAAAGGTTCCAGCTCAGGGTCAACCAAGGGCGACAAAAACCCAATCAACAAATTCAGTATGTAGATTCCCAGACCATAGCTAACAATGTAGAACCCTTGTATGTAATAAGTTCGCAGAGCATACAGAATTGCTAGAGCCGATGTGCCAATCCATCTATAAACCGCGTGTGGGACATGGCCCCCCAACCCAACTACATGTTTCTACCCCTGGTTGGACGGCAAACATGATTTCTTTTACGCGCATGATCTTCACTATGCTGTTGCGTTCTACACGAATAACCATACCAGCAATTTTCCCTCTGCAATGCGTCTGCTGGAACAAACTACAACAACAACAACAACAACAATATTTATTCTCACAATTACAATCAATACTACAACATACGAGTATGTTCTCCTTGACATGGAAATAGTAGACTCACATGCTTAGGCAATGACATCTGAAACCAGTACAGCAAGAATGAGACAAGCTTCTCAAAGCAATCACTACATAATATACAAAATCAATCAGAAAGACAACTTTGTACTAAAACAACATGGGAATTAATTACATTTCCATATTCTAGTTAAATGATGGCATATGCATACACTGGAGAGAGAGAGAGAGAGAGAGAGAGAGAGAGAGAGAGAGAGAGAGAGAGAGAGAGAGAGAGAGAGAGATTAACCATCGTGTGCAAACAAGAAAAATACGACACAACTTACTTGCAAATGAGCGTCCTAGAATCAATCATTTCGGCATGATTCAGTGGCATCCTTGTTCGATCTATAATGGAAATTAGGTAAAACTGAAAAAGTCTTGAAACATGCCTCCATTGATCCAAAGGTGCAGCTGAGGCACCATCACCTCCAACGCCCTCCATCAAGATTAAGCCTACAATCCTAAAAAAAACTAAAATGCAGTTTGTATCAGATCCGTATCATTAAATTGCAAAGGTGGGAGTAACTCTCCCTTATCTCATCCACACACCCCACACTTAGGTGGGGGGCATCCCACAGTCAGGCCACCAACATTTGGAAAAAAACTCTAACCGAAACTAGCATTAGTTGCCATTTCAAAAGTAAAAGAGCTAGAAGGATACATGGACTTGTGTCCTTGTCATAGGAGCTAAATTTCAATCGTGTCACCTCCCCTTCCCCTTCCCCTTCCCCTTCCCCTTCCCCTTCCCAATATACATTTTAAGAAATATTAACTGTCAGCTAATCTTTGCACGTTCTTACATAGTTAAATTTCAATTGTGTCACCTCCCCTTCCCAATATACATTTTAATCTTTTGCTATCATGACGTTTACCTGAGTTTTTGTAGACAAACAGAGAATTCCAAAACTCTATGTCTTATAAAGATAATACTCTATTCTCTCCTAAAAAGAACATCCTCTTTTGATATTTTCTTTCCAACATGGCAAGAATCGCGTAATAGTCTGTCAAACCCACAGCGCCTCCTTCGCGGCGGCGATTAATCTCTTTCACGGCAGCGATTAATCTCTTTCACACACGACATTTCCACCCGCCGCCGCTGCTCTACCTCTCCAAGTGAGAAGAATTTGACGACGATGGCTCTAATCCAAACCTTCTTCCAACAATGCCCCTTAGCTTTTACTCAATCCCTATCTCCTTCACACCCTCCCCTGACTACTCATGTTCGGGTAAAATTCGTCGTCTCTTGTTCCGCTTTGTCTTCTCCGGTGACCGTTGTTCCTGTGCTTTTCGATACGTCCATGACCGGCGCTCACGTTGCCGTCGCCAGATCTGAGGGAGGGAGACGAAAAGGGAGAGATGGAGTAGAGAGAGAAAGTGTGTGTGTGTGTGTGACTGGAAACACTACTACATTTCTGACCTAATGTAACGCCAATTTTCGTTGCATTAGGGCCCAAAAACCGTTACATTAGGCCTAATGTAACGCCAAATGGCCGTTGCATTCTCTTGCGTTGCATTAGGCCTAATGCAACGACATAGTAAGCTAATGTAACGCCAGAGATTTGGCGTTGCATTAGGTGAATACCTAATGCAACGCCAATTTTAAAACTATATGAACACCTAATGCAACGCCAAAAAGTTGATGAGTACCTAATGCAACGCCAATTTAAAAAGTAGTTGAATACCTAATGTAACGCCAAAAAGCAGATGCACACCTAATGTAACGGCTGTTGTTATTTAATAGTAATATATATACAATTAAATAATAAAAAAATATTATATAAAAAATTAATTGACATGATAATTAACATGTATTGACAAACTTCATTCCCAAAAGATAATATATATATGTACACATGACGTGTCATCGACACATACTAATTACATAATATAACCTAACAAGTTTTTAACATAACAAATAAAAGTAGATAAGTTCCGTGGCAAAAGTACATAACAAGTTTTGTGTCATCGACACATAGTAATTACAAACACCAAAAGATGCACCAACAAAAGAAAGCCTCCACCATGAACCTGCAAGTGAAAATACAACTAATTAGAACAACAAAACATGGCTGTAAACAAACACCCCAACTATCTCGAAAGCATGACTACATTTAGAACCAACCATCGAGTGCCAAATCTGTGGATATAATCCAACATAATGCATCTAATAAAATAAGAAAACACTCTGTTATTAAGGATCCAGTTGAAATGAGAAAATTACAGCCACAATGAAAAGAACTAACAAGCTATGAAAATAAATACATATTAATTTGACCAGCTTCATTATCACATTTGAGGTACAAGACTTCATTATCACATTTGGGTTCTCCTAATGCATCTCATAAACTCACATTTGCAGAGACCAATGCATTAAAGCAATAACTGAAATAAGAAGTACTTTTGATGTTTTAGTTGGGCAATAATATGATGATGTTTTAGTTGGGAAACTATTCAGAGGCATTTGCAGAGAGCAAATATTATTGCATTGCTCTCTGCAAATGCAATAAGCAATAAGCACACATTTGCAGATAAAAGCAATAAGCACACATTTGCAGATAAAAGCAATAAGCACACATTTGCAAAGAGCAAATATTATTGCCCAACTAACAAGCTATGAAAATAAATACATATGAATTTGACCAGCTTCATTATCACATTTGAGGTACAAGACTTCATTATCACATTTGGGATCTCCCAATGCATCTCATAAACTCACATTTGCAGAGAGCAATGCATTAAAGCAATAACTGAAATAAGAAGTACTTTTGAGTGAGGGACTGTGTGGGACTGTGTGGATATGAGTGAGGGACTGTGTGGTGCAATGCATTAAAGCAATAAGCACACATTTGTATTTCAACAAGTATTGATTATTCAACAAAATTAAAGTAATCGATGCATAATACACCGCCAGAAATAAGGTCTATAGAGACAATATCACTGTGGATATAATGAATTCTTCACTCAATGCCATTAAATTCTTGACATGCATTACATAATCCTAGGAGAGAGACGTATATATAATTATAATTATAGTTATAGTTATAATATATCAACATAATCTTGACATGCATTACATGTCATACACAATACACTTAATACTCCTTAATACTCCTTAGGATTGGAGATTACAGGTTATTGAGCATTTGAGCTTCCATAGACGAAAACCCAACTAATAGCTTGTGCCAGCGTAGTTCTATAAATTCTAGGAGAGAGACGTATCAAGATTAATCTTTCAGCATCTACTAATGAAAATAGAATAAGAAACAAGAAAGGTACATCAAAAGTGAAAAAAAGTCGTACCACATCAGCATTTTTCTTTACACTAGATTGCGCTTCAGAACTCTTTGTATCCTTTACCCCTTGGTCAGTCTTCTTCGTCGTTAACTCTACTTCCACCTTAGCTACAGCTTTTGCCAACTGAAGGAATGAATCAAGAATGACTAAGTCTATAATTCTTCAATGTTAAACCCCCATCCCATCACAGAAGTGCAATGATCAGCTTATCCATAAGCTAAATTGGACACAGAAAGGACTCAAAAGTGTAAATTATGCTCTAATTAATACTTCACCTACACTCTGATCATAAGAGACCAGTGCTTACATGTGATACAACAAAGAAGGGTGCATCATGACGTACAAAGAAAACTAGAAACAAATTGTCAAAATGCACAAAGAAAACTAGAAACAAATTGTCAAAATGCACAAGCATGACAAGAGAGCAAATGCAAACAAGAAAGCTAGAAACTGGGAGTGGGATTTAGATTGTGCTTTTAAATAGCTACTCACTGGAGGATCAAATTGGGCCCTCTTTACAGAAATATGGAAAACCCTAACCTGCTGAACAGGACAATAAATCCCTTGTAACTTGATTTCGTTCCAAATGAGTTCCTGTTAGGCTGTTACCAATCAATCACATCAAAATTCAATTGAGAAATCAAAATTAAGAACCCAATAAAGCAAATCGATTGAAATAACAAGGAAATTTCGATCATCCTATAGAAGAAATACATATATAGAAAGTGAAAAAGCATTCACAGCAGTTTACCTAGGGATGGAAATCGCCGGAGAGAGAGATTCGGAGAGGAGATCGTGAAGGGAGCTCCGTCTATTTTCCGATCTGTGCTTTCCTTTTTGGATGTTGGGTTTGTTGCACTGGAGGTTGAAAGGGGTTGCCGCCGTAGGCAGTGTAGTCGAGGATTGATCCGATTCCGTGAACAGAGACGTCGGAGTTGGTGTACATGTCCGGGTGGGTGATTGGGGAGTTGTCGACTGAGAAATTGGCCGGAGAATTGTTGGTGATGAGAATTGATTTTGTGTGTTTATGTGGTTTATGAGGTATAGATTTTGGGGGAAGCGGGAGATGAGAAGGAGGGGAGGAGAATTCAACTTTTCGTTCCTTTTGTGGAGGGAAAAAAAAAGTGGGAACTAAAAAAAATAACAAAAGGCAATTTTTGGTTAAAAAAGTAATTTAATTTCTTTCAAAATTCATAAATTTTTTATATAAATTTGTTTTTATGGGATAAATTTGAACCATTAGATGTGATGCATTTAATGGTAAATAAAAATATTAAATAATTATAAAATAATATTATCTCATAATAATAATTGAAAAAAAATAAAATATTAAATAATTATAACATATAGGGTATACCCTATAGGGTATAGGGTATAGAGTGTAGGGTATAGGGTATAGGGTATACCCTATACCCTATAGGGTATAGGGGTATAGGGTATAAGGTATACCCTATACCCTATAGGGTATACCCTATACTCTATACCTTATAGGGTATACCCTATATCCTATAGGGTATACCCTATACCATATGCCCTATGCCCTATACCTTATACCATATACCCTATAGGGTATACCCTATACCATATGCCCTATGCCCTATACCTTATACCATATACCCTATATCCTATAGGGTATATACCATATACCCTATATCCTGTAGGGTATACCCTATATCCTATAGGGTATAGGGTATACCCTATAGGGTATAGGGTATGCCCTATACCTTATACCCTATACCCTATATCCTATACCCTATATTCTATAGGGTATACCCTATACCCTATAGGGTATACCCTATATCATATGCCCTATGCCCTATACCTTATACCCTATACCCTATATCCTATAGGGTATACCCTATACCCTATATGGTATACCCTATACCATATGCCCTATGCCCTATACCTTATGCCCTATACCCTATAGGGTATACCCTATACCATATGCCCTATGCCCTATACCTTATACCCTATACCATATATCCTATACCCTATATCCTATAGGGTATACCCTCTACCCTATATGGTATACCCTATACCATATGCCCTATACCTTATACCCTATACCATATAGGATATACCTTATACCCTATACCCTATAGGGTATACCCTATACCATATGCCCTATGCCCTATACCCTATACCCATACCACATAGGGTATACCCTATACCATATGCCTAGGATACCTTATACCCTATACCCCTATACCACATATCACATGGGGTATACCTATCTATATATACACTATACCCTATATAGGGTATACCTATACTATAGGGTATACCTATATCATATGCCATATGCCACATACCTTATACCCTATACCACATAGGGTATACCTATACCATATGCCTATGCCACTATACCTTATACCACATATACATATCACTATACCTATATCCTATAGGGTATACCCTATACCCTATAGGGTATACCCTATACCATATGCCCTATACCTTATACCCTATACCCTATAGGATATACCCTATACCCTATAGGATATACCCTATACCATATGCCCTATGCCCTATGCCCTATACCTTATACCCTATACCCTATAGGGTATACCCTATACCATATGCCCTATGCCCTATACCCTATATCCTATACCCTATATCCTATAGGGTATACCCAATACCCTATTGGGTAAACCCTATACCCTATGCCCTATACCTTATACCCTATACCCTATACCCTATATCATATAGGGTATACCATATACCCTATAGGGTATACCCTATACCATATGCCTTATACCCTATAGGATATAGGTTATAGGGTATAGTGTATAGGGCATAGGGTATAGGGTATAGGATATAGTGTATATGGTATAGGGTATAGGGTATAGGGTATAGGGTATAGGGTATAGGGTATAGGATATAGGATATAGGGTATATGGTATATGGTATAGGGTATAGGGTATATGGTATAGGGTATAGGGTATAATGTATAGGGTATAGGGTATAGTGTGTAGGATATAGGGTATAGGGTATAGGTTATAGGGTATAGTGTATAGGGCATAGGGTATAGGGTATAGTGTATAGGGTATAGGGTATAGTGTATAGGGTATAGGGTATAGAATATAAGATATAGGTTATAGGGTATAGTGTAGGGTATAGGGTATATGGTATAGGGTATAGGATATAGTATATATGGTATAGGGTATAGGGTATAGGGTATAGGGTATAGGGTATAGTGTATAGGGTATAGGGTATAAGGTATAGGGTATAGGGTATAGGATATAGGGTATATGATATAGGATATAGGTTTAGGGTTTAGGGATTAGGTTTTAGGATTTTGGCGTTGCATTAGTAATTTAGGCGTTACATTAGGATTTTGGCGTTGCATTAGACTCGTTACATTAGCTCTGGCGTTGCATTAGATGCGTTACATTAGCTCTGGCGTTGCATTAGATGCGTTACATTAGCTCTGGCGTTGCATTAGCCGTTACATTAGCTCTGGCGTTGCATTAGATGCGTTACATTAGCTCTGGCGTTGCATTAGATGCGTTACATTAGCTCGTGGCGTTACATTAGATGCGTTAGATGCGTTACATTAGGTCAGAAATGTAGTAGTGAAAGAGAAAGTGTGTGTGTGTGAGGAGTATATAATATTAAAAGAAATATATATATATAATGATGAATTAGGATCATTGGATTTGAGTGAGATTAATGGTATAGATTGATTTGTTGATAATCCATGTGAATATTAAAGAGCCAATCAAATGAAAGTGTGTTTTTGTTTTTATGGGATGAATTTGGACCATTGGATGTGATGCATTTAATGGTGAAGATGTTGATTGGATAATGATCCATGTGAATATTTGTATTTCTTCATGATTATAATAATTAATAAAAATAATTAATAATAATAATAATTTAAACTATAAAATAATATTATGCCTAATATTAATAATAATAATATTTATTATACATAATATTTATTAATGAATTATTAATTATATAATTGATTAATTAATTAATATTAATATTAATTATATAAACAATACTAATATTAATAATAGTACAAATAATAATTAGTAATTTTTATTATTTTTTATTGACTAGGAAAAAATATTTTAAACTTTTTTTACTACTGAAATTTACAAAAAGTTATCTAAAATATTTACATGCTTTTATTTGATTTACCCAAAATTTTAATTAAAGTGTAGGGTATAGGGTATACAGTATAGGGTATAGGGTATACCCTATAGAGTATAGGGTATACCCTATAGGGTATAGAGTATAGGGTATAGGGTATACCCTATATAGGGTATAGGGTATACCCTATAGAGTATAGGGTATACCCTATAGAGTATAGGGTATAGGGTATACCCTATAGAGTATAGGGTATATGGTATAGAGTATAGGGTATACCCTATATAGTATAGGGTATAGGGTATACCCTATAGAGTATAGGGTATAGGATATACCCTATAGAGTATAGAGTATACGGTATAGAGTATACGGTATAGGGTATACCCTATACCCTATATCCTATACCCTATAGGGTATACCCTATAGAGTATAGGGTATAGGGTATAGAGTATAGGGTATAGGGTATACCATATACCCTATATTCTATACCCTATACCCTATATCCTATATCCTATAGGGTATATCCTATACCCGATAGGGTATAGGGTATAAGGTATAGGGTATAGGGTATAGGATATAGGGTATACCCTATAGGTTATAGGGTATACCCTATAGGGTATAGAGTATACCCTATACCCTATAGGGTATACCCTATACCCTATACTCTATACCCTATACCCTATATCCTATACCATATACCCTATACCCTATATCCTATATCCTATACCATATACCATATACCCTATACCCTATACTCTATACCCTATACCATATACCCTATACATTATACATTATACCCTATACCCTATACCCTATACACTATATACTATACCATATACACTATATACTATACCCTATACCCTAAATGTATAGTTTTTTTATTTTTTATGAATATAAATAAATATTTTGGACGTTTTTTAGTATTGAAGTTTTTTTTCAAAAAGTTATATAAAAAAACTTAGAAAAAAATAAACAAAAGAAAGTATAATAAAGAAATCAGGATGTAAATTTTTTTAATTTTTATAAATAAATGTATATATTTTTTATTTTTTATGAATATAAATAAATATTTTGGACATTTTTTAGTATTGAAGTTTTTTTTTCAAAAAGATATATAAACAAAGTTAGAAAATTAATAAACAAATGAAAGTATAATAAATAAATCAGGGACGGGTAAAATTCTTTAATTTTTATTTATAAATGTATAGTTTTTTTTTATTTTTTATGAATATAAATAAATATATTGGACATTTTTTAGTATTAATTTTTTTTTAAATTAAAAAGTTATATAAAAAAGTTAGATAAAAAATAAATAAATGAAAGTATAATAAAGAAATCAGGGACGGATAAAATTCTTTAATTTTTTATTTATAAATGTATAGTTTTTTTATTTGTAAAAAAATCCACTACCAACCAACATCTCAAATAATTTTATTTATCAAAAAAAAAAAATATAAAAAATTAAAAAAGTTTATATGTTTTTGTCCGTCCCTCTTCTATTATATACTTTTATTTCTTTAAAAATTCTTAACTTTTTTAATATAAAAAATCCGTCACTAATCCGTCGCTAACTTAAAATATAAATTTAATAATTATTTTGAATAATTTAGCAACGACTGAAATCCGTCGGTAATAATATGTAATTAATTTACCGACGGATTATAATCCGTCGGTAATTAAATCCGTCACTAATCCGTCGCTAATCTAAAATATAAATTTAATAATTATTTTAAATAATTTAGCAACGACTCAAATCCGTCAGTAATAATATGTAATTGATTTACCGACGGATTTTAATCCGTCGGTAATCAAATCCGTCACTAATCTGTCGCTAACCTAAAATATAAATTTAATAATTATTTTAAATAATTTACTGACGGATTTTAATCCATCGGTAATTAATTTCGTCACTAATCCGTCACTAACCTAAAATATAAATTTAATGTTTATTTTATATAATTTAGCAACGACTCAAATCCGTCGGTAATAATATGTAATTAATTTACCGACGGATTTTAATCCGTCGGTAATTAAATCCGTCACTAATCCGTCGCTAACCTAAAATATAAATTTAATATTTGTTTTAAATAATTTAGCAACGACTCAAATTCGTCAGTAAAAATATCCGCGCCATTCCGTCACAAATTCGTCGGTAAAAACGTGCGCAAATTTTTGGCGCCAAAATGGTGACGGATTAGAGACGAAATGGAATCCGTCGGCATATCCGTCACTAAATCCGTCGGTAATCTCGTCCTAATTTCGTTTTTTGTTTTTCACCCCAGGTCGTTGCTATTTCGTCGCTAATCCGTCGGTATTAGTGACGGATTTAGTTCCGTCACTAATTTCCGTCAGTATCTGTCAGTTTTCTTGTAGTGTAGGGACGTAGCCAAGGGTAGCATAAGCAACCAAAGCTCCGCAATTTAAGATAATTGGGGAATGTTTTGTGAAGTTTGTGATATGGAGAGACAAGATTGAGAGTTGGAGTGGGCATCCTATTTATAAGATAGCAAGCAGAAGCAAATGCAAGAGACCAAAACTTTTTAGGCATAGATGAGTGACTAAGGAGAGACAAACCGGTCTCGACAATATGGCGATGACGCCTTTCAGAGTATCCATTGTGTTCAGGAGTGTGAGGGGGAGAAGTAAAGTGAGAGATACCCTGAGAAGTGAGAAAAGGATGGAGTCCAAGATATTCTCCACCATTGTCACTATACTGTGAGAATGGGACGATTGAAATATTTTTCTACAAGTAATTTGAAGTGTTTGAAGATAAGAAGGGCATCACTTTTATTTTTGAGAGGATAGAACCATATATATTTAGAGAAATGATCAACAAATATAATGTAATACTTGTAACCGTCAAAGGAGAAAAGAGGAGAAGTCCAAACATTACTATATAATCAAGAGGACCACTAGATTTGATAGTATTTTCATGAAAAGGAAATTTCTGACTTTTATTGCAATCGCAAGAATTACAATTGAAAGAAAGTAAGGACAGAATGTTTAAATTAAAAGACTTGCTAATATGACGTAAAATAGGAAACGACGGATGCGCTAATCTGTGATGCCACTCTGACGCAGAAACTGAAGAGGAATTGATAGTTGGCGATGAAGGAAGCCACTTATAGACACCGGATTTAGACAGACCTTGAAGAAGGATTGCCCCCATGCTTAGATCCTTCACAACAAAAGAAGAAGGTAAGAAAGTAATCGAGGAATTATTATCATGACAAAATTGAAAAATAGATATGATGTTTCTGGATAAAGATGGAACATGGAGAACATTATTAGAGAAAAAGTTTTAGAGTAAGAAAAGAGAGAAGTAGAACCGATGTTGGCTATGTCAAGACCCGAGCCATCCCCAATTAGAAGTTCCTCTGTTCCGTTGTATGGTGAGTGCATAGCAAGGGTGTCTAGGTCATTAGTTGCATGGTGCGTTGCACCACTATCAAGAAGCCATGCCGGAGGGTTAGGGGTTGCATAAGAAGAAGCATTATAGGCTGCAGGTGTGGAGGAGCAATTGGGAGGCCGAGGATTGGGAGTAGAGGGGGGTGGTCGAGCCATAGGAAATTGTTGGCGGAAAAGTGGGCACTGAGAAACAAAGTGACCAATGTCACGGCACCATTGGCATCTTCCCTTGAATGGAATGAAAGGACGAGAGGATGATGTGGGGGCAGTGTTTGGCGGAGTAGGCAGAAGACCAGATTGTGGGTTATTTGTACGTGGTGGGGGTGGAAATCTGGGGCTGTTTTGGGCAGTATTAACTGTGGCAGGGAAGGAGGGAACGGAGTTGGTGCGTTGCTTGATAGTAAGTTCACGGGTGATGAGTTTTTCGTGAAGTTCATCAAAGGAGATGGGGTTTTCTCTGCTTTGGACAGCATGGATAATGTTGTCGAAGTCGGGGTCGTTAAGTTGTTCAAGGACTCGATCAACAAGGTCATCGGGGTCAAGTGGCCGGCCACGAGAGGCAAGTTAGTCCGCGCATGATTTTAGATCACGCATATATTCGGTGATGGTTCTAGGTCCTTTAGTGATGTTTTGGAGTCGATCTTTAATTTGTTTAACATGGCCTTTAGAGGGATTTGCATATGTCTTGGATAAAGTTTTCCAGGCATCAAGGGTAGTGTAAGTGCTCCAATTTGAGTTGTTAGAATTTTCGTTAGAAAATTAACGAAAGTTTTAACATTTCTAACATTTCTAACAATTCCTAACATTCCTAACAAAGTGAGGGTAGATTAGGGATTTCCATTTAAAGATAAACCATGGAAAGGAATCAAAAAATCAAAAGAAATTGGAAAAATCCGAATTGGGCAAGTTGAAAAACATAAACTGCTGGATTTTTGAATTTTATTCTTCCTGTCCAAAGCCTGGAGCTGCATTTAATGAACAGTGCACATTTACAACCCAATCCGCGCGGACATGTTTGACATTTCCAGAGGCCTATAAATTAAACCCTCCTCTCTCAGATTACACAACACATTTGGCTCATAGAAGCTGTATTCTGGCGAAAAATAGGGAGAAAACAGTGGGAATTCACTAGAATTGCCACCATTTTCTCTTCAATCTTTCCCAAACCCCACTCACTCAAAATACTTTCAAAACACTCTCATACATACACTAATCCAAGCTCAAATCACCCCTTAGGAGGAGGATTATAGAGAAAACATAGAGGACTTAAGTGTTATCTACTTGTTTTCTCTTTGACCAACTCTATCATCAAACCCTAAACAAATTTCAAGCCTTGAATCCACCCAAACACAAATCCAAACACCAAATCTTGATACTCCTCAAGTCAAAATTCCAAGCCTAGGAAGATAGGGTGTCACCATTGGTAAAGCCCTCCTTCTCTAAACCCTAAAACTCCCTTTTAACTTCTTGTTCATCTTGTTCTCCTTACTTTGATTTACTTTATGTCTAGTTTAACTTAAATCTTGACCTAAGATGTTCATCTTGAAGTTCATCTTCATGAATGACCATCTCAAATGGTCCACATTTTAAATCTCTAGTTGATTTTTCTCTTTAATTTCATCTCTACAAAATTCCCCTTCCCAAGCAAATGAAATGCTTAAGTCCTAATGTACCCCAAGGATGGTTTGATATAGTAGATCACCACTAAAATTTCTAGTGACAACTAATCAAAACCTAGGGAAATGGGGACAAGCATGGATGCAAAACCCCCTTTAAAATCACATTTTCCTTCTTGAGAAGTTGCTGTCCAGTAGCAATTTTCTAAGACCTCAGTCCATTGTATAAATTTTTGGACACAGATAAACTTGGAATTTGGTGTTGACTACAAAATACTTTTTGTAGCCAACATCTAGAGCTTTCCATAAATATTTTTAATTTATTTTTTGCGTGAGTAAAACTCCCTTTTTAAAATTTTCCTTTAAAGGTCAGTTCATCAGTCTCTGGAAGTCCAGATTTCACATCTGAGATTTCCAGAAGGTTTTGGGTCCTCAAATAATCTCCAAAATGAAAAGTTCTTTTTCAGAAACCTTATTTAAGGTGTTTTGAACATTTTTCATTCTCGGACTTTTCCCAGATTCTGGAGTTTTCAAGCCCTAAAGTCCATTTCAAAATTAAGTGTCCACTGCCTTTTTCATTCTGGCAGAAATGGTTTCCAACTTCCAAAAATCTTTTGAGTACCAAAATTTAACCCAAAAATCACACTAAAAATCATGGGATCTGTCCAAAGTCTAATAAAGAATTCCCAGTTTTTACTTTCCTAAGTTTCAACTTATTTTGGCCAAAGTAACACACACACACACACACACACACAAACAAATGATTTTGAATGTTTGGAAGACTCGTTTTACGAGGCATTCCGGGTGCACACTAATGTCCTTCCCGGCGTGTAACGTGACCTCCGAACCCAAATCTCTTATTCCGGGCATTTTTCAAAGTTTTGGCCCTCAAAACAAAAATGGCGTGGCGACTCCGTTTGATTTCAAAAAATCGGGTACATCACAGTGGCGACTCTGCTGGGGAAAATAAGCTTTTTCTAAAAAAAAAAATGATATTTGGTATATTGGTGGAAACCATTAAACTGCCCGTTATCGCCTCCTAACACGAGTCGGGAATAAATTGTGGTTTAACAATCCCACGTACCGGTATCATTGTCTTAAAAAAAAAAGAAAAGCTTTTGAGGGTCAAGCTTCCGTCCCGGCATTAAAAGTTATTTGTTGTGTGTGTTGATTTTTGCACATTTTCGTGTTGTTTTGGCCGCCTCGGAAAAAGTCAAAATTTTGACTGTCGGAATCATGTCCCTAACTGTCGGAATTCTTGTGCTTATGTGCTTATGTGTTCATTAAATTTCAAAAAAAAAATTTCAAAAAAAAAAAAAGGAATTTCAAAAAAAAAAAAAAAAAGAAAATTTCCAAAAAATAAAATAAAATCATGCATCATTCTTTTTAAGACACATGAAAAATTTCTATTTTACTCAGAAAAAGAAGATAGACTGCTTGCACACTACGCGTACGTGACCGTACACTGCACACTACGTCCCTAACCCGGGGAAATCCTTGTCGCAGCCCGTTTGGTCTTATTACGCCTCTTGGTGCAAGCACAGGACTACCCAAACATCCCATGGAGCCTCGTGTCGACCATGCACTTGTCCGTGACACACTTTGTCCGAGACCCGGTTGGTTTTTAGTTTAAATTACGTGTCATGCCTGTACGTGTATAGACCTTTCCTTTCAAGCCTTTGTCGGCACACCGACTCAATATCTTTCGGGGACCCTAATCAGTCGAAGTCATGCCGGTTTTTTTCGCCGCAGACTTTGACCATGATATTGACCGGCGCCTTGACTTCGGCTCTGACTGACACAAATTATACACTGACTCCCAGCATGACACTGAGCCATCAAGGATTAATGATTATTCCATGCCTAATTACGGCCTAATTGACGACAAGTCAAGATCAATCGTGGACATTTATCAGTCCAAATCATGCCGACTTTTTGTCGAGCTCTCGGACATGATCTTGACTTTGACGTCAGCTTTGTCCGTAATTTACATCGAATGCTCGTTAAGACTCGATTACCCGCCAGACTTTTAGGATCGTTTTCATTTCGGTCGGTGGGACCCGCTTGCCCTATAGGACCCTCACCCGGGCTGTCCACCTGGGAGGTCGAAATACGGGTGGAATACGAGGGGCTTATAGACGTAGTGACGGGGCCCACCGATCCAGATCCCAGTAGTTTGCGAAAAAGAAGAGCAATCTTTTCCAATCGATTAGGTTAATAAAACATGTTTTAAGTAAACGTGTACAAATAACTGCGTGTTGCATGAGCCCAAAGCCCAAACACTTACCCTCCTTCAATTCCCAGACATCTGAACCCTCGTACCTTTTCCCCATGACTCCTCACAAAGGTTGGTTTCGGGCACCGGGTCACCGTTTGATCAGTTGGGAAGAGTCAAGCGCATCGTCGGCTTCACCGTTTGTTCCGACTCCGGGTTTCGAGAATGTCCGCATCACCTGGTAACGATGGGGACAACGCCACTCCGCCTCTGGGACTCCTCAAACAACCGCAATGGAATCGGTTAGCCGAACGGATGAGAGTGCGACAGAAGCACTGTTGAACAGCCTTATGGAGGCTATCAAAAGCCATGGATTGGCCGCCGGTCTCAACCCGGATGGCACCTTTGTGGAAGAAGAGGAAGACCTCAATCCCGCTCTTGGTCAACCCGACTACTCCAGGATGCCACCACCGGCCTCCCACGGTACTACCACCGTGAGCCCATGCTCCTCGATCTCTAGGTCGGCGGCTCCCCAGCTAGACCACTGGATCCACGCGGCTGACGGGACGAGCCGGTTCGCAATGCCTCGGTGGGGACAAAGTCGATGCGAAATGTCTTCCCATGGTTGGGGGTACCTCGGAATGCCACAACAAATTGGGATCCCGCCTCAGTTTGGGACCAATCAATCCGGACCTCCGCAGCAACGGTTTGGAATGCCACCACAGTTTGGTTCAGGGCAACAGTCAGGAGCCCATCCTCGAGGAATGATGCTAGCTCATCTGCTCCTCACACGGCTTCCGCAAACCCATTTCTCACTCGGGGTTCAATGGGTTACCAAGCCCCCATCCCGGTTTCATCGAGAATCACCGGGACCACAGTATCCTCTCGGTTATGCATCCTCGCCACAACCGGACCATGCAATTCAACAACCGGGGACGGCGGCCCGCACTTAAGCCTACTTATGGGCCTCACTCCGGAAATCCAAGCCATCGGCTACCTCAATCTGCCTCCATCTTCTCTGCCGATTGGAAGCCAATAGCAACTCGCTGAGTTCTATCCCTTTGCCCAAGCTCCTACCTACACTCCCCAGGGTAATTTGGGCCAAGGACGGGTTTTCACCTATGCTCAGGGATATGGTATTCCTTCCACGAATGCACCACAGCGGCTAGTCCTCTTCCTGGCTCAAATATCGGCTCGGGCATTCCCGCTCCACCTTTGGATCCCCAATTGGCTTGGTTTATGGAGCAACACAAGGAAATGAAAGCGCGGTCATTTGAATTGACCGTCAAAAGGAACACCGCTCTTCGGCCTACGAGATCCCGACTCAATTGTACCCCTGCCTCACAAGTTCGTGATGCCCAATCTCGAGCTTGTTTGATGGAAGTGCATGCCCTAAAACTCACTTGGACACCTATACTTTGGCAATGAAAGCTAAGGGATGCACAAACCGGCGGTTGGTTGACTACTTCGATCTCTCTTTGAAGTCGGGGGCTTTGAAATGGTTTTTCCGATTGCGGCTGAAGCTAGGGCTACTTGGGAGCAGTTACCAGTACTTTCACGAGATAAGTATAAAGCCAACTTGGAATGGGAAACAAACAGAGTTGACTGCAGACAACGGTGCGGCGCCACGATGAGAATATTGGGGATTTCTATAAAAGGTGGAACACGAAGCTTAGTGAAATGGCCATTCCTCCCTCGATGAGGAGCGATTAGACATCTTTCGGTCATGCTTGAAGCCGCATTTGAGAGCTTCCTCGGTCACTTCCTACGGCGACTTGCGTGCAATGGTTAATTCCGGGCTAAGTTCGAAAAGGCTTACAATCGGCACCCGACCGCACCGCTTACAGATACCGGGTTTCTTCCACCTCCAACACCGCTCTGCGCCTTGACCAAAAGGTAAAGAAGTGATTAGCAATGCGGGACGGAGCTCGCAACAATGCCACTTCCTTAGTTCCCAAGAAACACGATGCATCCAGGATCCGGCTCCAAGACTTGAGAAACTTTGGGATGCCTTTGAGTGATATCTTCAGAGGTTTGGTGAGAGAAGGTTTGCTCCGGCCTTTGGAAAATTATCGGCCTAGAAACCCCAATGCTCCTTTGGATACCTCCAAACATTGTACCTTTCATCGCACCGTGGGCACCTGACGGATGATTGCGTCCCCACGAAAAGGCAATCCAAAGTTTGATTGAACAAGGGAGGTTAGAGGTGCCTGAAGGGCCCAATACTATCAGTAACCCATTCCCTAGAAACAACAACCCGAATGTCAACATGGTCGAGTTTGGTGATTCAAGACTTGTGGGCATAATGGAATTTGACTCACCCTTTGTAAGGTCGGTGGACCGACCATCGCAGATGATGAAAATGGTTGGATTAAGCAAGAGATTGCCAAAGAAATCCCGATGGAAAGATCTGCAATAGCCCCCATCTCCAGCGTCGAAGAGTAGATGCATGGTCCAACAACAAAGAGCGGCTAGACTAGGGGCTACCTATCTTTAAAATAGTCTTTTAAGTCAACCTTCGTAGGTTCTAGTACTTTTCTTTCACCTAAGTCCTTCCTGGACATTTGTCGTTGTAGTCCATTTTGGACATAGTAGTTAAATGTCTAACTTTTAATATAAGTCTTTTTTCTTTTCTTGCTAGACTCGAGACATCACTTGCACACCCACGTTACACTTAATTGAAATGGTTTTATCCTAGATGATCACTTGTGCTGCTCAACCACTAATTCTTTGAAATGATTAATATTTAAATTAATCGGAGTGAGAAAATCAATTGATATCTTTCCCAAATTGGGGCTTACCAACTCCCCATCTTGCATCTCATATGCTCACATCCCTTTCATCATCATCCTCTCATTACTCGATGAATTTGCATGGATCTTTTCTCATTTAAAGCTTAAGCAAGCAATGAAGACTTAATTTCGTTTAGGTCATCCGGTAAGGATTGCGGTCGAAACCTTTCACCTGTAGGAAAGCCATTACCTTACCCTCACCAAACAATATCCTTTCATTTCAAGATCGGCATGTTTTGAAACCCTGTTTAGCCATCACCTTTGCTCCTTATTGAGAGAAGTCCAAGCAACACCAAAGAAGTTAGCTTCGAGAGTCAGCGATGCATAAAATGTTCAAGTTGTGAAGGAAGGAAAGATAATCCTCAACTCCTCAAGAGGGCCTTCCGAATTATCAAAGGAAGGATTTTAAAATCCTCGCAATTCAACAAAAATCCTCAACGTCTCAGGAGGCTCTTCAAAAAAAAATAGAAAAATTCAAGCAAGAACTTCAAAAAAAAAAAAAGAGGACCGTCGATCCTCACAATTCAGCAAAAGTCCCCGACTTCTCAAGAAGCTCTCCAATGATAAAAAAAAAGAGCCCGAATCCTCGCAAGTTCGCAAAAGTTGTCGATAGCTTGGACTTCCTCTCACCATTACCTTAAATCAATCCCAAGCCATCCTCTCGATTTTAGAGGATACTCCCATTACCCTCGCCTTTGGTCAAAGTCAAAATTTGACCTCTCATTCTTAGAGGTAATCAATCTTCCCCGCCATAGATTTCTCAACCACATCCTGCAAGCCAACCTCTCATCATTAGAGGTTCAGTCAGCAAAAGGCCCAGCCGACCTCTCATCTTAAGAGGTCATGATTTTCCAAATCACCCGATGGCCGATCGAAGCCCGGAAACCCAGCTGCAATTCCTATCGGATAGCAATTTCATCGTAAAATCTAAATCAAATTAATGGTTCATTGCTTGCTTAAATTGGAATCTAATCCATTTTGGCTCAAAATTACCAATCAAAGATTGTGCAAATTCGAATTTGATTCATGTGAGCATAATTCATTTCTACTCCACAAACACTTGCCGTGGATGTCCCACTGGGGCTTCGCATCCGTGTCTTTCATGGACACTCTAAGGGGATATGTTATTCGAATCTCCAATCCTCAAATTCCCAAAAGAACCTCAAAGTCTTGAATTTTCACACTCATTCTCTCTTCATTCGGGATAAGCCCGAACTACGGCGACCTGAGCTCTTCATAATGGAGGGAACGTAGGCAACCAGAAATGGTCCGGTCGAAATCACAAACAAATCTCAAAAAAAAAATCCGGTCTCATCAAGGATCGTCCCTATACACTTTCCGTTCTTCCGAGCTTGATTCTCGATATCAGTTGATTTTCTCCTCGTGATTAATCAAAATATCTGTTCATATCAGATTTAGGAGTTGAATAACCCGAACATTAACAAAGGGTTTTAAGCAGCCTTGTGATCATCATGAATAAGACAAGTTTTTAAGTGTCTCGACAAGTCTTCTCTCTCTCCATCATAGGGAAATAGAGCCAAACACTGTCTTTCTGTCAGCAAGGGCTTCCATACACTTTTCCACACCTTGTGATGCTTATACTCTCTCAAAAGAGTAGAACCTAAAGCGAGAGTGTCATACACAAATTCGGGAGACATTCCCACCTTTCAAAAGATATGCCCCTGCACGTAAACATTTATGAGTCTTGTCCAGTAACTGGTTAACTAAGGTCTGAAAAGATGGGTGCCTCCTCTGTTAGACTACTCTGAATTTCTTCACGCTGGGGCTTGCTAAGCGGTTCTCCCAGGTTCTCCTGTATCAGCTCTTCAAGCTGGGGCTTCTATAGTCATCTCTGGGTCCACATTGGGTTTTTCACTACGAGATAGATTCGATCTTTGTCAAATTATTTTCAGGATTGCTTTGCATTACCAATCAGATTGGGACTCTGCTAATGACAACGAGATTATAAGATTGGGGCTTCGCCAAGTCGCTTCTTCAAAATCTGGACTTTGCCTACTCAGTTCTTCAGACCAAGGCTTTGCCAAAGAAGGGATCTTTCCTCGCTTTAATAGGATCCAGGGGCTTTGTCAAGTTGGTCCTTTGGATCTGAATTTTATCAAGTCACAAGAAAGGTCTAGTCACATCAACAACTGGATTTTCAGCTTCAGAACTTGGTACATAGCAGCTTCCCGTAGCATCGGGATTTAAGATCTGGGTTTCTCCCTGCATTAGCAATTTCATCAAATCATTCTCCGAACAAGGTTTCGGCCGAGGTCACAGCTCACCCAAATGAAAGAAGCTTCACTCATATCAACGTGCCCTAGATCCTGTCAGCATCAGCTTCAAATGACCAAGATTGGGAGAGAAAATTCCAATCAAGACCCGGGATCCGAATCCAATCTCATCAAAATTGAGGTCCATGTACCGCTGTTTAAGTCGCGATCGAGGGCTCTCACCACTTGCTCAAAATCTGTTCCAAACAGTTTCCAGACACATACATCCCGATGCATCCCCTCTCATCACCATGCATCCCCACAAAAATCTCCCAAGGGCTCATGTAGCATGCGCAAAACTTGAATCAATAGGAAAAATCCTAAGTGATTGAAGATCATAAATCATAATTTCCCTGCCAAAAGCTTAGGCTAGGTGCATCTTCGAAAGCAAGTAAATGCATCATCTCTCTCACAATCATTTTTGGTTCTATGCATGCATCTGTCATCATGAATGTCATATATGCATCTTCCTCTCTACTAACCAATGCAGGAATTCAAACGTGAAAGACCATCTTCCTTCGCCATTGAGACTTACCCTCAACAAGGGAGATATTTACCAAAGCTCAAAATCAATGGTTTCAACAAAATCGCAAGAAATCAAATGCCCCTTTTCGGCAAGAGATGATTCCGGGCAAAACATGTGCAGATCACCTCCAGTGTCTACAAATCGGTCAGAGACGCCAAGTTCTCAAATACAGTTCGGTCAGAGACGCCAAGTTCTCAAATACAGTTCGGTCAGAGACGCCAAGTTCTCAAATACAGTTCGGTCAGAGACACTAAGTTCTCAAATACAGTTCAGTCAGAGATGCCAAGTTCTCAAATACAGTTCGGTCCGAGACGCCAAGTTCTCAAATACAGTACGGTCAGGGACGCCAAGTTCTCAAATACAGTACGGACAGAGACGCCAAGTTCTCAAATGAAAATCGGTCAGAGATGCCAAGTTCTCAAAATGCAAATCGGTCAGGGACGCCAAGTTCCCAAATATAATACGGTCAGAGATGCCAAGTTCTCAAATGCAAATCGGTCAGGGACGCCAAGTTCTCAAATACAGTACGGACAGAGACGCCAAGTTCTCAAATGAAAATCGGTCAGAGATGCCAAGTTCTCAAATGAAAATCGGTCAGAGACACCAAGTTCTCAAAAGCAAGAAGTCCCAATGTGAAGACAAGCTCAACAACTTCTACAAGGTTGACGATCACCAGCAAGATGCAGACTCAACCAAACTCCCCCCTTCAGGTCAAAATGCCTCCAAAGACAGCAAATCGTCAGCAGAAACCGCAACCCAACAACTCTTCATCAACATCAGCCGAAGCCTCAGTCCTTCCGGCAGCTACAGGTAAGCACAACACAGGTATGAAAGCATATCTTAGTCAACTACTTTTCTAAAAGAACATTATCATCAAATCTTAGGGTGACTTCCCAAAAATAGTCAAGTCTTAGGGCGACTTCCCAAAAATAGTCAAGTCTTAGGGCGACTTCCCAAAAATAGTCAAATCTTAGGGCGACTTCCCAAAAAACAGTCAAACCTCGGGTGACTCCCAAATACCGTCAAACCATCCCCAGCAGTTTTCGAACTACGTCCAGGCTTGATTCCCACTCGGGATACGTAGGTAGCCTACCTTAGGTCCAGCCACTTGACCAATACGGTCACCCTTTTCCCCGATGATCATCGTAAGCTCTAATCTTCCCCTGCGAAAATGCCCTCAAACAGTCTCCCTCAGGTACAAAACCTCGACTTAGGATCATACTCCTGAACTGAGTCCCCATTTAGGTTCATACTCCTGAACTGAAACCCCGACTTAAGATCATACTCCTGAACTAGGTCCCCATTTAGGTTCATACTCCTGAACTGAATTCTCATTTAGGTGCATACTTCTGAACTAAACCTCGACTTAGAATCATACTCCTGAACTAAGTCCCCATTTAGGTTCATACTCCTGAACCAAACCTCGACTTAGAATCATACTCCTGAACTAAATCCCCATTTAGGTTCATACCCCTGAACTAAACCTCGACTTAGAACTAAGTCCCTACTTAGGTTCATACTCCTGAACTAAACTTCAACAAAGGCTAACAAAATCCCGTTTCTTTCCCCATTATTATCCATTTCCTTGGCAGCAAACGTAAGACCGATCCCTTCAAATGAGGTCCACCAATAGACCACCTATCCCAAACCATCAAAGGGAAATCATTTCAAATCAAGGTTCGAGGCACCTAAGATGCCATCTCCAAGGTTCGAGGCACCTAAGACGCCATCATGAAGGTTCGAGGCACCTAAGACGCCATCATTAAGGTTTGAGGCACCTAAAACGCTATCACACACAACACGAGGAAAGCGATAAATCGCAATCATCCCCTAATTTGACAAACCAAAGTCAAACCATAGGGCGACTTCCCCAAAATAGTCAAACCATAGGGCGACTTCCCAAAAATAATCAGATCATAGGGCGGCTTCCCAAAAATAGTCAGATCATAGGGCGACTTCCCAAAAATAGTCAGATCTCAGGGCGACTTCCCAAAAATAGTCAAATCTTAGGGTAACTTCCCAAAAATAGTCAGATCTTAGGGTGACTTCCCCAAAATAGTCAAACCATAGGGTGACTTCCCAAAAATAGTCAGATCATAGGGCGACTTCCCAAAAATAGTCAAATCTTAGGGTCAAAAACCCAAACTACGACCGGCTTGATTCCCATTCGGGATACGTAGGTAGCCTATCATTAGGTTCAGCCATCCGACCGAAAATGGTCATTCCTATCCCCAGCAGAGCGGATAGCCATCCGACCGAAAATGGTCATCCCCAGCAGAGTTTCTTTCAACAAACGACTGCAGAACTCGCTCGCCAGGTTGACATCCTAAAACAGTCACTCCAGGGTCAAAGACCCGAACTACGGCTGGCTTGATTCCTCTTAAGGATACGTAGGTAGCCTATTAAATAGGTTCAGCCACTCGATCACTTGATCCTCCTGTCAAATATGGAGCCTTACTCTTATCGACGACCCCGCTTCCTTCGAAAGCGCCGTCGCCGAGGGGCTACTGTAAGTGCTCCAATTTGAGTTGTTAGAATTTTCGTTAGAAAATTAACGAAAGTTTTAACATTTCTAACATTTCTAACAATTCCTAACATTCCTAACAAAGTGAGGGTAGATTAGGGATTGCCATTTAAAGATAAACCATGGAAAGGAATCAAAAAAGCAAAAGAAATTGGAAAAATCCGAATTGGGCAAGTTGAAAAACATAAACTGCTGGATTTTTGAATTTTATTCTTCCTGTCCAAAGCCTGGAGCTGCATTTAATGAACAGTGCACGTTTACAACCCAATCCGCGCGGACATGTTTGACATTTCCAGAGGCCTATAAATTAAACCCTCCTCTCTCAGTTTACACAACACATTTGGCTCATAGAAGCTGTATTCTGGCAAAAAATAGAGAGAAAACAGTGGGAATTCACTAGAATTGCCACCATTTTCTCTTCAATCTCTCCCAAACCCCACTCACTCAAAATACTTTCAAAACACTCTCATACATACACCAATCCAAGCTCAAATCACCCCTTAGGAGGAGGATTAGAGAGAAAACATAGAGGACTTAAGTGTTATCTACTTGTTTTCTCTTTGACCAACTCTATCATCAAACCCTAAACAAATTTCAAGCCTTGAATCCACCCAAACACAAATCCAAACACCAAATATTGATACTCCTCAAGTCAAACACCAAATCTTGATACTCCTCAAGTCAAAATTCCAAGCCTAGGAAGATAGGGTGTCACCATTGGTAAAGCCCTCCTTCTCTAAACCCTAAAACTCCCTTTTAACTTCTTGTTCATCTTGTTCTCCTTACTTTAATTTACTTTATGTCTAGTTTAACTTAAATCTTGACCTGAGATGGTCATCTTGAAGTTCATCTTCATGAATGACCATCTCAAATGGTCCACATTTTAAATCTCTAGTTGATTTTTCTCTTTAATTTCATCTCTACAAAATTCCCCTTCCCAAGCAAATGAAATGCTTAAGTCCTAATGTACCCCAAGGATGGTTTGATATAGTAGATCACCACTAAAATGTCTAGTGACTACTAATCAAAACCTAGGGAAATTGGGACAAGCATGGATGCAAAACCCCCTTTAAAATCACATTTTCCTTCTTGAGAAGTTGCTGTCCAGTAGCAATTTTCTAAGACCTCAGTCCATTGTCTAAATTTTTGGACACATATAAACTTGGAATTTGGTGTTGACTACAAAATACTTTTTGTAGCCAACATCCAGAGATTTCCATAAATATTTTTACTTTATTTTTTGCGTGAGTAAAACTCCCTTTTTCAAATTTTCCTTTAAAGGTCAGTTCATCAGTCTCTGGAAGTCCAGATTTCACATCTGAGATTTCCAGAAGGTTTTGGGTCCTCAAATCATCTCCAAAATGAAAAGTTCTTTTATAGAAACCTTATTTAAGGTGTTTTGAACATTTTTCATTCTCAAACTTTTCCCAGATTCTGGATTTTTCAAGCCCTAAAGTCCATTTCAAAATTAAGTGTCCACTGCCTTTTTCATTCTGGCAGAAATGGTTTCCAACTTCCAAAAATCTTTTGAGTACCAAAATTCAACCCAAAAATCACACTAAAAATCATGGGATCTGTCCAAAGTCTAATAAAGAATTCCCAGTTTTTACTTTCCTAAGTTTCAACTTATTTTGGCCAAAGTAACACACACACACACACACAAATAAATGATTTTGAATGTTTGGAAGACTCGTTTTACGAGGCATTCCGGGTGCACACTAACGTCCTTCCCGGCGTGTAACGTGACCTCCGAACCCAAATCTCTTATTCCGGGCATTTTTCAAAGTTTTGGCCCTCACAACAAAAATGACGTGGCGACTCCGTTTGATTTTAAAAAATCGGGTACATCACAGGTAGTGGCACATTGAGATATGAGAGGGACTAGAGAGGGAGATAGGGTTTCGGCTAGGGAACCAAGAATAAGTTTATCTTGGCGAAACCATGTAGTATAGGCGGGGTTAGGGGTTGGTTTGGAAGGGGCGGCTATTGTTGTAGGATCGGGTGTGACAGGGGTTGTTGGTGCTTTTGGTGGTAGATGTTGAGGAGGGGCGAGAAGGGTGCCATCAATGTATTGATAAAGATCATGACCAAGAAGGGTGGCCTCGATTTGAACCTTCCATGCTATGTAATTTGTAGATGTTAGCTTAAGAATCTGTGAGAGAGAGATGACAATCAGCGGCTTGGTGGGTTCAGCAGAGTTGGGAAGGAAAAGAGGGGAGGATTTGTTGGAGGCCATAGGAGATCAAAGAAGGCAGCAGATAGAAGGCTGGGGAAAAAAATTGAACCTAGATTTGGACCTAGGCTCTGATACCATATAGAAATAATAAGAATAATTGAAGAACTTAATTTTCATTCATTGACAGAAGAGTATATATATATACAGGAAGACAATCCTATGCTAAATTAACTATAACTCTTTTACATAAGAAACATTATCCTATACAGAATAATAAAACTATACAGAATAATAATATAAGAAGAAAACTATATCAATTATAATTCTTGTGGATCCTTATCTCTATCAGCTTGCATAATTATGAAAAAAAAAATCGAAATTTAATTACTAACTTATTTTTTACCCAATTGCATAATAACTAGGGTTTTGAAACTTGAATTATTTATCCATCTTTTATTGTTTCTTTATTAAACGTGAAAAATTAAAGTAGATAGAACTTTTAATTTGGGAGAAAAGGGATTATAACATATTAATTTAAATAAACATAAATCAAAATAACTTATATATCAAAAAATTAATTAAGTGAAAATAAATAATAAAAATAATATGATTTCAATTTTTTGTTGGAACTGCCCACATTTTTTTTTCTTTGAAAAGAACTGATCAAAAATTTAAAATGTAGAGAAACGAGGGGATAAGTGTTGGAACATAAATGATCCATTAAACCGTAAGCCGATTCATAACTAGATTAAGTAAGAGAAGAAGATGAAGACGGAAGCGTGTACCTGAGGAATCCATTGTGTGTTCTTGATCTTGTTCTTGAATAAAGGAGAAAGTAGGGAGATAGTCTTCTAAATGATAGTGCCCACCCTTGTGTTCTTCTTGATGAATGAAGAGAGTTTTGTGACTGAATTTTGATGAATGTTAAGTGTCTCAAATGGCTGATGGATAGCCTTTATATAGATAGAGAAGGGACACTTCATTTAGGGACTACACCCTTTCATAAAGTTGGTGGTGTGAAGTTACCATTATGCCCATCATTTAATGGTACTTACACCTAATGAAATTCTACATATTTTATCTATACTTTAACATTATTAAATGATTATAACACATGGAATTAATAACACATATTAATTAATCCATGTTCTAACAATCTCCCACTTGGATTAATGTTAATATGTATCTTTTACTAAATAAATTCCTAAAATCATTTATAATATGAATGACAACCCTTATGTGCACTTTTATTGTCATCCAACATAATCTCGTCCATTAGTCTTTTAAGTATAGGGACTAAAGGGGCAGTCGTTGTAATTGATTAGCAACTAAATCCACATTAATCACATATATATATCCAACTAAATGACATAGATTTAAGTATAGATATGTAGCATGGAATATTTAATGAATACTCTCTCCGTCCTATTAGAAATGCCACAGTTACTGTACACGCGTTATTTAAGGAAAAAATAATGATATAAATGTTGTGAGTGTAAAAGTAAAATAGGAGAGAGAATGAGTGGAGTGAATAGTAAATTATAATGGTGTTATGAGTATTAAAATAATGTAGGAGAGAGAATGAGTGGAGGGAATAGTGATAAAAACTTTCCTTTTTAGGAAGTGTGTGATTTGTAGTGGGACGCCCAAAAAGGAAAGTGTGTGATTTGTAATGGGACGGAGGGAGTATATATTAAGAACGCATATATATATATATTCTCCAACTAGTCCTACTTAACCAAATGAGATCAATATAAATAAAATCAACATAAAGAAAATAGAAAACAACACAAACTCTCACTGATTTAAGTATTATCAAAAGTCATTACACCCATATGAGCAACATGCTCGTGAAATACCAAAGATAATGCATTTGTAAACGGATCCGCCAACATGGAATTTGTCCCTATAAGTTGTATATCTATTTGTTCATTTTGTACTCTTTCTCTTACAACAAGAAACTTAATATCTATATGCTTAGATTTAGATGAACTTTTGTTGTTGTTGGAGTACAATACTGCTGCCCGATTGTCAAAATATGGCTTGAGAGGTCTTTTGACATCTTTGACAATTCGTAGTCCTTCAATGAATTTTTGCAGCCATATAGCTTGATTGAATGCCTCGTAGCAAGCAACAAATTCAGCTTTCATGGTGGAAATAGTTACTAATGTTTACTTGGCACTTCTCCAAGAAATTGCTCCACCGGCCAAAGTGAAGACATAACCCGATGTCGATTTCCGACTATCTTGGCATCCAGCAAAGTCGGAATCGAAATAACCAATGATCTCAAGGTGATCCGACTTTGTAAATGTAAGCATGTAGTTCTTTGTGTTTTGTAAGTATCTCATCACCCTTTTGGTTGCAACCCAATGTTCTTTTCCCGGATTGCTTTGGTATCGACCAAGCATGCCAACAATAAAAGCAAGATCTGGACGAGTACAGACTTGTGCATACATTAAGCTTCCTACTGCCGATGCATATGAGATTTCTTCCATAAACTTGGATTCAATATTATTTTTAGGACATTGCTTTAGACTGAATTTATCTCCCTTAGAGACAGGGGTATCATGTGGTTTACAATTTTGCATGCTAAACCTTTGTAATACCTTCTCTATATAGTTCTTTTGTGATAATCCTAAAATACCTTGTGAACGATCACGATGTATTTGGATTTCTAATACAAAAGAAGCTTCACCAAGATCTTTCATCTCAAATTTGTTTGAGAGAAATTTCTTAGTTTCCTTAAGAAGTTCCTTATCATTACTAGCAAGTAAAATGTCATCCACATATAAGACCAAAAATATAAATCTATTCCCACTGAACTTATGGTACACACAATCTTCACCAAGATTCGTTTCAAAATCAAATGAAAGAATAACTTGGTTAAATTTTAAGTGCCATTGATGAGATGCTTGCTTAAGCCCATAAATGGATTTCTTAAGTTTACAAACTATTTGACTAGTTTGATCCGAATCAGTCACCATTTCTGATTTCTTCATATAGATAGTTTCCTCAATGTCGTCATTGAGAAAAGTTGTCTTTATATCCATTTGATGAATCTCAAGATCAAAATGTGCCACTAATGCCATAATGACCCTAAAAGCATTTTTAGAGGATACCGGTGAAAATGTTTCTTTGTAATCAATGCCATCTTTTTGAGTAAATCCTTTAGCGACAAGACGAGCCTTATGTCTTTCCACATTACCTTGTGAATCCTTTTTGGTCTTAAAGACCCATTTACACCCAATGAGTTTCACATTCTTAGGTAATGGGACAAGATCCCAAACGTCATTATCTTTCATGGATTTTAACTCTTCATTTATGGCATTAATCCACTTATGAGAATTTGGACCACTAATGACTTCATGGAAGGTGATAGGTTCATCTCCCACTAAACCTAACAGTTCCTCATTCTCGACAAGATACACATCATAATAATCCGGAATAGCACTCCTTCTTGCTCTATTAGATCTCCTTAAGGGCACCGGTTCTTCTTGATTTTGAAGGTGTTGAATTTCCTCATCAACATTTTCATGTTGTTCATTAATAGGAGAATTAATGTTATTTTGAATTATATGTTCTTGTTGAATTTCAAGCACAAGTGCTTAATTTTCAATAGAAACTATAGGAAGAGGTATATAAATGGATTCCTCCTCTAACTCTTCAAATTCAAAATTACTATTCAAAGTTTCCCCTCTAAAATCAACATCCTCAAAAAACCTAGCATTTCCAATCTCAAAAAATGTTTTAGTTTTTGGATCATAGAATTTATATCCCCTAGATCTCTCGGCATACCCTACAAAATAGCTACTAACAGTTTTAGGGTCCAGTTTGCCCTTATTAGGCCTATAAGGCCTAGCTTCTGCTGGACACCCCCATACATGAAGATGATTTAAGGACGATTTCTTATTCGTCCATAACTCATAAGGGGTTTTGTCGGTAGCTTTTGAAGGTGCTCTATTGAGAATGGAAGCTGCGGCTTTTAATGCGTCGCCTCATAATGAGTGAGGCAAAGAAGTACAAGAAATCATACTTCTTACCATATCCTTAAGGGTTCTATTCCGTCTCTCAGCTACACCATTTATATTGGGTTTCCCCGACATGGTGTAGTGAGGGACAATCCCACACTCTTCTGAAAAGCGAGCAAAAGGACCCAGACGTTGTTCTCCCGAACCGTCATTCCGTCCGTAGTATTCACCACCACGATCGGATCTAACCTTCTTAATAGTCTTTCTAAGTTGATTTTCAACTTCGGCTTTAAAAGACTTGAAAACGTCCAAAGATTGAAATTTTTCATGAAGCAAATAAATGTATCCATAACGAGAGAAATCGTCTATGAACGTGATGAAATATGTTTGACCGTTCCATGAAGGGGTAGTGAACGGTCCACATATATCCGTATGAATAAGTTCTAAGACGTTTGAGGCTCTCAAGGATTCTGTGCCTTTAGTGTTTGTAAATTTTCCTTTAAGGCATTCAATACAAAAGTTATTTTCCGGAGTATCAAGTTTGTGTAATATTCCCTCGGACACAAGCTTGTCAATTCTCCTTTTAGGGATATGACCCAAACGCCTATGCCACAAGGTATAAGAATTTTTACTTGAAAACTTTCGTTTTGTACCTCGAGAATTAGTTTCATTATTATGGGACTCATTGATTGAATTGACTGTGTCAAGCAAGTATAGATTATCAATATAAGATAAAGTACTAGTACCAAAGAGTTTTGAATTGAAATATAAATCACATTTATTATTACCAAAGAGACAGGAATATCATTCCCGATCTAAGGCAGTAATTGAAATTAAATTCCGTCTAAAAGACGGTATAATAAATGTATTATTCAAAACTAAATAAAAACCAGTACTTAAACATAATCTAAAGGTCCCTATGCCTTCAACTTCTACCGGCTTTCCAGCTCCCATGTAGATATATCTTTCATCTTTATTGGACGTTCGGTAGTTCAGGCAACCCTGCATACATGAACCTATGTGAGTAGTTGCACCAGAATCTAACCACCATGTATACGAAGGAATTGCAACTAAATTTGCCTCAGTAAAAACAAGGCCAAAAGACATACCTTTCTTAATTCACCATTGACGATACTTAGGGCAGTCATTCTTCATGTGCGTAAGGTCCTTACAAAAGAAGCATTTAATCACCTTTTGATCATTGAATGATCCCTTAGGCTTCTTTGTTGCAAACGCAATCTCCTTCCCTTTTCTCTTTGTCCCACGAGAAGAGGTAGATGCAAAATGGCCACTTTCGGGTTTTGAATGTTTCAATCTATCTTCTTCCTCCGTCACATGTGAAATTAATTCATTAATATTTCACTTGTCCTTTTGACAATTATAGGTCGTTTCAAAATTACCAAATTGAGGAGGGAGAGAAATTAAAGCCAAATGCACAAGCAAGTCTTCCGATAAGTCCAACTTGAGTGCCTTTAATTTTGCCGATAGGTGAAACATTTCCATTATGTATTCCCTTAAGTTTTCGGTACCCTTATACCTCATGGAAACAAGCTTCCTTAAGGTAGCACTTGTTTCCGATTTCTCGCTTTTTGCAAAGCGTTCCTCTAGGGCATCCAGGAAACCTTTAGCACCAACATCATCGGAGACACTATTCAGAAAGGTCTCTGGAACTGCATTTTGCATGATACTTAGGCTCACGCGATTAGAACGGTTCCACCTCTCTAGACTTAAGCGTTCTTCCGCAGTGCTTTTGTCGGTAAGAGGGGCGGGACTTGGTTCTCTCAATGCGAGATCAAGGTCCATACAGCCTAAGATCATTGTTATTTTCTTTTTCCAAGTTTTAAAAGTAGTGCCAGTAAGTAAAGGAATATTGTTTATGGCAGTAGTTACGGATGAAGCATTAATCAAATCTGAAGGAAAATAACAAGATGAAACACAAAACATATGTAAGAATCTACACAATGATTAATTATATCAAATGAATTCCATCAAAATAAAAAGATAATCAACATGACATCAAGACTAATCTTTGGATTGCGAATTGACTCACAATTTGATTCATCTTAGGGTGAACAAATAATCTTAAACAATACATTTTAAATACTTGCCTTCCTTTGGGCCAGTTCAAGTACAAAAAATGTCCTAAAGTTTAAGATACTTGTTACCCGGCAATAAAAAATACAAACAATTTATTTTAAACACCCACCCTCCTTTGGAATGGTACAAAGTATTTAAAATAACCAAAATGTTTTATTCAATTATTACCCCATGAATGCAATACTTAGTCAACAACAAGGCCTCCTTTGGGAAACAAGCATGTTATCACATATCAACATTTACATTCATCTTTTAACAAGTTTGAATTTAATCAACAAAATCACTTTGGCGATGATGTTAATTTTGTCCAAAATGTTAAGGATATAATTAATCAGAAATATAAGGCCTTAAGGTAATTTCTGAAAATTTAAAGGGTAAAGAAACGAGTGAAAAAATTACAAAATTCTAGGCAAAATTGAACCTGAAGGCTCTCTGGACGACTCGTCCCTCAGGGGACGACTCGTGCCCTAAGGGGACGACTCGTGCCCTAAGGGGACGACTCGTTCCTGTAAGGGGGACGAGTGTATCAGAGACACCCTTTTCTAGAAAATCAAGGAGGACGACTCGTCCCTTAGGGCACGACTCGTCCCTAAGGGGACGACTCGTTCCTATAAGGGGGACGACATTATCAGAGAGGTCCTATTCCAGAAAATTGACGTGGACGACTCATTCCCCACGGGACGAGTCGTGCCCAATGCCCAGATTGACGAAAAATCACCATTTTTACACCATTTTATGAACAGGTTTGATCCAAATTTCCATACTTAATGCATTATAAAATGCAGGCTATGTAAATGGGATAAGTTTGTACTTCAATTAACATGATTTAAATAAGTAGACCTAGATTTACACACTCTAAACATTACACAATGTTGTCTATGTAAATGGGGTAATCTTGTATGAACCATTGTGTCTCTAAAGTTTGATTTTACCATTATTTCCAGAAATTGAATGAAGTTATGAACATAATACTCTTAGACAAGATGAGTATCATGTACAAGAACAAAATAAATGAAATCACACAAGGATATATACATAAAACAAAATTTAAAGCATAAGGCTTTACAAGAAATTCAAACTCAATCTAATATATGAGCAGGCTCTGATACCAATTGTTGGAACATAAATGATCCATTAAACCGTAAGCCGATTCATAACTAGATTAAGTAAGAGAAGAAAATGAAGACGGAAGCGTGTACCTGAGGAATCCATTTTGTGTTCTTGATCTTGTTCTTGAATAAAGGGGAAAGTAGGGAGATAGTCTTCTAAATGATAGTGCCCATACTTGTGTTCTTCTTGATGAATGAAGAGAGTTTTGTGACTGAATTTTGGTGAATGTTAAGTGTCTCAAATGGCTGATGGATAGCCTTTATATAGATAGAGAAGGGGCACTTCATTTAGGGACTACACCCTTTCATAAAGTTGGTGGTGTGAAGTTACCATTATGCCCATCATTTAATGGTACTTACACCTAATGAAATTCTACATATTTTGTCTATACTTTAACATTATTAAATGATTATAACACATGGAATTAATAACACATATTAATTAATCCATGTTCTAACAATAAGTTCATATATTGCAATCTTATTACCTTCAATTTTTATTTTTATTTTTATTTTCTGGCACTTGAAATGCTATGGATTGTTTTCATGCATAAAATCTTGTCCAACATAGTTTGACAGCGACTATATTATTATATTTTAGTATACATACTGGGTTGTTGGTTTTGTTTTTGAGCTTAAATTTGGATTATAGACACTTTTATATTGAAAGATATATAGCTATCAAATTACTAGTTGTAAACAATGCAATACAGAAATGTAACACATGAGATTTGCCAGAAGTGATGAATTCGGAACTGTAGTGGAAGAAGCACTGCTGTCTTATAGCAGCGTTGAGATATGAAATATTTGTTTTCTTGAAACATCAAGTGTTGAGATTTATTGAACGTATGCCAAGTCTAATTGTACATACTAATTTTTCGTTAAACACGAAATAAATGCACAATAATTTGATTTTATTATTTATCAGGTGAAGTAGATTAAAACTCTATTTTTATACCGATTACAAGATATTTATCCACTGATTCGATTTGCCCTAGTGAGTTGAACTTCGAGGTCCGAATGGGCTTGATTTTGGGTTTGACTTTGTTAAAACTTGAGTTTAGTCTTTGACGAGTGTCGAATGGGCTTGATCTTGGATTCGATTTGTTGAAGCTTGAGCTTGGTCTTTTAAGAGGTCCGAATGGGCTTGATCTTGGATTCGATTTGTTGAAGCTTGAGCTTTGTGATTGATGATGTGCTCAAAACCTTGTGACTTTAATGTATTTATTAGTGTTTTGAAAGTACAGGGGCTGAACTGCTATTAGGCAGAAAATGGAGAATTTAAACTGTGTTTTGAAAGTTCAGTGACCAAAGTGCAAAAGAGGAAAAATGAGGGACTAAGGCTGAAAGAAGGCTGGAGCGAACGCTCCTAATTCAGATCTAGCGCGCAAATCATCCAGAGAAACAGAGCGTTCGCGCTGCAACTGAAGGGCGATCGCCCACTTTGTTTTGTGACAGAATTTGTGACGAATTCTCGAGATTTTCGAATTTAAATAAGATTTAGACAGATTTTGGCCGCAAATAGTAATCTCTCTCCTACTATAAAAAGGATCCCTAGATTATATTTTTGTATATCTTCTTAATCTCTTATCATTTTTTACATACTTCAAGACATAATTTAGGTTTTTACAAAGTGAAAGACAAGATTCAAGGTTTTTGTTATTTGATTTTAATGGTCATTCAATACTAAATTATGCTAATGATTTAATTCTTTCTATATCTTTCTCATTTTTATTTTTCTCAACATTCTTCATTATTGTTAATATGCTTAAATTGTATATTAGTATACTTTTGGCATATTGAATCTATTTGATTATAAATTGTTTCACTTAAATGAATGATTTATACGATTGACCATTATTGAGAATATTAGATTTAATTGATAACTTCACAGAAATCAATGAATCTAGGTTCTAATGTTCTTACGAATTGAATTGAATCTCTTGAAAGTTTGTATTTTTTGTGTACGAACCCTATAATGAGATTGAATTCCTTTTAAATGATTTAAATAGCATAAATTGATAATCGTTATTATTCTCAATTCATGAATCCCTTGTTTCTTGAATTCTTTACTTGATTTTAATTCTTGCTTTCTTAGGTAATTAATCAAACCAATCAAAAACCCTTTTGTTACTTTCTTACACTATTAAAATAAATTTGTTTCACACGAGTTCCTGTGGATTCGATCATTGCCTTATGCATACTATTACATCGACAAACTAGTGCACTTGCTAGGTATTTATAATAAGAGGGAGATTTCCTCCATCACTTTGTCTTTTGACGATGGCCGAATGGGCTTAATCTCGAATTTGATTTGCACAATTATTTACAACAGTTTCAAATTCATCAGGTTCTACTATTTAGAACTGATTAGACCGGTGAAACACCTAGAACAAATTAAAAAAGAATGTGCTCCAACAGTTTGAATCTAGGGTTTTATTTGTGACTGAACAAAGTACTCCCTCTACTTTCCTTGTTTCAGTTTAAAGATTATTAGTTTGTTTTATTTCATACTCCGTCCTTCGTCCCATAAAACCTTATCCACTTTGTCATTTAGGACGTCTCACTTAAAAGTTACACTTTTCTAAAAAGGAAACTTTTTAATACTTCTTTATTCATGAGACCCACTTGTCATACTCACGACAACTATCCACTTACTATTCTCTACCCCACTTTCTCTCTCCTACCCACTCACAACTCTTACTTTAATAACATTACTTATCTAACTTACTTCTCATACACTTGTTTTACAAATAATATTTGGGACAATTATGTGCTTAATTTGTTGGTGATTTTAGTGTCATCAACTATTTTATTGTAATGGTGATTTACTAGAGATCAATGTGATTCGTATTAGACTCGGATACGAGTAAGGAAAAGTGTGGAGTACACACTCATTTGAGCTAAAACGAAATCAACCTCGAATAAAGAAGTAAATGTTAAAGGGTAGCACATTTGACTTTGCTGATGTGCTGGGCCGAGCAGAGTCCTTGACTCAGCCGAGCAGAGTCCTTGACTCAGCCGAGCATAGCATAGCAGATTGTCAAAGGCTCTGGACAGTCTTGCTCAGCCGAGGCATATGCCTTGCTCGACCGAGCGGAATGATTGACACGACCGTGCAGTTCAAATGACACGGTCGTGCAACTGGGCAAAAAGTCTTTGGGACATCTTTGCTTGGCCGAGCGAGTCCCTTGACTCGGCCGAGCAGTTTCTGAATTGGTGTCATTTCAAACTGAAAAGACACAATGGTTGGCTAAAGTCATAACTGTTGATCATACCCTTTATCTGATGCCTCTTCATCTGTATATATACAAAGTTTGATCTCATTTGCACACACACAACATACAAGAGTGATACAACAACAACGAAAACACAAACAATTCTCAAGTTTTAGATTTGTCTTCTTTGCCTCGAAACAAATTGTGTGATTGTCTTATCCCAATAGAGATTTCGTGTAACCCAGGCAATAAGGGTCGAAATACTTTATTCGGAAAGTGGATTATACACGATTCAATCATATATTCGGCCTTGGTATCAACATCGAGACCCTAAATCCCCAACAAACGAATAAAGTATTTGGTGATACTCATGGTTGGAGGAAGTACTGTGAAGAAGATGACGACTAAATTTGGGAAGCTGGACAAATTTGAAGGACAAGATTTCAGGCGTTGGCAGAAGAAGATGCACTTACTTTTGGCAACATTAAAAGTGGTGTATGTTCTATCTACCCCAATTCCAAAATTGCCGAAAGATGATAACTTGGAAGCCGTCAGACGTAGATCGAAGTGGGAAAACGATGACTACATCTGCAGAGGACACATATTAAACGGTATGTCTGATTCTTTGTTTGACATTTATCAAAATGAGAAATATGCAAAAGAGTTATGGGATTCTCTTGAATCCAAGCACATGGCAGAGGATGCTTCTAGTAAGAATTTCCTTGTAAGTAATTTCAATAATTATAAGATGGTCGAGTCAAGGCCTGTCATGGAACAATTCAATGAACTCCTTAGAATCCTTGGACAACATACACAACATGGGTTGAAGATGGATGAGTCAATATCTGTTTCAAGTGTGATTGACAAGTTGCCTCCCTCCTGGAAGGATTTCAAACACACTTTGAAACATGGTAAAGACGATCTGTCTTTTGTTTAACTGGGTAGTCACTTGCGTATAGAGGAATCTCTTAGGGCGCAAGAGAATGACAAAGGAAAAGGAAAAGAAGTTGCTGGACCCTCGGTAAATATGATTGGTGAGGGTGGAAACAATAAAAATAAAGGAAAGAAACATAGTTTCAAAGACAATGGTTCTGATCCCAACAAGAAGCCTAAATTGACATGTTGGAAATGTGGCAAAACTGGTCACTTTAAGAAGAATTGTCGTGTTGGAAACAATAAGAATGGCGCAATCATCAGTGGTTCGAGAAAGGGTCTAAGGACCATTCTCAAGACCAAGGATGATGCTATTGCATGGTGGATTGATTCCGGTGCCACATCTCATGTTTGTAAAGATCGTTGTTGGTTTAAGACATATGAACCGATGGAAGACGGATCTGTCCTTTACATGTGTGATGACCATTCTGCTCCTATTCAAGGAAAAGGAAGTGTGGTGTTGAAATTCAGTTCGGGGAAAACTATTTCTTTGTTTAATGTATTGTATGTATCTAAACTTCGTAAGAATTTAATTTCTGGTCCTGTATTGAACAAGTGTGGATACAAACAAGTATATGAATCCGATAAGTATATCTTATCTAAGTCTGGTGTATTTGTAGGATTTGGTTATTATAATAATGAGATGTTTATGTTGAATTTAAATAAAATTCTTGTTAACTCTAGTTCTGTTTATATGACTTCTTCTGTTGTTATCAATTCCTCATTATGGCATGCTCGGTTAGGACATGTGCACTATAAAAGAATACTTGAAATGTCCAAAGATGGTTTGATTCCTGTTATTGATATAAATACGGAAAAGTTTAATACTTGCATGTTGACAAAAATCACTAGAAAACCTTTTAAAAGTATTATAAGGAATTCTGTAAAACTTGAATTAATTCATAGTTATTTATGTGATTTTCATACAACTCCATCTTTAGGCAGTAAAAAGTATATTGTCACTTTTATAGATGATGCTTCTAGATTTTGCTATATTTACTTGCTGCATACAAAAGATGAAGCCCTAGATAAATTCAAAATTTATAAAACAGAAGTTGAACTTCAACTAAATGGCTTGATTAAAACCTTACGTACGGATAGAGGTGGTGAATATTATGATCCTAAATATTTTCAAACCGTAGGGATAATTCATGAAACTACGGCTCCTTATGTGCCACAACAAAATGGTGTGGCTGAAAGAAAGAATAGAACTCTTGAAGAAATGGTTAATGCCATGTTATCTTACTCGGGCTTGAGTGACAGGTTTTGGGGAGAAGCCATGTTAACGGCTTGTCATTTATTGAATAGAGTTCCTAATAAAAGGAACAAGATTACCCCATATGAACTTTGGTATAAGAAACGACCCAACTTGACATTCTTGCGAGTTTGGGGGTGTAGGGCCGTGGTTAGACTTTCGGACCCTAAAAGGAAAAAGTTGGGAGAAAAAGGTATTGACTGCATCTTTGTTGGATATGCTGAGCATTCCAAGGCATATAGGTTTTATGTTATAGAACCTAATGATTTCATTTCTATTAACACAATTATAGAATCAAGAGATGCAATCTTTGATGAGAATCGTTTCTCTTCAATACCTAGACCAAAGGATATTATACCAATTTCGGCTGAATCTCAAATGAATGATCATTCAATTGTTGTACCAAGTGAGATACCCGAACCTCGTAGAAGTAAAAGAGTAAGAAAAGCTAAATCATATTGTTCTGATTTTCAACTATATTTAGTTATGGTATCAAGAGATCAAATTGAATCTCAATACTCTTACTGTTATAGTATAGAGGAGGATCCAAGAACCTATGATGAAGCAATAAAATCTCGAGATGCTGGTTTTTGGAAAGAAGCAATCGATGATGAGATTAGTTCTATTATGAAAAATAATACATGGGTCTTGTCTGATTTACCACCAGGCTGTAAACCTTTAGGGTGCAAATGGATCTTTAAAAGGAAGATGAAAGTCGATGGAATAATTGACAAGTTTAAAGCTCGATTGGTAATCCAAGGCTATAGACAAAAGGAAGGGATCGATTACTTCGATACCTATGCACCGGTTGCTCGTATCACTACTATTAGATTACTGATAGCTTTGGCAGCTATTCAGAATCTATTGATCCATCAAATGGATGTCAAAACAACATTTTTAAATGGTGATTTGGAAGAAGAAGTGTATATGAAACAACCTGAAGGATTTGTTATGCCAGGTAATGAGCATAAGGTATGTAAGTTAATAAAGTCATTGTATATGGGCTGAAGCAAGCACCTAAACAATGGCATCAAAAATTTGATGAGGTTTTTTTGTCGAATGGTTTTGTATTAAATCGATCAGATAAATGTGTATATAGCAGATTTGATGAATCCGACAAAGGTGTAATCATCTGCCTATATGTAGATGACATGTTGATTTTTGGCACAGACCAAAATGTAGTTGATAAAACTAAGAAATTTTTGTCATCAAAGTTTTCTATGAAGGACATGGGAGAAGTCGATGTAATTCTTGGTATAAAGATTAAACGGATGAATAAGGGAATTGCAATTACACAATCTCATTATATTGAGAAAATTCTCAAGAGGTTTAATTGTGATGATTGTTCTAAAGTTAGTACTCCCATGGATCCAACTGAAAAACTTGTGTCAAATACTGGTAAACCTGTATCACAGCTCGAATACTCAAAAGCCATTGGCAGTTTGATGTATGCTATGTCGGGGACTCGACCTAATATTGCTTATGCAGTTGGTAGATTGAGCAGGTTCACTAGTAATCCTAGTAGACAACATTGGCATGCAATAACATGGGTGTTCAAGTACTTAAAAGGTACTATGGATTATGGTTTATGTTATTGTGGACTTCCTTCTATATTAGAAGGTTACACTGATGCTAGTTGGATCAACCAAGAAGATTCATCTTCTACTAGTGATTGGGTGTTCTTGCTTGGAGGAGGTGTCATTTCTTGGGCTTCCAAAAAGCAAACATGTATTACACATTCTACAATGGAATCTGAGTTTGTAGCATTGGCTGCTGCTGGAAAAGAAGCAGAGTGGCTTCGAAACTTGATATATGAGATTCCATTATGGGCAAAACCGATATCACCAATATCTATCCATTGTGATAGTGCAGCTACGTTGGCTAGGGCTTATAGTCAAATGTATAATGGCAAGTCTAGACACTTAGGTGTCAGACATAGTATGATTCGTGAATTGATCATGAATGGTGTGATTTCAGTTGAGTTTGTTCGGTCTCAACAAAATTTGGCTGACCACTTGACGAAGGGGTTAGCCAGAGACTTGGTAAATAAGTCTGCAATGGGGATGGGATTAAAGTCCATTTAATCCTCTAATTGTGAGATACCCAATTCCCTTCTAATACAACGTTAGAAGCTTGAATTCAATGTGGAAAGCTCGCAGTTGGAGATTGGAACACATGTTGTTATCTTTCACAAGGTATGTGTTCAGACCTGCAAGTAATGGTTAGGTTGAAGAATATCTTCTTAATAGTTCCTTTGAAAAATTGCAAATGCAGGTGCAAGATTAAAGGAACTACCTATGTGGACATGAAGTTTTGCCGCTTCAAGAAACTAGGACTTGGCTTCCTATATGTTCACTAATGGATATGGACACATGGCTTGTAATAGTGTCAAGATTAAACAAAGAGAATTGTACTAAACTTATGTGTATAGTATCTTCAGGTATTCATATGAGTTGACGGGTTCAATCGTTAGGACACCCCGATTCTCGAGTATTTGAAATGTGCATTATACTAAGATGAAAATTCAATCGCAAGACATTTTCATTTATGCATTCGTTTGTTTCGTTATTTATAAAGATTAGTAAATCAAAGGATTACACTAAAATGGAGGGGATTTGTTGGTATTTTAGTGTCATCAACTATTTTATTGTAATGGTGATTTACTAGAGATCAATGTGATTCGTATTAGACTCGGATACGAGTAAAGGAAAGTGTGGAGTACACACTCGTTTGAGCTAAAACGAAATCAACCTCGAATAAAGAAGTAAAGGTTAAAGGGTAGCACATTTGACTTTGCTGATGTGCTCGACGAGCAGAGTTCTAGACTCGGCTAAAGTCATGACTGTTACAATGGTTGGCTAAAGTCATGACTGTTAATCATACCCTTTATCTGATGCCTCTTCATCTGTATATATACAAAGTTTGATCTCATTTGTACACACACTACATACAAGAGTGATACTAACAACAACGAAAACACAAACAATTCTCAAGTTTTAGTTTTGTCTTCTTTGCCTAGAAATAAATTGTGTGATTGTCTTATCCCAATAGAGATTTCGTGTAACCCAGGCAATAAGAGTATAAATACTTTATTCGAAAAGTGGATTATACACGATTCAATCATATATCCGGCCTTGGTATCAAGATCGAGTCCCTATATCCCCAACACAATTCAACTCACTACTATTGTTAACTCATTTTATATTTATTTCTTAATAAACGTGTAAAGTCAAACTGAAAACCGTAAAATAATGGGACGGAACGAGTAATTTATTTATTTATTTTTTTGAAATGGGCAATTTAGGCGTTGGATGATAGTTATGGTTCAGAGATGTGGTACATGAGATTTGATTTCACGTGCTTTAAATTTAAGCAAGTCTTGAGTCTTGAGTGCTTTATCTATCTATTAGTTATTCCACCATTCTTCAAGTTCAGGTGAAGCTTCTGAGTTTTCTTAAGCTGTTATGTAAAAAAAGATTAATTCAACAATTGAATTCCTAACATAAATGATTTCTAGGTCTTCAGAAACTCCCTTTAATCATCACAAATGGAATACTTTAGGAAGCAAAAACATAGGCCCAAAAAAGTACTTAACGAAATGATCTTCCTACATTTATATTTGCTGACACACAAAGGTCATTTTGAGTAATAAATTAAGATTGATTTATTATTATAATAAAATTTAAAACTTGTTATTAATAAACCATGATAAATACTATAGTTTTTAAATGTTCATTAGAAATTTACATTAACCTAAATTTATAGCTCAAAGTACCTTCGTGTATCGACAAACAAAAAAAAGTAGAAAAATCATTTTGAAACGTAGCGGGTACCAAGGATGAAACGTATCCTTTTCCATTGCAAGTCTAAGAACGGGAACAAGAGAACCCCATTGTTGGATATTACTGAGTTTTACGGACAAGAAGAATTTGAAGGCACTTATTATGGTATTCTCTGTCTCGAAATGATATTTAGTACTCTTTTTTTTTTTTTCTTAATTAGAAGGTACTTTAATCAATAATAATTTTAGGTTGATTTAATTATCCAAATAAACATTTAAAAAAATATTTTTTATAGTATTTATATTGGTGTATCGATAACAAAAAATATTTTTTATAGTATTTATATTGGTGTATCGATAACAAGTTTTAAATTTTCACCAGCATTGTTAAATCAACCTAAAATTATTGATCAAAGTACATTCGTGTTAACGGTAAAAAAAGTGGGAAGATCATTTCAGGAAGGAGGGAGTATATAACCAGTGGCGGATCTAAAAATTTTAGTGAGGGGGGTCAACTTTGAAGTAACAAAAAAGGTGAAAATCACACTATTGAAAATGTAAAACTTTAATACTGCATATATAACATATTCCATAGTCATAGATTCAATAGCAATAATACTGAAAAGAAGATCATTTGTATAAAGTTAAAATTTAATTACCTCAAAACGACAAACAAATAAAAAATTTGATTTCAGAATAAACTGTTTATACCACTTCATCCATACCAAAATCTCTAGTTTAAGTATTAACTTCAAGTAAATATAGAGTTAGTTAGAAGTAGTCGAGCAATGTGATATACTCCCTCCGTCCCATTTCAAGCTTCACCTTTTGCCAAAATGGGTGTCCCGTTAAAAGCTTCACCTTTCCTAAAATGACAAAGAATATTTACTATTCCACCCACTAATTCTCCTATTTCACTTTTATACTCACAACACTTTTCAAATTTACTATTCCCTCCATTCATTCTCTCTCCTATTTTACTTTTATACTCACAACACTTTATCCACTTATCTTTTTCCTTAATTTGCGTGCATGCTCAAAAGGGTGAAGTATGAAATGAGATTGAGGGAGTATTCTCTAATTTAAGTATTTACTTTAAGTTTTTTCTTCTAAATGTCTTAAAATTTGGGAATAAAATGTTTATACTACTTCCTCCAAACCAAAATCAATATCTATGTTTTTATATAAGAACATTCCAAAATATTTTACAATTTTACAATTTTAGTTTTATATGTATATAACAAAATGTGAATTTTTTTTTTTTGTAAAAATACCGGATAGGGACTACTACCTCAGACACAAATGAAGGTTCAATTTTATTCTTAAAAAAAATTGGACATTTATTTTGGGACAAAGAGAGTAATTGTTTTTAGAAAATATACATTTCATTTGGGATAAAAAAAATAGAAAATAAATATTCATTTTGAGATAAAAGAAGTACAAAATACAAACACTTTTTTTTAGGGGGTGATATGATAAATTTTGAGGGGGGTCAAAGTGAGAAAAATTTAGAATTACACAAAAAGTTAAAGGACCACAGTGGAATAAATAAAAAAGTGAGGGGGGTCAAGTGACCCCTCTCAGCATAATGTAGTTTCGCCCCTGTATATAACATCTCTGGTTTCTACTTCAGCTAGAAATTATTAACACGGAGAACGAAAGACATGCATGCATCTCCAACTAACATGGAGAACGAAAGACATGCATGCATATCCAACTATGTTACAAAAGACGTTAAGCCGCCCAGAAGAATACATCTAACTCCCCTCACTACGCCAAAAATTAAACACTTTTTTTCTTTTTCTTTTTAGAGATTCAGGAAACTCTAGCATTCTATGGCAAAGATCCGCCCGACAGAAAGCGCCATGGTCCCGTCCCAGTTCCCATCCTGCAAAATACAAAATTATCATCATACGTTGTAAGACATTTGATAATTACATAAACCAGCTCATTAATAAAAAAAAAAAAAAAACACAAACCAGCTCAAGTAAATAGAGCTCGAAGCAAAGAATTGCAAAATTTTATGTGAAGAAAGAAATTTACCTCCATACGCCAGCAAATGTACGGAGGGTCATGTAAATGGTCAGAGCAATCCATAATCCAGTAAAGCCAGCAGCTTTATAGAGCGGAAATAAGGATCCAATGCTTGCAATGGCCACTAAGACCTAAAAAAAACAAGAATTAAACAAAAAGAGCTTAGAAAAGATGGAGTTATAAAAAAAAAGAAGCCAACTGAGCTTTTTGCTCTTATTTCCAAGGTGAAGAAGGCTACTAAACTGACCATGGAGTATGCGGAATAGGTAAAATCAGATGCCCCAAAGTTAATACCATCGAAAACAAAGGCTAAAGCATTGAGCGGTTGTGTTCCCGCAACAATCTGGTCAGAAGAGGGAAGTTGTCAGTCATTATAGAAATTGTGTAATCTGAAAATTTGGTTTCTGATGGAGAAATACCAATACAACTGTGCTGATGGTATAAAGAACTTCTTTATCCCTGTTAAAGACTCCAGATCCAAAGTGTAAACCAAGGCCAACAGCCAAAGCAAGTCCCAAACCCATTACAAATCCCATCTGCAAATTAGAAACTCTCAGGGTCTAAATGCATTTTATCGGCCTACCAAATTTATAGAAAGAAAATGATTGTGGCCAGCAAAGTGAAATCAAATAAAAGGTACATTCTTTGCAGATTATGAAAGATGGTCAACTTATTTCTTGAAAAATCGGTGGCAATAACCATGTTCCTCGGACAAGAAATTCCTTAACCTTGTCATCAGATTTAATATTGCTCGGCGAAGACATTGGAAGAGAGATGGTAACTAATATACTCCCGTCCCTAAATGAGTGTCTATTTTTCCAAAAATTTTGTTCCAAAATGAGTCCAATTTTTGGGGAACTTACCAAGTCCTCCTTTATCAAAACAACAAATGTAGATTCACTCTTACAATCATAATGCAATTTGGTATGATCATTAAGGGGTTTTATGCACTTGTACTACTAAAAATGCTTAAATGTAAACTTTTTTTTTGCAAATGTCCCTCAAGGTGAAAATGGACATTCATTTAGGGACGGAGGGAGTAATAACAAAGCCAAAGCATATACCTGTAATACTCGGGAAGCAGCTGCTGTTGCCTTCTCATAGTTCTTCTCAGCAAATGCACTAGCAATTATTGCCTTATTGGAGTAACACAAAAATCCCAGATAAAAAACTTCAGATTTTTTTTTAAAAGTTCAAGAAAATTTTAGAAAAAGAGCAGAAAAAAAGGCGAGAGATAAGGAGATAACTTTTACCTGTCCAGCAACAGCCAGTCCATCAGCAAGAAGTGATGATGCTAGCCAAACCTGTACACAAATATGGAATGCAGCCATATGTATTGAACCTAGCCGTGCTGCCAGTGATGTAGCCAAAGTGACACATATAGTTGCAGCTACTACCCTACACAATAATAAGGAACCTGTGCCCAAGAAGCAGAACATGTTAGAAAGGCCAGTGATTCAAAACTAATGAAATTAATCATAATAATAAATTTAAGAAGACATTTAAAAGAAGAAATAAGTGGGAAATTTCTTTTGGAAAAAGAAATAAAAAGAAAAATCCTAATGTTGAATCAGCCACAATTGACAAATGGCCTCCCTTCTTACCACTTTTGAAAAACCGACTGAACTGCAGTTCTCCAAAGCTTGGAGGTAATAAATCAACTTCTTTCAACAACCGAACAAGGAGGATCAGTGTTATTAAGTACCTGCGAATTACATTACAATACGCTGATAGATAAACGTTGCTGGAATGAATGGATCTCTGAGTTTGAAACGAAATAATTGAGTAAATCTGAAGATAAAACTTACTGGGAAAGAACATGTGCAATGGCAGCGCCACTAACTCCCATACGGCAGACAAATATAAGAATGGGATCAAGAATTATGTTTGCAAGATCACCTATGACTGTATTAGACCAAAAAGACAGTTAATTAGCTGAAACTCCTAACTGAGTATGCTATTTTCATGCTTGAATTTTTCTCCTCATTCTTAATACTCCCTCGTCCCTAAATGAATGTCCAAATTTCATTTTAAGGGGCATTCTGAAAATGTGTGCTTTTTATACATTTTAATGACAAAGATGCATAAATATTCTTGTTATCCACTCTTTCTAACCATTTAGTTTTATGATAATAAAATGACTAACGAATTATTTTTGGTAAAAAAGCGTTTAGGGGCAGGTTTTTACAAAAATGATATTCATTTTGAGACTTTTTTTTTTTTTTAATTTGGATATTCATTTAGGGACAGAGGGAGTAGTTGAACTTCACATGTAATTAACCCTGCATCAGTCCTGGTGCAGGAGTTTTTATCCATTATAAATGCAACACTTGCAGAGTTTTGATTTTCTTGTAGAAATATAAAATGAAAAGCTTAAGGAAAAGAGTAATTACCAGAGGCATATAAAGGAGTTCTGGTGTCCTTAAAACCTCGAAACACCCCTTGCATAGCTAAAGAGAGAAGAACCGCAGGAGCACCGAGTGATCTTATAGTCAAATACTTTAGGGCTGGCACCAACATATGATTACTCTGTTTGACAAACAAATAACGGTTTTAAGGTCTTTTAATGTTGAAATCATGTGTTCATTTACCATTTAATAAGAAAGTACTGCCCAACTGCAAAGAGATTACCGCGATTTTTAACATATGAAAGCTTTTCAATGATTCAAAACACAAATGCTTTTGATATAGTTAAAATGTGACAACCAATCATATATACTCTTGTTATTAAACAAACATAAGGACGGGTCCATCACATGAGGATCCCGCCCTTACAGGGTCTGGAAGGGGTCTAATGTACAGTCTTTCCCCTGCAAGCAGAGAAACTGTTGCCATGGTTCGAACTGTGACTTCCAGGTCACCATGGGGGCCTCGCCCCTTAAAAGATGATACGCAAAAAAAAAATACTCCTTCCGTCCCAAACTAAGAGTCCTACCAAGAGTTTGCTCGCTTATTAAAAAAACATTGAGAAATGAGTAAACAATTGCATACGGGTTGAGGACATAATTGTCCGAAATACTATTGATGATTCAAGTGGATAAAAAGTAGGGTAGTAAGTAATGGATTTCTTGTAATTTTACAGAAGGAATAGGATATAAATGTCTAAAACACTATTCATTATCTGCCATTTTGTGAATAAAGCAAAGTAGGACTCTTAGTCTGGGACGGAGGGAGTAGATGCAAGAATAAAAGAGTCTCTTTCACAATGAGGATACTTACAGATTTCGCACCCATCAATCGTAAAAGCGGTTTTCCAAAAGCTATGAGGAATATGGTTACAAGTAGACCAAGCACAATACCGAAAATCAACGCTGTTGATGCTGAAGGAATATGTCTCTTTCCACCTTTGAAATTTGACTTGTGGGAGATGTTGCTAATGGCACTTGGGGATTTGCATGCAACTGTTTTCGAATCTGACGAATTATGCGCGATGGAATAATAAATGAGAAATCATATCAAGACGGATCTCGATTAATCTGCAATAATCCAAGAAGATAGAAAGCATACCATTGTTTGGTGTCAGATCTTTTATTTCATTGTCAACTGCTGAACCTTTTTCCATGTTATCAAGCTTATGATCGTCTACAGATGATTTTTCTGCGTCATCGAGTTTGGCTGAGGACTTCTCTAGGTTCTCACCTTTTGTAGATTCATTGGTTATTCTTCCAACAGTCTCTTCCTCGGCGACAAATGAGGTTGTAATACTGACAAGTGGGTATACAGCAACTTTTGAAACTTGATTGAAAAGATTAATCGCAATTCCGACAGCTCCAATCTCCACCGCACCTACAGATCAAAGCAGAAATGACGTTTGATGATTACAATTTGCAGGAAAATCCTTTTCCAACTATACCTGACAGTCACTCAATGACAGAAGATCGCAAAATAAGAAACACACAAGCTCCCTTCATCTCAAAAAGAATTTGTTCACTTTCCTTTATAGAAAATCAATCAATGACAATATAGAAATACTACTTAACATAATTTATTACTCCCACCGTCCCGGACTAAGAGTCCTTTTAACTTCTAAGAGTTTGCAGTTTGCACATTAAGAAAAGCTAAAAAATGAGTAAATGGCAAGTGGGTTGAGGACATAATTGTCCAAAACACTATTCATGATTCAAATGGGTAAAAAGTAGGGTAAGAAGTATTGTTTTTTTTTTTTGGTAATTCTACATAAGGAAAAGCGTATAAATGTCCAAAGCACTATTCAATATTTGCCATTTTGGGAATAAAGCATAGTATGAGACGGAGGGAGTATGTTTTATGCATGAAAATTCAATCGATAAATGAATATAGAAGGCATACCTATATGGCCAATGAACGCAGTGTCAATGAGAGATGCAATAGGGTCAGCAGCTAAGGCCATGGCAGCAGGTATTGCAATAGCTAGTATCTCTCGTCCAAGTGAGTCCATCTTGAAGACAAGGCTAGAACCCAATAAAAAATATCAGCACTTAAAACTAAAGAATTTATCATAGAAGCACAAAGATCATAAATTTCAAGCCTGGTTGGCCTGAGGAGATGCATTTCATTTTCCTATTTTCAAAAAAAAAAAAGAAGAAATGCTAATAACACTTCTGCTACTATTATTTCTTTTTATTCCCGGTAGTATCTCTATTTTTTTCAATTTAAAAGCTAAAAAGAAATGTACAATATCAATACTATACCTAGAGTCTTTGAAGAAAACAAAGATTGGCATTTTCCTACTTCTTACAGCGGATGGTACAACTCCTTCCTCAGCCATGCTAACGTTTAGGGAGAAATAATCTTAAGAGCACCTGAAACCAAACATTTAGCACTCACAGAATAAGATTAATAGTCTACAGATTGCATGATAATCCATTAATGCAGAATCATGCACAATGTAGTTACAGGATCAGAATGATCAAAGAAACATGAGTTCAAAAGCAGCCAATAAAGACTCATACCAATGGAGGTGAAGTAATTATTTAAAATCCCAATGAACGGTGAGCGATAAGCAATCCACGCTGGGTTTAGATAACTCTCGAAAGAATAATGTTTCACGAAGAAGGAAAGTTTTAAGGCACAAATGAGATTAAGCTAGTTGCCCTTGACTATGATAAAGCAAATAGTAATTAATATAAGTGGAGTTCTAAGCGAAAGATAAGCTGAAGAATGAGTACTACTGAGCTATACAGCTCAAGTGAATATAAAGGATTACTACTTACACAGTGATGAAATATACCTCCCTTAGTTACGGGAGTCATTTAATGTTATGTCGCCCTCTTGACTAACAGCATAGAGTGAAAGACAGGCTACGTGCATAGTACCTGACCTCAGTTTGGAGAGAGCACTCAAAACTAAGTTAACTACTCCCTCTGTCCCAAAGTTGAATGTCCATTTTTGTTCTCGTCAAGAACAAAAATGGAGATTCATTTTGGGACGGAGGTAGTATGATTTTTTTTCTTCCTCAAGTTGTTTCTACTATCTTAATTTTCTTGTCTGTTTTTAATTAACTAGTCACCTTTATGTGTTAACTTGCTCTTCCAGAATTTTAACAACAAAAAATGACAAAATGTTGCTCATGAAATTCCAATGTCCCTACGAAAAAGCAGGACCTCTTTTGCTTGCATTTCATATATTATCATATAACGAATGGATCCAAATCTAGACAGGGCCAAAAGGAATCAATATAACTATCAGTATGGTAGTCCAAGATAAGAAAAAGTTTTAAGGAATTAATTCCGAACCCAACCCGAATAAGATCTATCAGCAGAATGCACCTCCCTTAGTTCCAACTCCCCCTCAAAACAATAATGGTACGTACAAAGAAAACTTGTGATCAAGTTATAATATAAAACAGAAAGAGAGATACAGCCCGCTTGCAGATCAATGCAATAACCTTTCATATTAATTAAAAAAGAAGACCCATGTTCTCTCTTCCCCCAGATGATGCCCAGATAGGAGGACTTGTTTCCCCATACAATCCAAAAAAAATGTAATATACTACAATAAACACAATTTTTCCAAGATTGAAAGGCACAGAAGAAGCATCACAGGAACCTACAAAGTACATAAAACAATACTTAGTACAAGAAATATCCTCGTAAGCAAGTCAAAAAGCAAGCACAATTCACCGTCAAAATTAAAGAATGTAAGACAATTCAACTACGTTGAAATGAACCGAAAGTGTGGAACAAAGAATTTGGTATTAAAAGTAGCATAAAAACAACTACCTTAAATTTGAATACTTAAATAGATACTACAACCTAGAAATGCGAAATTCGATAAAGAGATGTACCTGCCTTAGCTTTAACACCATGGACTCAAATACTGAAGAGCAATATTTGATCATGTACAAATTTAGGATTCTTCAAAACAAAAAAAATTAAAATCGAAAAAATAATTCGAAATCATATTTAAATGCAATATCTCAAAATCGAAAAAATAATTCGAAATCATATTTTTAATCGTATCGTAAAGGCGAATCATGTTGGACAATTGCTATGGCTTCTTTAAGACTTAACGGAAAAACTGACAGCAAAAATAACGGAGATTGAAAAAACAAAAGAATTAAAGTCGAGTCTTGTATTTAATACAATCTCCGTAAGAGTTATTTGTCCCGCACTGGTGCTTACGGTTGTATGACAAAACTCTAGTAAGATAAAACGACTTACTATTAGTTATAAGGAGCACTCCAATATAACTAATCTAACGAACAACAAATGTTTTAGAACTTTGGACTTGAAAGATTGAATGCAACAATATGCAATGATTTGGGTTATGTTATTCTATCTCTCTAGAGGGTAAAATGCTCAAAATGACTGTATGTTATAATTGAAATTCGGAGGGAAACTATTTAAAAGGAGTTAAAGGGTTCATGGCTGTTCACTCCAAGAGGTGCCAAACCTGTTCAGAATCTGCCCACGAGCGCGGCCGCTCTTGCCTTGAGCGCGACCGCGCTGGCATGCCGAGACTAAGCCATGATTTACTTAAAATCAGCGCGGCCGCTCTAGGCTGGAGCGCGACCGCGCTGAAGCCCGTAACCGAAAGGTCACGAAACCTTTTGAGAACAGCTTGTGACCCAAAACTAATTTGGATCACCCAAGTCAACCCAAGTTAACTTTAACCCTTTATTTAACTTCCGTTAAGTTACAAAATCACTTGTCATTAATTCTCATTCACCCTAAATGGTTTTGAGACATTAAATAAGTTTAATAATCTACAACAAATGTAGAATACATTTTGTAACTAGTTCCGTTAACACATAACGAACTTCCGTTAGAAATCTAGGTCAACGTTAAGTCAAACTTAACTTTTCGTTACCCATTTCCAACAATCCCCACACATGAATGACAATTAATGCATGAATGCAATTTCGTCCAAAGTTCGGCGAACTATTATTACATCGGGATAGATAGCTTGTGGCCTTGAATCTTCCCTAGTGAAATATTATCGGATATACTAGCCATTTGGTAGCTAGTCGCTTTGAACCAGTGACTGTCGGGTGTATACCAAGACAATAATACTCACATAATAACAAACTCTAACAATTGTTGTTCTCACGTTTTGTTCATTTTGGCCCTGGACCGTATCTCATTCATAAGCGTTCATTTAGAGGCGGCCTAATTACCTCTCACGTATATAGGTGATTCTCACTATAAGGAGTATCATGCACTACACCACCCGTAGGTATAGAAATCATTAAAAGTTTTCTCAACTTATCCTTACCATCGCCGTACGTGCTTGTACTTGGATGTTCTCGGGAATGAGTATTCAACATCTCCAGGTTAATAAACCGAGTTGTTGTTTCCAAGTAACTCTACTAGAACTTATAACTTGGTTGTCTCATTGAACCAAGGGCACGGGATCTCCATTTCTCAAGGTTGAGTGTCCGCTATAAGTTCTTTTGTTGTGGGTTTTAAACCCATTCCCTTAACGCTTATACAGTTGATCTCTATTTATACCTTTGGTAAATGGATCCGCTAAGTTATCACATGATTTAACATAATCAATGGTGATAATGCCATTCTTGATCAACCTGCCTAATGGTATTGTGTCTACGACGAATATGTCTAGACTTACCATTGTACATACTATTCTCGTGCCCTTCCAATTGCCGATTGACTATCACAATGGATTAGTACAAAGAAAGTAATGTGTTTGCTCCAACAAGGAACATCCTCCAGAAGTTCTTAAGCCATTCTCGCTTCTTCCCCAGCCTTTATCTAACGCGATAAACTCAGCATTCCATCGTGGATCCGGCTATACACGTTTGTTTGGAGGATTTCCATGACACTCGCTCCTCCACCTATAGTGAATACATATCCACTTGTGGATTTAGAGTCTTTCGTGTCCGATATCCAATTGGCATCACAAGATCCTTCTAATACCGTTGGATATTTATTGTAAAGTATCCCATGGTTTAATGTATACTTTAAATATCTTAGTACTCTCATTAGTGCTTTCCAATGATCGCACTAGGATTGCTTGTGAACCTACTTAGTTTGCTCACCGAATATGCAATGTCCGGACGAGTACAATTTGTTAAGTACATCGATCGCCAATTATTCTTGCATATTCCAAGCTTGAAAACTGGTTCCCTTTGTTCTTGGCTAAATGTAGAGCCAAGTCTACAGTGTCTTAGCCTGGAGGGTCATCAAAGACATTGAATTTCCGAAGAACATTCTCTAGGTAATGGGATTGTGAAAGAACTAATCCTTCAGATGTTCTAGAGATCTTTATCCCTAATATTACATCGCCTAATCCCATGTCTTTCATGTCAAAGTTCTTCTTTAACATGCCTTTGGTATTCATGATTAAATCATGATTACTTCCCATTATGAGCATGTCGTCTACATAAAGACAAACGATAACGAATGATTCAGATGTTCCTTTAATGTAGACACACTTGTCACATTCATTGATCTTGAATCCATTCGATAACATGGTTCTATCGAACTTCTCATGCCATTGTTTAGGTGCTTGTTTTAGTCCATACAAGGATTTTACAAGTTTACACACCTTTCTTTTCTTTACCAGAACCACGAACCCTTCGGGTTGTTCCATGTAAATTTCTTCATCAAGTTCTCCATTAAGGAAAGGGTCTTCACATCCATTTGGTGTATCTCAAGATTATGCACCGCCGCAATAGCTATGAGAACACGAATAGATGTGATCCTTGTGACAGGGAGTATGTATCGAAGAAATCATATCCCTCTTTACGTCTAAAGCCTTTGGCAACTAGCCTAGCTTTGTACTTTTCGATAGATCCATCCGCCTATACTTCCGTTTAAGGATCCATTTGCAACCTAATGGTTTGCAACCCGGGAGGGAGATCAACTAATTCCCAAGTATTGTTGAGCATTATGGATTCTATTTCACAGTTAATAGCTTCCTTCCAGAACGAACTATCCGGACCGGACAAAGCTTCTTTAACAGTTGATGGTTCGTTTTCTAACATGTAAGATAGAAAATCAGGACCAAAAGTCTTTTCCACTCTTGCCCTTTTGCTACGTCTCGGTTCTTCATCTTCTATTTGAGAAGGACTGGATGTAGACTCATGTGTTCTCTTATTAGAACCTACATCTTTCCTGTCCTTAACCGGAAAAATGTTTTCAAAGAATACCGCATTCCTTGATTCTATAGTAGTTCCTACGTGCATATCCGGAATGTCCGATTTATGCACTATAAACCGATAGGCACTACTATTATTGGCATATCCAATAAAAACACAGTCAATGGTCTTTGGGCCAATCTTGACTTGTTTAGGCTTAGGTACTTCAACCTTGGCCAAACACCCCCACACTTTAAGGTATTTAAAACATGGCCTACGATTATGCCATAATTCATAGGGCGTTTTATCAATACCTTTCGGGGTATTTTATTAAGAACATAATTAGAAGTGAGTATTGCTTCCCCCCACAAGTTGTCGGGTAAGCCTGAACTGATCAAAAGTGCGTTCATCATCTCTTTGAGAGTACGGTTTTTTGCGTTCAGCAACTCCATTAGATTGAGGGGTATATGGAGCCGTTGTTTGATGAATTATGCCGGATTCCCAACATAATCCTTCAAACGGTGCTTCATATTCTCCACCTCTATCGCTTCTAATTTTCTTAATTTTCAAGTTAAGTTGATTCTCAACTTCTTTCTTATAAGTCTCAAAAGCCCCTAAGGCTTCATCCTTACTTCTTAAGAGATAGACATAACAATACTTAGTGCAATCATCTATAAATGTAATGAAGTACTTTTTACCTCCTCGAGTTTGCACTAGTTTTAAATCACATATGTCGGTGTGAATTAACTCAAGAGGAGTTGTGTCTCTTTGTATGGCATTAAATGGCGACTTTGTCATTTTTGCCTCAACACAAACTTCGCACCTATTAGTCGAGTCGGATTTAGTCATTTGGATTAAATCTTGTCTCGCTAATTTCTTAATGGTGTCGAGGTTTACATGTCCTAATCTATCATGCCATAAATTAGAACTTTCCGACAAGTAAACATAAGGAACACAACTTTTATTCATCGCACTTTGGCGGATTACAGTCATTACATTCAATTTAAAAAGGCCCTCCTCGAGATAACCTTTTCCAAGAAACAAACCATTCTTGGTTAGTACAAATTTGTCGGATTCGAATACTAATCTAAAACCGGCCTTACTAAGCAAAGCGCCGGACACTAAATTTTTACGGATGTCCGGGAACATGCAAAGACATCCAACAAGGTTACTTCTTTTCCGAAGTCATCTTCAAAATCACGTTTCCAATGCCTTGAACATCGGAGGTCGCAGAATTTCCCATGTAAAGCTTTCTTCCTGAGATGGGAGTATAGGAGGAGAAACTTTCCTTGTTACCACAAATATGGCGGGTAGCACCGGTATCTATCCACCATGCTTTAGGGTTCTCCTCCAAATTTGCAACGTTGGCTTCAAAGACAACCGCTGCAAAGTCTAGGTCCATATGGTCAACATTGTTCGCCTCTTTCTTCGGGAGACGACAATCCCTTGACAAGTGGCCCGGTTTGCCACAATTATAGCAAGACCCCTCGAACCTTTTAGAGGTCTTCTTCTTCCCTTTCTTAGCATTCAGCGGTTTCGAAATGCTTTCTCTTTGTGCCACTCGTGCTAACCTCGGCGAGATTGACCTTTGCCTCCATCTTGCCTTTAGCAATTTTGGCCTCATTCATTCTATTGTTCTCTTCTATTTGAAGACGAACAACAATGTCTTCTAAGGACATCTCCTTGCGTTTATGCTTGAGATAGTTCTTAAAGTCCTTCCACGAAGGAGGCAACTTTTCAATGATGGAAGCCACCTTAAAAGGATCATTCATGATCATCCCCTCGGCATCAAGCCCATGTAGAATGATTTGGAATTCATCTACTTGAGTTGTTACCGATTTGGAATCGACCATCATAAAGTCAAGATACTTACCGACGACAAATTTCTTTGACCCTAAGATCCTCGATCTTGTACTTCCTTTCCAAGGTGTCCCACAATGCCTTGGCTAACTCGACTGTACTATACACATTGTATAGTGCATCGTCAAGTCCATTTAAGATATAATTCTTACAAAGAAAATTACCGTGAGACCAAGCCTCCTTTGCCATTTGCCTTTGGGGGTCCGGATCACCTTTTTCTACCGCCGGAGGATCTTCCTTTAAGAAGCGGTGCAAGCTTAGGGTGGTCAAGTAGAAGAGCATCTTCTGTTGCCATCTCTTGAAATCCACACCGGTGAATTTCGCGGATTTCTCACCATGACTGATGTGATGAGTTGTAGGAGCAGGAGCAACATTGTTGAATGTAGTATCACCTTGCGATGGAGGCGTCACATTCCCTTGACTAGATGAAGTGGTGTCTTTCTCGTTTGCCATCTCTTGATTATCTTGAAGAAGCGTCAAATAACTCTTACGATTGTTGGACAATTGCTATGACTTCTTTAAGACTTAACGGAAAAACTGACAGCAAAAATAACGGAGATTTTATTAAATACAAGACTCGACTTTAATTCTTTTGTTTTTTCAATCTCCGTTATTTTTGCTGTCAGTTTTTCCGTTAAGTCTTAAAGAAGCCATAGCAATTGTCCAACAAATCAAACAACTATATTCATGATATAATTTAAAATTTAGAAATAAAAATTTCACTTGTAAAAATCTAATGAAATTATTTTCATTTGTTCACACCTGAATATATAACTAATAATTCATTTCTCATTTATTCATATTTGATTATAAAAATTGATTAATAAATTTCTCATTTTTTTCACAGTTAATTTTATTCATATGCTTAAATGTAAAGATGAATCTTGTTGAATATCCTTTAAACAACTGAGAAATCAATTTCTCATGTATTTAATTTGAATATGAGGTGGTCACGCAACCTTTAAATAAATGATAAATCAATTTTTATATATTTAAACTAAAAATAAATAGTTGTCGGGCTCTTTAAATAACTAAATGTTACACTCTCTCATTTGATGACCAATTTCTCATTTGGTTAATGGTTGTTTGTTTTCACATATATGTGATGTCATATGCACTTTCAACAGTTGAGAAATCAATTTATCAACCGTTTAAAGTTAAATATTTAGTTAAATTGATATTTCGGTACTGAGATTTCGCATTTGTATGATGTCATATTCCCTTTTAACGGTTGGAAAATCAATTTATTAGTTGTTCAAAACTAGATATTTAGTTACATTGATTTTACGCTTGTGTTATTTCACTATTGTGAGATGTCATATGCCATTTAAACATCTGAGAAATAAATTTTCAATAGTTTACAACTAAATATTTAGTTAATAATCTATTGTCACATTCCTTTAACCAATAGAGAACCCTCTAAACAAATGATAAATCAATTTTTTCTCTAATTTTCTTCTTTTGTTATTATTCTTCAAAGTTGAATAATTGCTTACTTTAAAAATTCATTCCTCACTTGTGAACAACTGATAAATATGTTTTTGATCATAAAAGTATAAAAGTGCATCAATAGAACAATAAAAATGTTTATGTATAACACTATAGTATATAATTTAAATTTCTGGTTCATGAGTTTTATTCCAAAAAAGAGAAAAGCAATTATTTCTTAATTCATAATTACGAAGTATATTTTCTTATCTTAAAAATATAAAAGTGTATCAACTGAAAAATTAAGCAATTATTTATAGGTTCAATTTCTGTCAAATACTTTGATTTTTTAATCCACAATTAAGAAGTATGTTTTTTGTATTGATAAAAAAAGTTTAGAAGTGTATCAACGGAATATTAAAGTGGTTTGACCTTTTTTAGTGTTAAAAATATAGCATTTTATTACATGACCACTAAATTAGTTTGGCATAGTGGTAGTGAGATTTAAATGAAAGGAAGAGGTCTTTGCTTCAATAGGAAGCAATGACATTTATATTTGAATAAGTAGCATTAGTTTGTTGCCAAAGGTGGATGGGGGGTGGCAGGGGTTGACGGCGATGGCTGCTGGGGCGGTGGTCGAAGGTAGTTAGAGGTGGGTGGTAGTCGGACATTGGCCGGTGTTTGATGGAAGGATTGAGGGTATTTTTGGCACTTAGAAATGGGTATGTTTTTTTTAAAAAATAATATGCATTTACATACAAGGACTTTTTGATATGATAAAAAATTGACTGTTTTTTTTTTAATTCCATTAGAATGAGGGATTTTTTGGTAAAAATTCCTATAAATTCTTATTAAATTTTTTATTTTTTTTTGGAATTATTCCCTTGAGAATTTGACCCGAAAGTTCCTTTTTAAACAAATCACTTCCCCTCAAGTTCCTCATTAAATCGAAATGACCTAGAAGTTTTTATGCAGTAATATATAATACTGCGTGCAATATTATTATATTCACTCATATGTGAATATAATACTGCATCTATAATACAACATGGTGAAGGAACTTTTCGGATATTATGATACTTTTTTAGAACTTTCCGATCACTCTCCCTATTCCCTTAGCACTCCCAAATATTATCTAATTTTTTTAAAAGGAAATGATATCTCACTTATTACCTTGTCCACACCAACCAAATGTTATTTTCCTAAAACCCACGTTTATTTAATGAAATAATGAAATAATGTAATCCTTACACCAACCAAATTGTCTATTTTTTGCCTATATCTCTCATGATTTAATTATGAGAGCCAACTATATTTTATTTTATTTTGGCTTTGATAATTAATTATCAGAGTCTTTTTTTTTTTTTTTTGCTTTGGTAATTGGCTATCATAATTTTATTTTCTTTACAAAGCACGCACACGAGCTAATTTAAATAGGCTGGGGGTATTTTGGTTTTTAGGCGTCTTAGAGAAATTGGGAAACTATTTCAGCTTCTATAAACATTAATGTTAGGCCAAGGGCCTTTAGAGAAATTGTCTCTTAACAAAATTTAAAGTGCCCGATTAGCCAAAAACAGGCTGGCGCAAGGACAAATGATTACAAGCCCAGTGTCAATCCCGTACCGGTAAGAAAACGATTTGTTCACCGGAACAGTGACTATAATACCGGCATGTACACTTTTTTATTACTCCCTCCGACCCACACCAAGGTTTTTTTTTTTTTATGTGAATTTTACGTTTTTTAAGAAATTTTTTTGAAAGTAGATAAAAAATTAGAGAAGAGAAAATATAACAGTTAAACGTGGGATAGGAAATACTCCCTCCGTCCCACCTTATTATAAACCATTTTTCCGAGCACAATAATTAAGAAATATTATTAAGATAATGAAAATGTGTGGTAGGAAATGAAGAGAGAGAATGAGTGGAGTTGGTTGAATAAATTGTGTGGTAGAAAATGAAGAGAGAGAATGAGTGGGTGGGGTAGGGTGAATATAAAATAATAAATTTATTTTCATTTTTGGCAGTTTGTATTCACGTGGGACGGACCAAAAAGGAAATAAGTTTGTATTCACGTGGGTCGGAGGGAGTAATAGTTAATAATTGGTTTTTTTTTTAAAGTGGGTAGAAGATTAGAAGAGAGAGAATGTAAAAGTTAAAAATCTATAGTATAAATCACACCATTCCGTGAACAGTACTATGAACAGTACCAAATGTCAAATTTCTCATTTTGCCCTCACTAAGTTGTCTCTTTTCCATTTTGCCCTTTAATTTTTTTTTTAAATTAAAAAAAAAACACGTGTCCTCGACACGGGCTTTTACTAGTATTTAATAGGAGAGAGAATGAGTGGGATAAATAGTAAGTTAATGATTGGTTTTTTTGTAAATATGTTAACTTTATAAAGGTATAATGAATGATTTTTTTGGAAATATATTAAATCATAAAGATATAAATATATTCAAAACTTGTCATTTATGGAAGGGAACCTTGAAGTGGGACGGACAAAAAGGAAAGTAGGAACCATGAAGTGGAACGGAGGGAGTATATTTTTGATAATTAATAATATGATGACACATTTGACAATTATAAACATATTTTTTTCAAAATGCAATAAAAAACATTTTCGTATAAGTTTGATAAAATAACATTTATTGTTATATTCAAAACCTATAAAATACTTTTTTTTGAAAAAACATTTAAATTTTTAAAGATATAACATTTTCCGTTCCGCCGAATCGGTGTGTACCGGCCGCTACTGTCCAATTAAGGGTGGTACAGAGCGGTACGTTCCGATTCAGACCGTTCAAAACGGGATGATGTGTTATATGTTCTGCACCCGTTTTTTATCGGAACGGTATGAGATCGACAACTACAATCACGATATAACCCCGCATCTTTCCTTAAAAAAAAATATACATATAATCCGGCCTCTTCCAGACGTGGTGAGTATAATGTGATTAACTATCACATTATACAACTTAGATTGAGTTTCGGGGGTTTGTTTGTAATAAGTCAATCCCTCTTGGTTTGTAATTGCCTCTGAATAATTAAAATTCATTGTTTGGGTAAAAGAAATAAAGCATCACGGACAATTTGTTTTTTTTCCCCTCTAAATAAATGATGATATTTAACTAATGTGGTTTAACTAAGATAAGAGATGATAAAAAGTGAAGACAAAAGCGAAGACAAAGGCTCCGTTTGTTTAGCGTAAAACATTTTCCGAAAAATAATTTCCTGTAAAATGTTTTTCGAAAAATGAAAATATTTTCCGGAAAATGAGATAAACATGTTTAGCGTAAAACATTTTCTCAATTTTCCGGTGCGAATCAAACACCGGAAAATAGAGAAAATGTTTTCCGTAAAACATTTTCCCCCAAACAAACGGAGCCAAAGAATAGAATTATTTTCAAACATTTACGCAAGCAAATGCAATCTCTTTATAAACAAAGAGTATCAAAGGGACGATGCATGCTGACTATGCCCACCATATAAATAAAGCACATTATCATGATATATCACTCACTTACGGGACAAGCCAACTTTTCACCAGACGAGGACATCCATTTTAACAATTATTTTTCAATTTAGCTTCTAAATTGCAATTGCATTTTCTCTCTATATTAGTTTCCTTTTTAGACACAACATTCTCACAAAGTTAATTGGCATATGTAATGGATTTTAAAAAATAAATAAAAAAAAGCATGCCCAGGGAATCATAAAAACAAGAATGACCGTGGAAATTACCTTATGGCCGGAAATTGTTGAACAAATGAAGCAATCACTTGGCCGGTCTGATATCTGGCCGTCTGGATAATTAATATCTCTTTCTCTCTCTATATATATTTTTTCTCTCTCTCTCTCTCTAAATATATATATATGATGAACACTATATAGTAGATAGGAAGATTATATGTAAATAAATTGGTTAACTTATAAGTGAAAGAAAAGTGGAGCTTTGAAAGTAAATGGAGCTAGCAACCATGCATCAAACTAAGCTATGGCTACAAGTTAGCTTCTTCTTTCTTTCTTTCTTCTTCTCTGCATTAGCTACCATTTATATATATATATACACACTCCCCTCCTTCTCTCTGTGTGTGTGTGCATGCAAAGAATATGAAATAAATGAATAAAAGTAGCATGATGGACACTGCACTACTGCACTACCTAATTAAAGGATTTATCTTATATTTAGCGAGTAATTTATCCGTCTCAAAATGAATGATCAATTTCTATTTAAGGGTTATTTTTTTAAAAATGATGATTTTTAGTAGAAAAAATACATAATTTTTTTTGCTTCACTTTCAAACTTTAAATTTTGCTAATACTCCCTCCGTCCCATAAAAGCTTCCCCAGTATTAGTATTAATAGTAGCAAGTCAACCGAGTTCAACTTTGACCAAATTTTAATATCAATATATTCATTCTAATGAAATTTTAATAATTGCTATTGATAAATCATTTGGTTATTTTATGGATAACAATTTTTAAATTTTTATTATGATAAGTAAATTGATATTAAAATTTGGTCAAAGTTGAACTGAGTTTGTATTAACCGGATAAGGTATTATGGGACGGAGGGAGTATATAATGATTTTTTTGATAAATAATTATTTAGAGAATTGAGAAAATAAAATCCGTGCTTACGGATCGTTACATGGATTTGGTGTTGGGCAACCAAAGTCTCGTATCGACAATTGAGAAAATAATTCCAGTTATATAACGACATCCAACTTCTTCATTAGCATGAAGCTTTTTAGGGTTACCCAAAAATAAATCCGTGCATACTGGGTTCAAAACGGACAATATCATACTAATACGTAGAGTGATGGTGGTGATAGCGGTTCTAACAAATGGTATCAAAGTCTGGTTCGGATGGATCTGATCAGGTGGACCGTGAGTGCGCAATTATGTGTGGGATTCTCATTGTATAACATTGCGAATTGAGTCATGCAATCGAAATGTATCCCGATGGTAGTAATCAGGTGAAGCAACCAGTGGACCACATCGCAAGCTGGAGCTGGTACACGCTGATACAAGCTTTAGTTGGATATGGAATATAGGAGACACGAGCCATAGCGATATGGTCTCATATCGGGTATATTAGAATACTCACCACTTCATTAGCATTATGCCTTTCAAAGATTATCAACAAACAAATTCATGAGAGCAATGTCCAAAATGAACAATACTCCCTCCGTCTAAATAGTAGCTTTCCATTTTGTCATTTTGGGTGTCCCGTTAATAGCTTCCACTTTTCTTTTTTGGCAAAGAAATCTTTACTATTCCCTCCACTCATTCTCTCTCCTACATTATTTTAATACTCACAACACCATTATAATTTACTATTCTCTCGACTCATTCTCTTTCCTATTTTCAAATTACATTCACAACATTTTTTCTTCCCCCCTTTTTCTTAATTTGCGTGCTTGACAAAAAATGGAAAGCAATTGTTGGAACGGAAGAAGTATATAATAATGTGGAGAATGGTGGTTATAATCGTGGTCCTACAGCTGGGACCCAATATGAAGAAATTGCATAAGTTAGTTCCCGGCACACTCACGGAGCGGTTTGCTCCACCTATTAGGAATGAAATGATTTGAGTCCTTATAAATGGGCAGAGTGCTCTTATTTTACGACGGTAGGGACGATGACTTATTCGGCCAAATACGATATACAAGTGGGCCTGCGTTGAGACCTTCTTTTTCGGAATATATGAATGAGATCGGAATATGAATGAGATCAGAAAGGCGGGCAAACAATGCAATAGCTTCCGTTAGATGCGGTTTTCCACATATTGAACGAACCAAAGTATAATTTTCAAATAGTATGAACGACATGTTGGAAAAAGAAAAAGGCCGAATTGCCACTACTACATTTAAAGTCTAATGCAACGCCTAAATTTGTTGCCATAGAGGCCAATCCTTGTTGCATTAGCTCTAATGCAACGTTAGAGGACCCTCACATTCTGTCCCGTGGCATTAGGTCTAATGCAACGAATAACTAATCTAATGCAACGACATTTTCTTCGTGTTGCATTAGAGTGACATCTAATGCAACGGGCCGTTTGGTGAATTAATGCAACGGTAATTCTCTAATGCAACGATAATGATATATAATGCAACGGCTCGTTTGGTGAAATAAAGCAACGATTTTTTTCTAATGCAACGACTTATTAGATGAAATAAAGCAACAGTCATTTTCTAATGCAACACTTGTAAAAAAAAATGATAAGCACCTAATGCAACAGCCACATAATTATAATTGTAATAATAATAATAATAATAATAATAATAATAATAATAATAATAATAATAATAATAATAATAATAATAATAATAATAATAATAATAATAATAATAATAATAATAATAATAATAATTATTATTATTATTATTATTATTATTAAATAAATAAATAGATAGATAATAAAACCATAATATTGACAATAATAAAAAGAATTTCAATTAACATAAAAGATAACATTGTGACAAAATTTGTGCCCAAACGACACATAATAAGTAACATAAGTTTTGTGTCCTAACGACACAAAATAAGTAACATAAGTTTCGTGCCCTAACGACACATTAACAGTTTGTGCCCAAAAGATCATAATCTACCATCATAATAACTATAGCTTAACTACAACCCATTGAATGACGCAAAACAAAAAATAGCCTCCACCATATTGAATGTTATAATTTTGTTGCTGATCAACATGTACCTACAAGTAAAAACATAATTGATTAGAATCGGAAAAGGAGTTATAAGCTCTTACAGTAAAAACAAAAATTTCCAGCTAATCAAAAGCAAAACTCAATACTAAGAGATACTTAGGCAATTACTAATATCATTGCATCTAATAAAGGATAGATCAACTAAAGTTTTTAATAAACTGCATCAACTTTTATTTGAAAGGCTTCTTCAGCATTATGCAATTGTATACTTGTATAGTATATTCGACTTCTAATACATAAGTGGAGTTACACTATTATAATTGTCTAGTTTTCTAAACAATATACATATAGCTTTTCAGTTTTCATAACTAAAGTAAATAAGCAGTGTAACAAGAGTTCAAGTCGAGGTTTATTTGGTGCAGCAGTTTTCAATGAAAACGCAGTTTTCTTTTTACCAAGAAAACAATAATAAAATAAATGTATATCAGCATGTGAAGCTGACACATAGGTAGAAGCTATGTCAACAACAAGTACAACTTTCGCAATCCCTGGAAAGCAAAGAGCATGCAGCTACCAGAGATGATAACAATGATAGGATAGGAGGAAAATGAGGTCCATGCAGGTGTACAAGTTCAAGAAATAAGATACAATCAAATGTAATTGACCAAAAACAGTCCTAGAGAAAATACTCTTCAGGCTATTCAAATATAATACCCTAATGCAAAATTCAGCACATGAAACAGAGATGGGAATTAAGTATGCCAAGGAAAAAAGTTTGCAATTACTAGAAATAGCAAAAGATGGTACATTAATGAGTTATAAGGAAAAATTGATCAATGCATGCATACAAGTTTCCTAAGCAATATATATTCAGAAAATTGACAAACAAAGTCAACTGTGATATAATTACACCGCATGCTAACTGATACAAAATACCCATATTCACAATTAAGCATGTGAGCTTGATACTCAGAAAAGAATTACTCATGTCAGGGATACATTTTCACAATCCCTGCAATGAGGATACTCCAGAGCAGCCAAACAGAGCAGCCAACCCTAACACTTTTAATCCAACCCTAACACTTTTAAAACTTTCTTAGCTTCATTAAAAGACGTAGGCAATTTTGCATTAGGCAACACCTCTCTTATAAGCTCTAATATATCAGCAAATGCACTATTTGTCAACCTGTGATCACACTTCAAAATAAATAGTCGGATCATGAAGGAAAGTTTTGAATGCTTCTTGCATCCAGGATACAACTCCTCTTGACCTTCTTCAACTAACTTTAGAAACTTTTTTGCCTCGTCATTCGGCCCCTCTTTAAAAGCATCACGTGCATCATGCAACAAGCCAGCCACATCATCATTAGAATCATCAAGGTTTAGCCGTTCATCTTCACCCAAAGTAGATGTTTCTCTTTCAATGTTGATCCCTAGTTCTGACAACTTGTCGGTTCTTGGCACAAAACCATTGCAAATTAGGTGATCTCTCACAACATTTTCATAATGCCAATAACGATAATGACAACATTCACATGGACAACAAATTTGATTTCCTTGAGACTTGGTAGAAAAGGCCTTATCAATATATCCGTGGACTCCTCGTTCATATTCCTCACTCCATCTAGGAGCCATCCACCACTCCTTAATTACACTATCCATTTTTCCAAAATAAAACAGTTGTCTCTAATAGAAAGCTACTGCATCAAAACAAGGAACTTTTAGCATTATTTTTTGTTTGATTTAATCATCCAAATGAAAAATAAATTTGTTATTAAGACAAACTCAAATCAAATGCTTGTTGAAAAGATAAAACATATTGAAACAATTGTATGAACAAATCCTCCAGATCAGGATTAAGTTTGGGATGACTTCCCAAAATCATGAGATGAAAAAATTCCCTGGGCTCTTCAGACGAGTACAACCACTGAACGGAAAAGTACATAATTCGCTTCGTTGAAGCATTACTGACCACCTAACATTCATAATCTGACCAATGATAAGAAAGTGAATATGTGTTGATCAAATTCTTGGGCAGACTACCATTTTTAAACGGGGCAGACTACAAATCTTAATGCTAAAAATCCAAATTTTCAACATGTACTATTGCTAATCTGGTATATCTTTATAAAAAAAGGGGCAATTGCTCCCTTTTCTCAAACCATAGCTCAGCCCCTGAACTACAATGTTTAATGGGATAAGTGGTGAAACCGTTTTTAAACAGCAGTTGAATACTCTACAAGAATTTGTAATGGTAATAACCCTAAATTAGAAAAATTACTAAAACTAAGAACCCTAAATTAGAAATTTCACATAGAAAATAGACTTGATTGCTTGAAGAGCATAGATAAAGAGAGAGAGAGCGAGAGAGAGAGAGAAAGAGAGAAAAGGGGGAGAGAGAGCCACAGTTGAAATGAGAGAAGAAGAAAGCGGATGTAGATTACCTACTCATTTGCTCTTGCTCAGCCGCTCTTGCTCTGGCAAGTGGAGATAATGGGCTGGCGGCAAGGAGAATTTGGGTCTGTCGCCGATTGAAGAGAGAGAAGGGGAATAGGTTACGCCAATTGTAGAGAGAGAAGGGGAATTTAAGAGGTTATTTGGAAAATAAAATAGGAAGGGCCTATTTTCTAGGTGAAGTAGTTTTATTAAATATATTTTTCTTATTAATATGCTAGGGATTCGGCTCATTTCAATTTATGAAGAAAAAAAAAATTATTTTTTTACAAATTATATATATTTATTATATGAGATAAATGGGGTCTATCGCGAAGGCCCGAGTTCATCGCATAAATGGTGTCTACCGCGAAGGCCCGAACGGCCATCGCCGAAAGCTATCACAAAATGTCTATTTTCTTGTAGTGATTAATGTTTGGGTCTAACTTAATTTGATCGAATTGACCAAATGTGCTTTTCAGGTGGGACATAAGGAGTACCTTATACCCTTAATCGTAACCCATACCCTATACAACATGTACTCATACATATACCTTAAACCATAACATATACTCTAGTAGTGGTGGTAGTAGCGATATTAGTGGTAGTAGCGGTAGTAGTGATGGTAGTGGTAGTGGTGGTGGTAGTAGTAGTGGTAGTGGTGGTGACGGTGGTAGTAGTGGTAGTGGTAGTAGTGGTGGTAATGGTAGTAGTGGTGGTAATAGTGGTGGTGGTGGTAGTGGTGATAGTAGCGGTAGTAGTAGTGGTAGTGATAGTAGTGGTGGTAGTAGTAGTGGTGGAAGTAGTAGTGATAGTAGTAGTGGTGGTAGTGATAGTAGTAGTGGTGGTAGTAGTAGTGGTACTGGTGGTAGTAGTAGTGGTGACAGTAGTGGTAATAGTGGAGGTAGTGGTAGTAGTGGTGGTAGTAGTAGTGACGATAGTGGTGGTGGTTGTGGTGGTGGTGGTGGTAGTGGTGGTAGTGGTAGTAGTAGTGGTAGTAGTGGTGGTAGTAGTGGTAGTGGTAGTAGTGATAGTGGTGGTGGTGGTAGTAGTAGTAGTGGTAGTGGTAGTAGTGGTGGTAGTGGTAGTAGTGGTGGTAGTAGCGGTAGTAGTGGTGGTAGTGATAGTAGTGGTGGTAGTAGTAGTGGTGGTAGTGGTAGTGGTGGTGGTAGTGATAGTAGTGGTAGTGGTAGTAGTGGTAGTAGTAGTGGAAGTGGTAGTAGTGGTAGTGGTAGTAGTGGTGATGGTGGTGGTGGTAGTAGTAATGGCAGTGGTAGTAGTTGTAGTAGTGGTTATAGTAGTAGTGGTAGTAGCGGTAATAGTGGTAGTAGTGGTGGTATTAGTGGTGGTAGTAGTAGTGGTGGTAGTGGTAGTGATGGTTGTGGTGGTGGTAGTAGTGGTGGTGGTAGTAGTGGTAGTGGTAGTAGTAGTGGTAGCGGTAGTAGTGGTGGTAGTAGTAGTGGTGGTAGTTATGGTAGTGATAGTAGTGGTGGTAGTAGTAGTAGTAGTGGTAGTAGTGATGGTAGTGGTGGTAGTGATAGTAGTAGTGGTAGTAGTGGTCGTAGTAGTAGTGGTGGTAGTGGTAGTAGTGGTGGAGGTAGTAGTAGTAGTGGTAGTAGTAATAACAGTGGTAGTGGTAGTGGTCGTAGTGGTAGGGGTAGTGGTGGTATTGAAGGCGTTGCATTAGTAATATAACAATTGCATTAGAAGGATATAATGCAACGCAAAGTAACTTAATGCAAGGGTGTTATTGAAGTCGTTGCATTAGTAATATAACAATTGCATTAGAAGGATATAATGCAACGTCAATTAACTTAATGCAATGGTGTTATTGAAGGCGTTGCATTAGTAATATAGCTATTGCATTAGAAATGATATAATGCAAAGCCAAGTAACTTAATGCAATGGCTTTATTGATGGCGTTGCATTAGAAGAATCTAATGTAACGCCTAGAAACCTAAGGCAACGCAGAAGCCATAGTTGTTGCAATAGCTCAAATAAACTGTTGCATTAATGAAATAATGCAACGCCATTCTAAAGCATTGTTGCATTTGATACATTTGATTCGTTGCATTTGTTTGAAAATGTAGTAGTGTGCCTGGCAAAATCCTAGCAATCTTCTATATATGATCTCGAAATATATAGACTGGATTCCATTATGCAACAATGTAAAAAATGTGCTTGGAAGCAACTCTCATTATTCTGTGCATTATGTTGAAACATCAATGCTCTGGAAATGTGTTTTTTTTTTTTTATATAGCTTTAGAAAATGCTAACATCACTGTTTGTATCGAGCTTCCATCATTCGTAAATAACCAACTCTAAACATTTGTTCTTTTTATTGATAAAATGTTTAGGGCGGATGCATTGGTTCCCGGCCCGTCTCTCGTTATACTATATAATGTTACTCCGACCATCAATAAGTATCCATACTAAATTTACATGAGTTTTGACAAGCTATAATTACTACTCACTCCGTCTCAATCTAAGAGATCTATACATTATTTTGGATAGATTTTGTAGAAGAGTAAAATTTCATTTTGGGACACTTTTAAGTTGGAAACCAATAGGGAGAGAGGGAAGAATTTTCCTAGTTCATTCCAATGCTGTAAATGGCTTTATATACAACATAAAGATCTTGATCTAATTTTGATAAGAATCAATCCCTACAATTACGCTACCAATGTATATAATTTCGCTAACTACTCGATATTCATGAACTCAATCCCTATAATTTCGCTAAGTTGTTGATATACATAAATAAAGATAAGATATACACAATGAGATAATAAAATTTATCCAGAGATATAAGCGAGATCATGTAGAGCTCATTCAGGCGTGCTCCAGAGCTCCCCTATGTAGCTCCCATTCATGTGCGCTCCCTCTAGGTCACTCCCCTTCATGTGTGCTCCCTCTAGGCGCGCTCCCCTTTGGAGCTCCCGTTCATGTGATCTCCCTTTGGGAGTGCTCCCCTTTAGGCGTGCTCCCTCCAAGGGCGCTCCTTCCAGGTGTGCTCCCCTATCAGGAGATTTTTTCGAACGCCTCCTTTTGTGTGCTCCTTCAACATCTCCCTCAAGTTGGAGCGTGAAGGTAACAAACGCCTAACTTGCCAAGTAAGATAGTGAACTGTCGAGTAACAAGCGCCTTTGTAAGTACATCTTCTAACTGAGCAGAAGTGTGAACAAATTTTGTTGATATGAGGCCAGACTAAATGGCGTCACGTACAAGGTGACAATCAACCTCCATATGTTTGGTACGTTCGTGAAATACATGATTTTGAGCAATATGAATAACCGGATGGATATCACAAAAGAGAGTCATACGAGCTGAGAGAGTGATCCCAAAGGACAATAATAGACCACACATTCATGTAAGTTCACATGTCGTGCTTGCCCATCTCTTTGCGCCCCCCCTGAAATTCGGACTCCAGTATTGGTGCGGACCACAAAGCTCAAAGGTTCTAAGTACTTCTCTCGTGCGCTCCCTTTGACACGCTCCTCTCTCACCACACTTGAATAAGATTTGTCTACATTAGGAAGAGGCTTCGAGTTCAGAATGTTTAATTTCACATTCTCGAACTTAGGTATCTCGAGTCCCATAACAAACTGGTGCACTCAATCCTCCTCCCTTCGTTGAGTGAGCTTTAAGTTGATCTCACATTTTCATCCGGTGTAAGAAATACGCTGGAACTTTTTCCTAGTCATTTAATTCATTCCACAGCTTCTTAATCTGACCGTAATAAGCGCCTACACTTTCATTCTTATGTTGTTTGCAATTGGCTAGGTCACACTTAATCAGTTGCACTCTTGACCCATTACCAACCGAGAATATCTGCTCCATGTTATCACACAAAGTCTTTGCCTCGTTCACGTAAGTCACTGTGGATCAAAGATTCGGTTGAATGGTATTGAAGATCCATGACACCACCATTGAGTTCACCATCCGCCAAAGTTCTAGTTCAACCGCCTTTGTTGGACGGTTAGTCGTTCCATCAATGAACCCAATTTTAATCTTGGCTCTCAACGAACCCTTGAAAACACTAGCCCATTCTTCATAGTTTCTCCTTTCAATTGGACATGAGTGAGAATCTGTCTGGGATTGTCACTTGATAAAGGGACATAGGGGGTTCTTTTCTCACTACTCTCAGCAGCCATTTGCGTTGAGTTGTGTTTAGGTATAAGGTTTTTCAAGATCACAGCTCTGATATCAAGTTAGAAACCAAGAGGGAGAGAGGGAAGAATTTTCTCTATTCATTCCAATGCCGCAAATGGCTGTATATACAACCTAAATATCTTGATCTAATTTTGATGCAAATCAATCCCTACAATTACGCTAACAATTTCTATAATTTCGTTAACTAATTGATATACATGAACTCAATCCCTATAATTTCACCAACTAATTGATATACATAAATAAGGATAAGATATATACAAAGAGAGAAGAAAATTTATCCGGAGATATAAGTGAGATCATGTAGAACTCCTTCAAGTGTGCTTCAAAGCTCCCCTCTGGAGATCCCCTTCATGTGCGCTCCCTCCCGACGCTCTCCCCTATCCAGACTTTTCTGAGCGCCTACTTTCATGCGCTCATAGGAGCGTTCCTTCGATATTTTACGTTAAATTGACAAATTAACCTTCATTTTTCACACGATTTGAATTCAAATATTGATCTCTTAGTTTGTCATAAAATAATTTGATGAGTAATTCACAAAATTAGTCAATTGTTGAACCATTACCTTAATTTGCCTATTGATCATTTGTTACTTTCTTTGAAGATATTATTAAAGTATGTTTCGTAAAACTGAAAATTAAGATATGACAGCTTATATTTGGAAAATTACAACTGAAATCATTAAGTTGTTGAATCGAACTTAAAAAAAAATGTTTGATAATGACAAGTCACATATATATGAAATTAATCAAAATTTCAACTCTACCTCAAAGATTAAAATTTTTATTTGATTAATTTCAATTACTGTAAAATAAAATAAAATAAAGTCAAAACTAACCTTTTTATCACTATTATTATAATTATATCATATTTTTATGTTTTTCTCTAGCTTGCTAACATAATACCTTAACAAAAATAATCTTCTTATATAATTGGATTTGATTAAAAAATTTACCATATGGATGAGTTTGAAACATAATTTGTGTGTTGTCATTCATAGAGAAAAGAAAGAATCTCATTTATTATCACTTAATTTTCTTCATTTATCTGCAAATAAATAGTCTTCTTTCTTAAAAATAAGAATAATTATATTTCAATAACTAAAAAAATACAAATAAGTAAAATCACCATTCATAAAAAATGTGACTTGTAAAATTACTAGTGCATGCCCGGGTCCAAGGACACGGGTTATTTTTATTTTTAATTAAATTTTTTTTTAAGGGCAAAATGGAAAATGGACAAAATAGTGAGGGCAAAATGGTAAAAAACCCATTTGAAATTATTCATACAACTATTCACCCTTCCCTCATTTATACTATAGATGTGGCTATTTTATTTAGGACGAGGTAAATAATATTTTAAAATTCCCTATTGGTAGTACTTAACTCAAGCTTACATAAAGGCTAAAGATTATAATAAATAATCTTAAAATTGATCTGTTAAATATAATTTATATTTGCTCAAATAAAATATTATCTATAGGGGAAAATATTATTTTTAAAATAGAAAATTAATATTTTAAACATAGCCTAGAGAATGGAAATGAAACATATTACGAGAGATAGTTTTAATAACATATATATTAAGAATAGGTCTGCTGAGAAACGCGTTTCTCCATAACTATGGAGAAACGCGTTTTTAATAGCCAGAAGCTATACGTTTGATAATCAGAAGAAAATTTCTGGATATCAGTCTCAAAGGGTTCTGGATATCCAGAAGCTTTGGAACGGATATCCAGAAGCCTTTGGGCGGATATCCAGAAAAAATAGATTTGAAGCCAAATCCAAGGCCAAGACCAGAAATTGCTTATTGAACGTTTACGGATATCCAAAACCTTCAAATGTATATCCGAAACCATCAAATGAATATCGAAACATTTTGAAAGTTTACGGATATCATTTGAAGGTTTACTGGATATCACTTTCATAAGCTACGGATATCCTTTCAAAGGGTTACGGATATCGAGAACCTTTGAGGCGATATCCGAAGTAACCATGGGACAAGGTCATGGCCAATACAAAAAGTTTCTGGATATCCTTTCAAAAGGTTCTGGATACCCGTAACCCGTTTCTCCATAACTTATGGAGAAACGCGTTTCTCCCTAGATTTTACGATATATTAATAAGTTTTTTAACAAGTTTAATTATGTTGAACATTAATTAAGGTTAAAATTAAGCAATTTTTCACTACAAGAGGGAATAATATTTGTATTTATTATTATTACTATTATTACATGTATTGTTGACTTTTTTTTTTTTTTTTTGGTTTGAGAGGAGCATGCACCATCTTGTTTAGAAATTGGGGGAGCACTTATAAGTGATAAATAACCATACATATAAGTGGCTAAGAAGTTGGGAGTTTAAGTTTAAGACAAAAATTAGGAAAGGTTTATAATGGATTACAAGCATTTAAGCTCTTAATTTAGTTTATCTCAACATTAAATATCACTTAGTTTTGGATTACTTGCAGTGGTGACACCATGAGGAGTAACGTTGTCATAACCTACTTAACTAATCATGCATAGTGCTTCCGTCCAAACTTTTTATACCTCGCTTTTTTTTCCAATAATACTATATCTTATAATAAATGTCGTATTTGGTTTATTAATATATTTTATTTGTTGTTTGTGAATTATTTGCATAATTATAAAATTGCGTTAAAACTATTTCTTGTTTGAAAAAACGACATTCATTTTTGGAAAAAAGCGAAAAAATTGTGAGACGTTTTTTATGAGATAGAGGGTATAAAAAACTGTTTTTTGAGCTTTAATCTCATTTTACAAGTTAAATCCTAACTATAAGTAATTTAATAAGTAATTGAATGTTGTAAGTAGTAAGTGATAAGAGATATACCAAATCACAATCATATATTATATATTATGTTTTTTTATTGTAATAGTTTTCATATTATTATAATTCCTTATTGTAGTAGTATTCCTTCTCCTTTTGTAATTATATATTTTCTTAATTAGTGATTTCTAAGTTGTATATATATTCATACAATGGTAATAATAAAACTTGAGTCATTCATATCAATTCTCTCTCTCTCTCTTACGTATAAATTGACTTCGTCTATCATCCTTTATTCTATTATGGTATCAGAGCATAGATCCATAATGAGACTTTTTCGCCAAACCCACCACCATTCGCTTTCGCCACTCTACCAATCCTTTCTCCCCCCTCCTTCTCCGTTTTTTTCCTTAAACTTTCGACACTTCTTCTCCCATAGTCGAACAAATAAATTCCTAGGCCTTTATTCTTCTTCTTCTTTTTCACTTATCTCAATGTCACGTTGATTATTATTTCTCACCTTCCTAAATTTTCTCTTTTCTTAAATTTTTCACTTAGTTTCATCTTCAGCCATATACAAAAATCCACACAAATACCCATTCTTTAACACCTCCTAAATCATAACCCTAAATTGCTTTCTCAATGGCCGCCCCACCCTAACACCACACTCGAGCTCTTTGCTCAATCTCCCTTTGAAAACTAAACCCAATTCGTCATTGAGACGTAAAATAAAACCCTAAACCAATTCGTCACTTAGACGTAAAATAAAACTCAAACCCAATTCGTGTTGAGACGTAAAATCGTCGTTGAGACGTAGTCGATGCGACACAAAATTCCTCATCATTGCGACGTAAAATTACCGTCATTGCGACGTAAAATAATAACCCTTCCTCATCATTGCGACGTAAAATAATGCCCCTTCTTCGTCATTACGACGTAAAATTATATCCAAGATTGGACTCTCCTATCGGCCGTCCATCTTGTGGGGGCATGATAGAGATATACCAAATCACAATCATATACTCCCTCCGTCCCGGCCGACTTAGGACTTTTTGCCATTTTGGGCGTCCCACCCGACTTAGGACGGCCCAAAATGGAAACCTTAAATCACTATTCTCTCCACTCATTCTCTCTCCTACATTATTTTAATACTCACAACACCATTATAATTTACTATTCCCTTCACTCATTCTCTCTCCTATTTTTAAATTACACTCACAACATTTACCTTTTTCTTAATCCCCGTGCCATTTCAAAAAATCCTAAGTCGGCCGGGACGGAGGGAGTATTATGTTTCTTTATTGTAATAATTTCCATATTATATACTCCCTCCGTCCCACCCAACTGTGAACCATTGACCAAGGCACGCCGATTAAGAAATATTATTAAGATAATGAAAATGTGTGATAAAAAATGAAGAGAAAGAATGAGTGGAGTAAATAGTAGGTTGGTTGAATAAATTGTATGGTGGAGAATGAGTGGAGTTAATGAGTGGGTGGGGTAGGGAGAATATAAAATATTAAAGGACATACCATTTATGGTAGTTCACACTGGGCTGGGACGGATCAAAAGGGAAATAAGTGTACACTGAGCTGGGACGGAGGGAGTATATACATACAATGGTAATAATAAAACTTGAGTCATTCATATCAATTATCTCTCTCTCCATATATGAATTGACTTCGTCTATCATCCTTTATTCTATTAGTAAGTTGTTGTTGCAGGTCTAAATTAGTCAATTATGTATATATATATATATATATATATACTTTAAGCAAACAACATATATTTGTAATAATGAATATCAAGATGATGACACTTCACAGCAATCATATATATATATATATATATATATATATATATATATATATATATATATATATATATATATATATATATATATATATATATATATATATATATATATATATATATATATATATATATATATATATATATATATATATATATATATATATATATATATATATATATATATATATATATATATATATATATATATATATATATATACTTTAAGCAAACAACATATATTTGTAATAATGAATATCAAGATGATGACACTTCACAGCAATCGAAGTCTCATCTCATATATGAAGATTGCTAAGAAGAGACAATACTCGACAACCTGATTGCCGCAAAATTTGTGATACATTTAATAATTATGATAAAAAAAGAAAAGTATGAAGCAAAGAATAACAAGGAACAAACATTCGCCAATGATAGCCACAAAAGAAATCTCTATCGGACTCCCTTACTACGGTCAATAACTTGATACATCCCAATGCTTTTAAAAGTATAAATTGGACACTGCCCAACTACGACAGTATGAAAAATCCAAGAAAAATCCCGCGCGGAAAATATTTGATTTAATGATCATGACAATTAAATCATTTTGGTAGATATTAAATGCCCAACGAATCATCTCAAATAATGCAACATGAAGAAATACAAATATTACGTAACGACTACACAATGTAGAGAAGGTAGCTCTCGACAAATAAGGCTCCGTTTGTTTTGGAGAAAATATTTTTCTAATTTTTTGATATTTGACAAGCACGAGAAAATAAAGTCAAAGAAAAATGTTTACAGTCAACATAAAATAAACATGTTTTTCACGCAAAATGACTAACATATTTCATATTCGCATTTATTTTTCGAAAAGTGTTCCTTAACACCTTCATTCACACGCCCAACTTCCCATAAGCTACCACCTTATCCACTCCACATCCACATTCACCCCGCCCATATCATACCCCTACTCCAACCCAAACCACCCACCCTACTTCTACCTACCCACCCCGTACCCCTACATACCCTCATTCGCCCACATCTCAACCTTACACACTCCTACCCCACCACTTCCACCCCCAGCTCCAACCCCCACCCCTGTCAATTTTTTTACTTATACTAAAATTATTTTTAACTTCCCTAATGCCCCTACCCCTACCCACACCTCTACCCCTACCCCTACCCCGATCAAATATTACTTATTAATAAATCCCCACCGATTGTCACCTTTACCCCTACCCACCACCCTACCCAACCCCTATCTACCCACCCTACCTGTACCTAACCCCACCCTACTCGTTCCTTCCCACCCCGCTCTATCCCCTCCCTTACTCCAATCCCTTATACCCTCACGTCATCCTACCCCCTACCCCACACCCCATACCCCATTACCACCCTACCCTTTAGAACCATTTTTTCTAAAAATAAATAAATTTAGAAGCGTTTTCACAAACTTTATAAACCACCCAGTAAAAATACCGAAACATTTCAATAAGATTTAAAAACAACAGAAAATAAATTTGTTTCATTTTTCAAAAAATATTTTTCGTTAGCTATATTTTGTAAGCTATTTTAAACGGGCATGAGAGAAAACATACCCGTAATACTTGTCTTGTTAACTGAAAAAGTCAAGATAAGAAAAGAAAAAATGGAATAATTACCAACTTATTCAATATATCGTGCCTCCAATTTCAATAAAAGTAGTCTATTATCTAGTGACAACACAATTCAATGTACTTTCATATCTTGTTACAAATAATGCAATTTTGTTGCGTTATTTGAGTCAAAATTAGAAAGTACATTGCATGAAAATAGTACGTAAATTGCATAATTTGTAACGAATTGATAAAGTACATAACATTAATATGTCACTATATAATACATTACATTGATTGTAAAAATTGTGAAAGTACATTGCATATTTTGGTTATTCAATCAAAGCAAAATAATTAATTACCAAAATTTCCTATTAAAGCCATAAATAAAGTGAATGATGCTCCCTCACAAAATAGCTCAGGCCCAAAGTTAATAGCCCAACTACGGATACTACGCTCTCCTTCTCCGTGAGATCCTACACACAAAACACACGTAAACTAGGCCTGGAGCGTCTCCGGCAAAGCCCCTCTAGCGTGAGGATAAATACAATTTCAGGTGAGCAAGAGAAAGTACAATGGAAACTTGAGAAAAATACAGCAAAAATGTACTTGGGGCTTACTTATTCTAATTTTTTATGTTGTTTATATACTCGCTCATGTCATGTGCATGTCACATGCTTTTGGATACGTGTCGTCTTTCCATTGGGTGTATATGAGCACTCAAAGTTAGTGCAGACGCCACCCTTTTTTTGTTAGGCAGCTCATCATTGTAACAGATTTTGTGGGCCTAAATATAACGTATTTGGCTGTTTCTGAAATAATGCTGCTAATCTATATGTCGCTCATGGGCGACAACCATGCTAGGGAGGCAACCTTTATTTTTGTCGCTAACCTAGTATCTTGATGCAAGATCTTGCCTCGAGATTACTCCTTTTCCATTTGGTGATGGGCTCTTATGGGCTTCCCGCTATGCCTTGTTTCCCGCTAACACACTCAATAAAGTTTCCATATCGCGTTTAACTTATCTTGGGCCTATTTTCTTGATCATTAATCTGCACTTGTAGCATTTGCCTTATGTAATTCGCCAGGGCCCATATATATTTTTCTATGATCATATCAGTAGCCCCCAAGTTCGAGATTTGGATTATTTATTATCCAGTCGAGAAACTTTGATTGTCGCCTTAGATTCCTGCATCTTAACCATGGCGAGATCGTACTTTCGGATAACGTACTTCTGGCCACGTGTTATTTCTCAGTTGTTGAAAAAGGGCGGTTTGTTAGAGGTGACGTGTTGTCATTCTCAAAATATGTGCCTCAATGATTTACTTTCAATAATGGGGGGAAATTCAATTTTTGGACATCATTAAATGTATTTTGAAAATTCCCAAAACCCTTTCATCTTCTTTGGTTAAAAATGAGTTATCTCCTTCCCTTTTCACATTTTTTCACTCTCCAGCTTTGATTTCTCATTCTTCCTCCGACGAACTAACTTTCTCAGACTTTCGTTTCTGTTGTTTTACCTGAGCTCCGTTCAATTCTTGCCGTCTTCAAGCTTCCTCCGTCTACCTTCGACCAAGTTGCCATTCCTAGGCTTGTTTGGTGTGTTTCTGAAGAGTCCATCACTTTTTTTAAGTTTCCGACCAAATTCCGGCCAAATCTCCAAGCTTTCATCATTTTCTGCAATTGTCCAGGTAAAGCCTCTCAATCCTTCAAATTTTCCACTTTTCAGTTCAATTCGTGCATAATTTGATGGCTAGAATTAAATCATGTGTTAGAACAGTTAGGTTTGGCCAAAAAAGGAAAAGTGGTGGGTTTTATAGGGTTGAAAGTGGAGTTTGGGCCAGAATTTCTCGCGAAAACCTCAATACTATGCTTATCTGGAATGGCGCAGATGTCGCCATTTTGGATGCCTTAGAAATTAGGGGTCCCACATTTTTGCACAATTCAATTTCCATGAAAACCTTTTTCACCACTTGGGAGCTTTGTTCACATATTTGCGAGTTCTATTTTCCTCTTTTTGATTCTAACTTCTCAGATACTGACTTTCCCGCTGCCCTTGATTTACGTAGTCTTCGCTTTTATAAATAAGTTCTCTCCTCTTCCAATGAACTTGGCGACATGTCTTCCTCCAGCTCTTCATCAAGTCATGGCGTGTCTGATACATTGGCTGCTGAGACTTCATCCAGGCACCAAGCTTCAAACGAAATTCCCACTTCTTATGTCGCGGAAACGAGTACATCCTCCTTAGAATTCCAAACTCCTTTACACGTTAAGTATGGGATAAACCCTAACATTTATCACATTGTACCCTATGTGGGTTACATATCGCTTGCCGCCATGCGACAAAGAAGGGATGGTGTCATTGCCTATCCTTCACAGCTAGAAGCTGGACTTAGGTTTCCAATGAATCCTTTCATATGTGCAGTCATGCATAAAGCCCAAGCCGCCGTTGTTGACCTTCATCCCAATGCCATCTGTATCCTTACCATTTATCTAGTCATCTGTAGGGCCCTTAGGCAAGAACCTACCATTCCTTTATTAGTTCACTTATTTGAAGGTTATACAACTGTTACCAAGCGGGATGGTGTTATCGAGAACCGCTTGTCTATCAAATATAGAAAATCAAAAATTCTGACTCCCCTCCCTAGGAAGTCCATAACTGGCAGTCCAAGCATTTTCATAACTTCTCGCGTGGGTTGGAACCATTCCGGCGACCTTCGTGACATAATCCCCAAAATTTAAACTAGGAAAGCTATAGTTTTTGGCGACAATCGCCTTAAAGATAAAATCTTGAAACTTCTCGCCAATGTCCAGGATGGCGACCTTGCCTTATTCTCTTGGAGAGAGATTATTTCTAGCCCATCTCTGCTATGGAAAGTTTGTATTCCAGAATTCACCTTCCCTAGGAATGAATCCCACATTCCCATTGTCCACACATCTCCTTACCCTGGGTGGGATATTCATTAGGGAAATTGCTTTGCCTTAGAGTGTGGCCCTTGCAAACGTGAAGGTCACTGTTGCAATGCAATGTTTGATGTTTATAGTATGTTTCTCCTCTTTAAACTTACTTGGATTTGTTTTTCCCTCTTTTCCTTCTCTAACTACTCCCTCCGTCCCACGATTATATAGAATTTTTGGCCCGGCACGGAGATTAAGGTAAAAAGTGATAAAGGTAATGTGTTGTGAGTGTAAAAGTAAAATAGGAGAGAGAATAAGTGGAGAGAATAGTAAATTTAAAAAGTGTTGTGAGTAGAGAGAAGTGGGTCCCATTTCCATTTTGGGAAAGTATAGATTATTGTGGGACGCCCAAAAGGGAAATTTTTTGGTATATTTGTCGGACGGAAGGAGTATTTATTATTTTGCTTACAAAATTTAGATCCATGGATTTGTCAGAGAGGCGAGAAGCATTCTCCGACGCTGATGGTCACCGTAAAAGACTAGCTGAGGCTAGGCTGGCCAATCTGTTCAAAACAAGCTCTGAGATGGAGAACCCAATTTCCTTCCATGGAGATGATTCTGAAGCCATTGCGCTTGAAAAAGCCAATGCCGCTGCTGAGAAAGCCGCTGATCCCACCAAAAAGAAAAGGAAGTCAAAGACTCCCATGCGACTTTCTCCCCTTAAGCTTAGGGTGAAGAAGAGGTTGAAGAAGAAGAAGAAAAACACCAAGAAGAGGAATATGAGCAAGAAGCTGCTTAAGAAAATCAAAATGTCATGTCTGTTGACGTCACGACTCAAAGCTTGGGCCAAGAAGATGATTCTCGCCCTTTGAAGAGATATCGCCCTTCTGTAAACCTACCCAGTTTATCTGTTGATGAAGGAACTTCTGGAGCTAAGGAAACAAGCGACAAGGTCGCCAGTTGGCTTCAAGAGGGCTTTCAAATGCCTTCTGATCATGAATATGGCAATTTTGAGTTAAGTAAAGAAATTGCAAGCTCTCCTGCCTTGACAGGTTTTGATGTCCATTCAAGGGACCCCACTTACAACATGATTGGGTGCGAGATTATCCAATGCTCAAGCGACAAACAACAAGTCGCCGAATGAATAACAAGACGTTAATCTTTTTTTGATTTATGCCGGCCTTCAAATTTGTGGAGTAAGTTTTAATGTTTCTCGCCATGTTATTTATTCGATTCTCTCAAATTACCTTTTCTGACTTTGATTTCTTAACAGATCACAAGTACTCTCTTTGGCTTGAGGAATAAATGCCAAACACTGACTTCTGAACTGGAGCATGCGATAAATCCTGGAAGCGGGCTCTTTCTGGAAAAGAAAAGTACAAGAAGAAATGCCTCACGCAGAACAAGAACTGGCTGCTCTCCAAGCTAATAAAGCAAAAGTTGATGAGGCTGTTAAGGCTTTTGACCAAAATGAGCGGGAACTACGTGATGAGATGGAGGCCTTGAAGATAGGCTAGGAGGAGAAGAATAAATGCTTGGAGGCTGAGAATGCCAAACTTAAAGAAGACGCCGCCCAACATGCCGCATTGACTGCTCAGCTCAAGAAAGATGTCACCGATGATCAAATCAAAGATGAGCAAGAATCCATGGAGCTCTATGACAAAGCTTTAATCCATGCCATGCGTGCAGCAGTAGCTAGCTCTAGCGAGATTCGTGCCATTACTTCAAACTGATTGCCAAGTGGGGCTTTGAGCCAATCTACTGCAACTTCTGTCGTTTGGGCCACCACTTAGTGCCTTATGAAGAAAATGAGCTCAGCGCCCTGGCTGCTGAAGACAAACTCTTGGGCAAACCAGTTTGGGAGGCTTCTTCGATTTCCGAGAATGATGCCTTAACCTTATGGGTTGATTTGATTGAGGAGAAAAACTAGGCTCTCGCAGATGCTAAGAAGACTGTTCGAGCTGCCATAGCTGCCCACCACAAGAAACAACTAACTCCACCTTAGGAACTTTACGTCTTGAACAATTTTAATGTTTGATTTGGTTCTGTACTAAACAATTTACCTTTGTCTTGACTATTTCCTGTAACTTGGTTGTCTCTTGTTTACAGCATAAATTTGATTTCAACTTATGAACGTTTTCCTTCTTCAATGTTGATGTTTTGCTTTCTTTAATCTGCTCTGAATGTTTCCCTTTTATGTCGTATGCATATTTTTCTTTGATAGTTTATCAAAGACCCTCTTTACAACCTTTATATCCATATACACACTACTCCCTTCAAAAGAGTGAGGCTTGTCTTTAGGTAGCCTTACTCCTTAGTGACATTTCTTTCATCTCTGCCATTTTCTAATTTTTGAAGTGACCTTTTTCCCTTTATCCATCTTTCGTTTTATTCCTTCTTGTTTTGGGGGTTCCTACTAGGGCGTCAACCTCCTTTGATCGTCATCATATTTTAGGGGTGCCTACTAGGGCGGCAACCTCCCTTGGCCTTTATCATGTCTTGGGGGTGCCTACTAGGGCGGCAACCTCCCTTCATCATTTCAAGCTTTGGGGGTGCCTACTAGGGCGGCAACCTCCCTCCATCATATCAAGCTTTGGGGGTGCCTACTAGGGAGGCAACCTCTCTTAATCATTTCAAGCTTTGGGGGTGCCTACTAGGGCGACAACCTCCCTCCATCATATCAAGCTTTGGGGGTGCCTACTAGGGCGGCAACCTCCCTCCATTATTTAAAGCTTTGGGGGTGCCTATTTGGGCGGCATCCTCCCTCCATCATTTCAAGCTTTGGGGGTGCCTACTAGGGCGATAACCTCCCTTAATGATTTCAAGCTTTGGGGGTGCCTACTAGGGCGGAAACCTCCCTCCATCATATCAAGCTTTGGGGGTGCCTACTAGGGCATCAACCTCCCTCCATCATTTCAAACTTTGGGGATGCCTAATAGGGTGACAACCTCCCTCCATCATTTCAAGCTTTGGGGGTGCCTACTAGGGCGGCAACCTCCTTTAATCATTTCAAGTTTTGGGGGTGCCTACTAGGGCAGAACCTCCTTTAATCATTTCAAGCTTTGGTGGTGCCTACTAGGGCGGCAACCTCCCTCCATCATTTCAAGTTTTGGGGGTGCCTACTAGGGCGGCAACCTCCCTTCCATTTATGCGTAATGTCCATGTTTTGTTCGAGCCATTCATACATCCGCCATTCCATGCAATAAAAAATTAATACAAAATTAAAATTGACAAGCCTTGTAAAAACATTACGTCAAGAAATTTCATCAATACTTGTTTCCCGCATCACATCAAAACATATCATTCTAGAATACCAAGTTACATATAACTCACTATTCTTAAAACAAGTGGAAAACAAAGTACTTTTAATTAAAACATAGGAAATTAGCGACAATTTATTGATAATACCGCTTTAAATGATCCACGCTCTAGGAATTCTTTAACTCTTTTCCATCTTTCCTTCTTAACTGATAAGTCCCTTCTCTAATAACCTTGGCGACTAGGAAATTACCTTCCCATTTTTCATCAAGCTTAGAGAATCCAGGTTTTGGTCCGGTTGCCTTCATGCTTCTTAGAACCCAATCTCCCACATTGAACGATCTCTTACTAACCCTTTTATCATGTTGCGTCTTCATTTTATGCTTGTAATTGATCATTCTCATTCTTGCATTCATTCTCTCCTCATCGCATAGATCAATATCTTTGCAACGCCTATGTTCGTTTCTGACTTCATCATAATAAGTAACTTTGTAAGTTGGTAAGGCCATTTCTGCTAGCGCTATTGGTTCTGACCCATAAATGAGTGAAAACGCTGTTTCTCCCGTTGATCCCTTTACATCGGCTCTTACATACCACATAGCAGTTGAAAACTCATTTAGCCGTGCTCCACCTCTTTCATCCAAATTCTTGCTTAATGCGGCAATTATCTGTTTGTTTTCTGCCTCGGCTTGCCCATTACATTGTGGCCTATAAACTGGTGACTTCCAGTGTTTAACATTAAATCTCGCACATTTCGCTGAAAACTTCTTCCCATGGTCTGAAATGATTTCCCTTGGAATCCCATATCTACACCATATGATTTCCTGAACAAACTTGATTACATTGTCTTTCGTGATTGTCACCAATGCCTTAGATTTCGTGCACTTCGTGAAGTAATCAACTGCAACCAGCACATACTGACACCCACCTTTGGGCTTGGGAAAAAGGCCCAATCAAATAAATTCCCCACATGTCGAAGGGCCATGTCGCCACTATTGGGATTTGATCTGTTGCTGACAATCTGGGAATATTTTCATGCCTTTGACATTTGTCGCATTTTCTCACATATTCTTCTGCATCCCGCCTTAGTGTTGGCCAATAATATCCATGCAACAAGATTTTATATGCTAAAGTTCACGCCCCTATATGCCCTCCACATACTCCTTCATGAATTTTATACAAAACCTTATCCACTAGACTGGGCTCAACACATCTCATCAGTGGCTTGGAAAATGACCTCCTATAAAGGATTCCATCTTGAACCGTAAACCTCGGGGAGGTTTTCTTAATCAACTTGGCTTTATCTTCATCAGGCGACAATTCCTCTTTTTCTAAATTCCCTCATCTCGCTTACCCAACTCTTTTCTGGCTCTTCTATCTTCATGATTACTGGCCTATTGATTGCCGACATTTCCACAAATTCTATCACCACCTCTTTTGACTAATTTCGGACGTCGTTTCCCACAGATTTACTTAAGATATCAGCCCTTGCGTTCTCAGATCTGTCAATCTGAACCAACTCCCAGAACTCGAAACTCCTTAAAATTCTTCTGGCCATGTCGCAATGTTTCACCAAAACTGGATGAAGTACTCCATAGTCTCCTTTCACCTGATTCACAATTAACTAGGAGTGTGAATGAATGATAATCCTTGTCATGCCTATATTCCTAGCTAGCTTGATTCCCGCTATCAGAGGTTTAAACTCTGCCTGGTTATTTGAAACGGGGAATTTGAATCTCAAGGCTTTTTCATATTTGCAATCTTCCTCTGGAGACACCAACATGATTCCCGCTCCACCCTTTTCTTTCGCTGAAGACCCATCAACATGGAGGCTCCAACAATTAGGCAGTCTCTCTTTTACTTCAATCAAACTGGGAACCACTTTCTTGGGAGCCTTTCCCTTGGTTGCCGCCTCTGCCAACTCCGCCTGTGATTTTATAAATGAAGTCTCAGCAATAAAGTACGCCAATACTTTGTGCCTTAATCGCCTTGCGAGATTCGTATTTGATATCAAATTCTCTTAACTCAATAGACCATTTCAATAGCCTTCCGCCGTATCATAGTACATTTGGAGAATCTTCTTTAATGGAGCATCAGTCAAGACTATTAGTGTATGAGTAGTGAAATAGGCCCTTAACTTTTTGGCGGCAATCACCAAGGCATACACCAATTTCTCTGCGGTAAAGTATCTCGTCTCCACCTCACTTAATGCCTTAGACACGTAATACACTAGCTTCTGAACATTTCCTTCCTCCTTTACCAACACTGCAACTACTCCATAATCAGATGCTGCTAAGTATACAAACAACTCATCTCCTTCAACTGGGTTACACAACAATCGCTCTTTCCCAAGATAAATCTTCATTTGTTCAAAGGCCTCATTACACTCCTCACTACACGAGAATTTCTGTCCTCCCTTTAGGACCTTAAAAAAGGGCAAACACCTTTCAGCTAATCTGGATATGAAACGCCCCAAGGTAATGATCCTTCCATTAAAGCGTTGGATCTCGCGGATTGTCTTTGGTGGCGACATGTCAAGCAAAGCCTGTATGTTCTCAGGGTTAGCTTCGATTCCCCTTATGTTTACAAGAAAACCCAAAAAATTTCTCGCCGTGGCCCCATAAGTACACTTGTTGGGATTCAATTTCATCGAATTTCTCCTTAAGCTGCAAAACGTTTATGCGAGATCCTCAAGGCGGTCGCCATCCTTGGTCTTAATTACCATATACACAATATAAGCTTCCACATTCCTTCCAATCTGTGACTTGAACACCTCATTGACCATGCACTGGTATGTCGCCGCAGAATTTTTCAACCCAAACGACATCATTTTATAATAAAATTTCCTTTTTGTGTTCTGCAAGCAGTTTTTGCCTTGTCTTCCTCCGCCATTTTAATCTGATGATTGCCTAAATAGGCATCAATGAAGCTAAACACCTTATGCCCTGCAATGGAATCTACCAATTTATCAATCTTTGGCAAAGGATAACAATCCTTGGGCATGTCGGATTAAGATCTGTAAAGTCTAAACACATCCTCCATTTCTTATTTGCCTTCAACACACTAGGCAAGCCAACCAAATTGGGTACTGAATTTCCTCTATGATTCCCCTTTAACAATTTTTCAACGTCCTCCAGAACTGCCTTTTCTTTCTCTGCCGATAAATATCTGACTTTCTGCTTGAATGTTTCTACATTTGGATCCACGTTTAAACAATGCATGGTGACATTCTCGTCTACCCCTCTCATGTCTTCAGGTTGCTAAGCAAACATATCTAAACTTGGCTTTAAAAATGTAATCAACCTTTCTCGCTCCTCCTTTGACAATTGTTTCCCAATTTTAATCTTCTGCTCAGGGAAACTATAATTAATCTCAACCTCTTCCAATTCCTCCAAAGCCTGAATTTCTAGCTCATCTCTTACTTGCAACGTATCCACCTCTATTATCTATCTTTCTTATTATTGGCCAGAACCTCTTCGTTATTCTTTGACAACACTTTTCCCATTGGCCGCCCATCCATAACTTCGACTTTGATCTCCTCACATTCTTCAATTTCCTATATTCTAGGTTCCTCCATTTGTATCAGCCTAACAGCCTTTACACAGCTCAAAATGGGGTTTATGCTAATTAGCTCCATTGACAGATTTATCTCACCAGCGACTTCGTGCTCCATTATCTCTTCTATTTCTCGCTTCTCATCTATCTCCATCTTTTCGCCTTTTAACCCTTCTCTTGTTGCCCTTGCTATGATTGTTGTATTGTCTCTCATGCTTTATGTTTCTTCCCAATCCATCTCTTCCTCAATAGCGGAAATCATATTAATGCGCAGTGGGCGAACTGTTGACTTGGTTGTTAAGGAACTGGTGCTTGCCGCTTTCTCTTTCTGAATCTCTCTCTTCTTTATGATGACAGTGATTGCCTCGCTTTTCAAACAACCAATGCCCTTGGGGGTGGGATATTTAACTCTTTGATGAGGAATAGACACTACCATCTCAAAGCTCTGCATGACTGGGATCCCTACTATAGCATTGTAGGGAGAGACAAGATCAATCACCATAAATTCCCTTTGTGCGAGTTACGGCAAATCTTCCTTCCCCAATATCAACGGCCAAAGCAATTTTCCCTTTAACCCTCACCGTATGGTTAGTGAATCCCTCTAGAAAACCATTGTAAGGGATCAAGTTTGCCTCGGGAATTCATCCTTTTGAAGGCATCATAGTACAAAATATTGCGGCTTGCCCAAGAATCCACCAATACTCCCTGAACAATGTTGTTTCCGGATAAATGGTTATTACACGACCCAAAAGCTTCCATCCTTGGAGGAAATACAAGGAGCCCCGCTTAAGAGCATCTCGGAATTACTTCATAACCTTTGTAGATATAAAGCGCTCCTCCTTTACCTTTGAAAGCTGTACCTTTCTTTGTTGAGTGACTAAGAGATATCGGGTTCTTCATCATCTGTAATACATGCCTCACATCGTTCAAAGTGCAGAACTTACCATCATGAGTCCACAGCTTGATAAAGCCAATACCAACAACCCTGTAAGTAACGTTGTTGGCCATATGAATATTAGCACCATCTACCTGCTCATAGGTTTTAAACCACTCTCTCCTCGTACTTATATGATAAGAAGCCCCAGAATCAAGAATCCACGCATTTGACTGTTTTGCAGATTCTTCTATTACTGGAGCATAGTCCCCATCAGAGCTGCTCGTATCAACTGCAGCGGTATTAGCTTTATTGCGATTTGGAGGCTTACCTCCCTTCTTCCTAGGACAATTTGTCTTCTAATGTCCCTTCCCCTTGCCGTAATTACAAACATCATCAGGTTTCGGGCCCCTCTTGTTAGAAGATTTCTTCTTCTTACATTTCTTGCTAGAACCCTATGACCTTCCAGTAATTACAAACATCAACAAGAAGCATTAATGCAACATCCTTATCAGCAACCTTAGCATCTATATTATGCCGTTCAAGTAATAAAAATGTAAATCCATATAGGTGATCCTTAATGGGCGTACCTTCCTACATTCGGAGAGAATATATCCTCTAATTCAGATATAGCTTGTTGGCCAATGATCGTGTCAAATACATATCTTCCAACGCAAGCCACAACACACCTCCGGAATCGGTATCTTGAATATCCGCCATAACATCATCATCTAGATACCTGGTGATCTTAGAGTGGGCTTTCTCATCTAGCGCGATCAGATCTGACTCTTCCTTCTCTGCTATCTTCCTCGCTTTCTCCGAACCTTTTGCTCTTGTAGCCGCGACAGCATCGGTGGGAACAACTTCTACTTTGCACTTTAGATCTTGAAGATCCCCGATTGCAGCAGCCACTGGAGCCCACACGCCCTTGTCTCTCAACAAGGCTTTCATCTTGATTTGCCAAAGAGAAAAACTATTATTACCATTAAACTTGTCGACTGGTGATTCAATTCCTGATCCCATTTTTTTCTGTAGCGTAACAACCCTAGACCTTCCTCAACGTGACCAGATTTGATAACATTTGTTAGCACATAGTCTATATAAAAGATAAAAAACAAGCAATAATCATACAAAACAAGAGTATACGTGGTTCAACAACTTAGCTACGTCCACGAGAAGGGGGAGGTAATATTATTATATTCTGAAAATCAACCGATTACATTCTAAAATCTAATGCACGAACTCTTGGCAAAGAATTCACATCTGTGCAAATTCTAGATATAGAGAAATATATGAGTAAAATGAACTGCAAATTCTAGCGGAGATAATAATATTCTCTCCCTCTTGCCAGAAGATTTCTTCTTCTTTTGTTTACTGCTAGAACCCCTGATGCCTTGCGCAATCAATCATGTCGTCTGATTATCTGTACCACTATTACCGCTTGCCTTACGACACAACTCTCTAGTCTTGAGCGAGGATTTCACCTTCTCTAGAGTCACCACCTCCTTACCACTGATACTAGAGTCAACGTAGTACTCATATAATAAAGGCAAAGAAACAAGAAGCGTTAATGTAACATCCTCATCAGCAACCTTTGCATCTATATTACGTAGTTCAAGTAATAAATATGTAAATCTATCTAGGTGATCCCTAATGGGAGTACTGTTGGTGTTATGCCCTAGGCTTAAAACTATTTTGACTCACAGTTAATACTGTTATGTAATTATCTTTACCATTTATAATAGAGAATGTTTATTTTGATTATTATATGTTTTACATGTTTATTATAATAATCTGTGTCCCTAGTTATTGTGAATAACTAGTATAAGTTGGTAATGGATAATCATAGAGATGATTATATGCATGGGGATACACAATACTCTTATGGGTACTTGTTAGAGAACTAGGTACTGGACTAACCCACCTATGAGATTTATGTCATGGTCTATGGTCATCTATGTCAAAATTAAATCTCATGGTAGTCGTGTCATTAGAATCCTTAGTACCTGAGATTATCATCGTCTTCCACATGATGAACGTTATGTTTGATGTAGTCTAACACTATCTTTAATAAGATAGCAATAAGGGCTATGTTGGCATGACCGGATTCTCGTAGGGAAGAATGATAAGTCAAGATGGGATTTGTCCCTCGTAAAGCTCAATGAATAGTGTTGATGAAATGTATGGTCATACTCAAGAGATTTGATAGAGATCAAATACACTTGGATTATTAGCATATTCGGAATCAAGAAAGCATTGAAAATTATAAGTTGACGTGGACCATGACTTATGTTCAATATGACATCGTGAGACAAAGGGATTGTGACAATGATCTATCAAGGAATCAAGCTTTGATGTTATATTTAATTTGGTAGATATAATGACTTGCTAGAGACCACTTATATATTGTGAGGATCGATGTTTCGACTCACTACCAACATAAATATAATTCATATAGGGTCACACACAAAGAACGAATTGAAAATGGCTCAAATCTGGAAAAAGCAGAAGGGCTGTAAATTCTGAATCTGTTGCACGGGCGTGCTGATTCCAACGCACGCCCGTGCAAGAGTGGTTGCACGGCCATGCGTTGGAATCAACACACCCATGCAAGAATGGTGGAGAGGCTATGCATGTTAAAGCGCAAGGCCGTGCAAAGAGGCCACTCAGAATTAGGATTTCTGCAATAAGGTCCGATTTTGGCTTGGATTAGGGTTTTTCTTCCTAAAAGTTCAAAATATTTATAAAGTATAAATAGACCCTTTGTCCTCAGCCAACATAGATGAAAATTAGGGTTTATGAAACACTTATTCATTGATTTTGATTACGAATCAAAGATCAAAACACCATTCCATATTAGCCATAGATTATTGAAAAGAGTTTCAACAATAAAGGATCATCTAGTAATCCTACAAGATATAGATCTTGATTCATTCGCGTGTGGATTACCAATAGAGGGTGATTTCTTTATCACCTAAAGTTTGAAGACCTACCATTATTGATTCATCACAAGGAAGAACAAGGAAAAGATCAAAGTTTCATCTACGATTCAAATTGAATTACGAATACGTGTACGAAAGACAAAGCGCAATAAAGGTTAGTAAATCTATATTCATAATTCTAATCTATTCATATTATATGGATTCATGGCTAGGGTTTTTGTGATTTATGCTAAGTCTTCCGCTGCGCATGTTACCCCAAAACCCAACAGTGGTATCAGAGCCACGTTTAATTATGATTAGGTTAAATTGGCAGCTAGATATAATTGGATTATATGTTTTAACATGCTAGATGATATAGAATGATGATTTTATATGTATTGTTTTGTGAAAAAATTATATGCGATATAACATGATTATGATTAATAGTTGATTGATGTAATTAATCTTCAACATGAGTTATTGATCTCTTTAATTTTATTATCTATCAATAAATTCTCAAGTTGAAACAAATTTTTTGTTTTAGGATTTGATGTTCATATTTAATTCGATTAACATGATTATTTGAATTCTTAAATTTTGAGAATTGAATAATTATGTAGTTAATAATTGTTATTTATTACATGATTATTTGTACGATCCTAAAGTAGGATAATATGTGAAATCTCATATTCATGATTATGTACACATAAGTTTCATATACAACCATGCGATGTTTGTTGCTACATGGAAAAACCTTCTTAAATGTTTAAGTTTTTATGCCATCCCTTGATTAGAACACTTGTGAAATATTCAGATATTTTCATGTAGTTTCGACTCAGTTGGGTGCATCATTATATCTTAATATGGATCAAGATGAGTTAACGATTGATATAGTTTCGAATCAGTTGGGTGCATCGTTCTATGTGTCTCATACATTTGAAAAAGGTTAAACTTAATTGGTGCTTTCAAAAGAGTTTTGACCCAAGACATAGATGAGATTAAAACATGTGTTGACATAAGATGTCTAGAATCTCATAAAAGATCTAAGAGTCATATATGATATTATTGATAAATGTTATCTACCTAAATAACTTGATTTCAGGCATTGACTCAGTTAAACCAAAATTAAGTGAAATATGGATCTTACCCCATTATAATTATATGATACATGCTTGTATTTGAATGTGTATAATTTAGTAAGAGTATTTATGAAATACATTATTTGTCTCTTGGATGGTAAATAAATTGATACTTATATGTGCTCATATTGTTTGTATATCTTATTGTAGAAATGGCATCAAACAATAATCAACCCTTGTCACTGCGATCCGTCCTTGAGAAGGACAAGCTCGAAGAGAATGGTACAAACTATTCTGATTGGATCAGAAGCTTAAGAATTGTTCTTAGGCAAGAAAAGAAATTGTACGTTCTTGACGAACCCATTCCAGCAGAACCCGCTGCCAATACTGTAAAGGCAGAGAAGGAGAAATATAAGAAACATGTTGATGATTCTAATGATGTTGCTTGCCTTATACTTGCCACCATGTGTAAGGCTCTTCAGAAGGACCTTGAACACATGGTAGCTGCTTTTGACCTAGCACAACGCTTAAAGGAAATGTTCCAAGTATGATGTGGTGAAGGCTCTTAATGCATGCAAGATGTAAGAGGGGCAGTCGGTAGGTCCTCATGTCCTTAAGATGAAAGGATATATTGAGCACCTTGATATGCTTGGGTATCCTATGAGTTTGGAACTCGCAACGGATACGATATTGAATTCATTGCCTGAAAGTTATGGTCATTTTATTATGAACTATAACATGAGTGGAATGGAAAAGAATCTGTCAGAATTGCATGTGATGCTTAAGACTGCAGAGAAAAATATCAAGAAGCCTAGTACCGCAAATGTGTTAATAGTTAACAAAGGAAAGGGGTTAAAAAAGGAAGGCAAAGTAGGTAAAGCAAATGTTACTAAACCTAAGGCAAAAGTTTCCAATGCCGAATAGGCTAAGCCTAAAGTGTCTCAAAAGGATGCAATTTGCTACCATTGCCAAGAGGTTGGTCATTGGAAGCGAAATTACAAGGCTTATCTGGAAGGCCTAAAAGCGAAGAAGGGCAATACGTTTACTACTGCTTCAGGTATCTATATGATAGATATTTTCCTTTCTACTTCTAGTTCATGGGTATTAGATACCGGATGTGGATCTCACATTTGTATAAATGTGCAGGGACTAAATAATAGAAAGCTACTCAAAGAAGGTGAAGTGGACCTACGTGTGGGGAATGGAGCAAGAGTTGCTGCATTAGCCGTAGGAACTTATGAAGTTACTTTACCTATTAGACTAGTACTTGTTTTGAACAATTATTATTACGTTCTGGATTTGAGTAGGAATATTATTTCAGTTTCTTGCTTGGATAATGAAGGATATAGTCTTCTTATTGTGAATAAGAAGTTTTCTATTCATTTAAATGATATGCTTTATTGTATTGCACATTCATTTAATGGCCTTTATATCCTTAATGATGAGAAACAAAATGACGTTGAAGATATCTATAATGTAAATAAGAAATCTAAACCGAATGAGTGAACAACACATACATGTGGCATTGCCAGCTTTGTCATATGAATGAGAAACGTATATCAAAACTCCATAAAGATGGACTTTTAGACTCACATGATTATGAATCATATGAGGTATGCGAATCTTGTTTATTGAGTAAAATGACCAAATCACCCTTCACTAAGAGTAGTGAAAGGGCTAGTGACTTATTGGCCCTTGTACATACAAATGTATGTGGACCATTAAGTAGAATTGCTAGGGGAGGATTTCGGTATTTCATTACATTCACTGATGACTTATCAAGATATGGCTATGTCTATCTAATGAAGCACAAAAGTGAATCGTTTGAGATATTTAGAATATTTCAAAATGAAGTACAAAATCAACTTGGCAAAACTATTAAAGTACTTCGATCCGATTGAGGTGGTGAATATTTAAGTCAAGAGTTTGACAATCATCTCAAAAACTGTGGAATCGTTTCAGAGTTGACTCCACCCGGACACCACAATGGAATGGTGTATCTGAGAGGAAGAATAGAACCTTGTTAGGCATGGTTCGTTCGATGATGAGTCAAGCTGACCTTCCTATTTCCTTTTGGGGACATGCATTAGAAACTGCTGTGTTCACACTGAATAGAGTCCCTACTAATTCGGCTCCTAAGACCCCACATGAGATGTGGCACGGAAGAAAACCAAATTTGTCTTTCATGCATATTTGGAGTTGTGAAGCTTATGTGAAGATACTTGTCTCCGATAAGTTAGCACCAAAATCTGACAAAGTTATTTTCGTTGGTTATCCTAAGGAAACTAAAGGATATTATTTTTACAACCGCAATGAGAAAAAAGTGTTTGTTGCTCAATAAGGTACTTTTCTTGAGAAACAGTTTCTCAATAAAGGATCTGGTGGGAGTAAATTGATCTTGAAAAAGTTTAAGAACCCGAAGATAACATGGAACCAGAGTTGTGGAACCGGTTCAAGATACACAAGTCCATCGTAGATCGGATAGGTTACGATCCGAACCCGAGAGATATGGATTTCTCATATCGGAAAGTAATGAAGTGGAAGTCATTGAGAATGACGAGCCTACTTCCTATCAAGAGGCGATGTCCACTCCTATTCGGATAAATGGCTAGGAGCCATGGAATCCAAAATACAATCCATGCATGATAATCAAGTTTGGAACTTGATTGATCTACCTGAAGGTGTAAAAACCATAGGGTTCAAGTGGGTCTTCAAGAAGAAGACCGAAATGGATGGGAAGGTTCATAATTACAAGGCTAGGCTTGTAGCAAAGGGATATAGGTAAATTCATGGTATAGACTATGATGAAACCTTTTCTCCAGTTGCAATGCTTAAGTCTATTAGAATTTTAATTACCATAGCCGCATATTACGACTATGAGATATGGCAAATGGATGTCAAAATAGTTTTCCTAAATGGGAAGCTACTTGTGGATTTGTACATGACACAACCTGAAGGGTTTGTTGATCCAATAAATTCTAATAAAGTATGCAAGTTGCAAAGATCCATATATGGGTTGAAGCAAGCTTCTAGGAGTTGGAATCTTCATTTTGATGAATCAATCAAAGAGTTTGGCTTCATCAAGAAGGAAGATGAACCATGTGTATACATGAAAATCAGTGGGAGCGTAGTACTATTTCTGATATTGTATGTCGATGATAACTTACTTATTGGAAATGACATTCCTACACTTCAGACTGTCAAGTCTTGGTTAGGGAAGTATTTATCAATGAAAGATATGGGTGAAGCCGCCTATATCCTTGGCATCAAGATCTATAGAGATATATCTAAAAGGATGATTGGTTTGAGTCAAAGTACTTACATTGACAAAGTTCTTAGAAGATTTAAGATGGGAAATTCTAAGAGAGGAAACTTGCAATGGGTCATGGTGTTACTCTTAGCAAGACTCAATGTCCTAAGACAACTGGTGAGCGAAAGAGAATGAATGAGATTCCATATGCTTCGGTTATTGAATCTATCATGTATGCCATAATTTGTACTAGACCTGATGTCTAGTATGCTCTAAGCATGACGAGTAGATACCAATCTGATCCTGGTAAAAACCATTGGATGGCAGTTAAGACGATCCTTAAGTACTTAAGAAGGACTAAGGATGCGTTCTTGGTCTTTGGAGGGATGGAAGATGATCTTGTTGTAAAGGGTTACACAGATGCAAGCTTCAAAACTGACAAAGATGATTTTAGATCGTAATCGGGGTTTGTGTTTATGCTTAATGGAGGTGCGATTTGTTGGAAGAGTTCCAAGCAGAGTACCATAGTCGATTCTACAAATGAGGCCGAATATATAGCGGCATCCGATGCAGCTAAAGAGGCAGTTTGGATCAAGAAGTTCACTAGTGACTTAGAAATAGTTCCAAGTATCACTAATCTGATGAAGCTTTATTGTGACAATAATGGTGCCATTGCCCAAGCAAAGGAACCAAGGTCACATCAACGATCCAAACACATACTTAGGCGTTTCCACGCACCTAATTCGAGAATTCATAGATAGAGAAGACATTAAGATATGCAAAGTATCAACCGACGATAACATAGGGGATCAGCTTACAAATCCCCTCACACAAGCTAAGCATGATGGTCATGTTAGGTCCATGGGTATATGATACATAGGAGATTGGGCCTAGTGCAAGTGGAAGATTGTTGGTGTTATGCCCTAGGCTTATAACTATTTTGACTCATAGTTAATACCGTTATGTAATCGTCTTTACCATTTATAATAGAGAATGTTTATTTTGATTATTATATGTTTTACATGTTTATTATAATAATCTGTGTCCCTAGTTATTGTGAATAACTAGTATAAGTTGGTAATGGATAATCATAGAGATGATTATATACATGGGGATACACATTACGCTTATGGGTACTTGTTAGAGAACAAGGTACTGGACTAACCCACCTATGAGATTTTTGTCATGGTCTATGGTCATATATGTCAAAATTAAATTTCATGGTAGTCGTGTCATTAGAATCCTTAGTAACTGAGATTATCATCGTCTTTCACATGATGAACATTATGTTTGATGTAGTCTAACACTATCTTTAATAGGATAGCAATAAGGGCTATGTTGGCATGACCGGATTCTCATAAGGAAGAATGATAAGTCAAGAAGGGATTTGTCCCTCGTAAAGAGAGATGTTTGTTTGGGCCCCTCGATGAATAGTGTTGATGAAATGTATAGCCATACTCAAGAGATTTGATAGAGATCAAATGCACTTGGATTATCAACAAATTCGAAATCGAGAAAGCATTGAACAATATAAGTTGACGTGGACCATGACTTATGTTCAATATGACATCGTGAGACAAAGGGATAATGACAATGATCTATCAAGGAATCAAGCTTTGATGTTATACTTAATTGGGCAGATATAATGGCTTGCTAGAGACCACTTATATCTTGTGAGGATCAATGTTTCGACTCACTACCAACATAAATATAATTCCTATAGGGTCACACACAAAGAACGGATTGAAAATTACTAAAATCTGGAAAATCAGAAGGGCTTGAAATAGCCCGGATCCGAGAGGCAGCGACGGACCGCGCCCCGGCATCTTGCATTCGTGTCCCCCGCCTCGCAGCGGTTTCGTTTCGTTGGTTGTGTCTCGCCGTTTGTTTTCGCATTTGTAGAGTCGCCACGCCGTTTTTATTAAGCCCAAAACATTGAAAAAGGGCATCAATTTAAAGATAATTTTAAACTGTTTTTGTGTGATGAGATTTTGAGTTCGGAGGTCAGATGACTCCTCGGGAAGAGAATATTAGAATATTAGAGCTCACCCGAATCGCCTCGTAAAACGAGTCTTTCGGATACCCCTAATATCCTTTAAATGTTGTGTGTGTGTGTGTGCTTTTAAAAATGCATGCTGTATCGGATGTCTACATTGTATGCTATGTATGGAAATGTATTGAAATAGTAATGGAAGGAAGCCTTACCAATGTTGGTTCGTGTCTGTCTTCCGCTGAGGAATAGTGTTTGGGGTCGGAGTAGCGTTCCGGTACGGATCGGGATTGCTTCGGGAAGGGCCGGTTGTCTGCGGACAGAGTTTCGGCGTGAGTTGATGTTGCAGGCTGCATTCGGGCAGAGGTTCGGTGTGTGTGGGGATCGTCGGGATCACTCGGGCAGAGGTTCGGCGTGCGTTGGGGTGGCCGGAGTCACTCGGACAGAGTTTCGGCGTAGTTTGGGATCGTCGGTTTGACTCGGAAAGAGCCGGGACACCGTGGAAAGACCAGGCAAGGCCTCGGAGTACCACGAGGGGCCTCAGAGTACCTCGAGAGTGCCTCGGGGCAGCGCGGGAGCGTCTCGGGAGCGCTCGGAGAGGCTTCGGAGCACCACGAGGGGGCTCGGAAGGCCTCGGAAGGATCCGAAAGGGGCCGGGAATGCCTCGGAAGGACTTAGAGGGGAAGCCAGAAGGCCTAGGGAGGAAGAGAGAAGTGGGAGGTGTGTGAAAATGAGGAGGGGGAGCCCTCTATTTATAGTGCCAGATTAGGTGCAAGAAGGTCCGTACGGACCTCCCTGGTAATCCAGACTTTTGGTTTTCCTCGATTTGAGGGAATCTGTGATGATGGAGGAATATTTGCAACTATGATGTTCCCTGTGCAATAAGGTCCGTACGGACCAAGTTGATATGCAAAGAGGTTCGTACGGACCAACTCTGCAGGGAGGTAATTATTTTCCCCGGGATTTGAGGGAATATTGTGGACTTTAAGAAGATTCAGTAATTATTAAAGCAAAGAGGTCCGTACGGACCATTATTGCTTTTCCAATTTCCTGAAAATTCCCAAAAGGTCCTTTTGTCCCTTTTTATCCCAGAAAGGCTCCTCCCTTGGTTTGGCTGGGGGTTTTGAGTGCTAGGGGTCGTCGAGACTGCGTTGATGAGTCTGCGATGTTTCCCGTGTGTGATCCAGATTGGGGTACTTACAGAAGCCCCTCGACGACGTCACTTATGAAAGAAGTGGGGTCGCCGATAAGATAAGAGTCCTAATCTGGATCGCGTGCTGGGAGATAATGTGACCGGGGAGGTCAGTGTGAGGACGTGGTGGTGTCCTATTGTGTGACCGTTTAGGTCAGTAAATTTGGACCTGTGATAGGATTCCTACGTATCCACAGCGGGAATCAAGCACAGTCGTAGTTCGAGTGTGGGGTGAGTGTTTTGTGAATGCGGGCGTGGTGGTGCCACGAAGTGTCGTGTGACCGCCGAGGTCGGTGGTAAGGACGTGGTGGTGTCTGGGTGACCGCATAGGTCGATGGGCTGGACCACTGTGATAGGATTCCTACGTATCCTGGCGAGAATCAAGCCCGATCGTAGTTCGAGTGTGGGGTGAGTGTTTTGTGAATGCGGGCGTGGTGGTGCCACTGAAGTGTCGTGTGACCGCCGAGGTCGGTGGTAGGACGTGGTGGTGTCTGGGTGACCGCATAGGTCGATGGCTGGACCTGTGATAGGATTCCTACGTATCCTGGCGGGAATCAAGCACAGTCGTAGTTCGGAGGTCGTGAAATCGTGAGTGCGGGCGTGGTGGTGCCACTGAAGTGTTGTGTGACCGTCGAGGTCGGTGGTAGACGTGGTGGTGTCTGAAATGTGGTGACCGCCGAGGTCAATTGTGAGGACGTGGTGGTGTCTGGGATGGAAATTTTACGATTTTCCTAATCGGGTGGTTTAAGGCCTTCCAGGCGGGAGATAGTGATTTGGGAGATTTATACGGTCTTCGGACCGAGTGGTTTAAAGCTGGCCGGGAGATAGTTGTGAGGACTTGAATCGTCTTCGATTGCGGTTGCGCCATGTTTGAGGACTTTGAATCGTCTTACGGGCGAGGTTTGATGTCATGCGTGAGGACTTTGAATCGTCTTCTAGCCGCGATTGATGTTATGCGCGAGACTTTGAATCGTCTTCTAGCCGCGATTGATGTTATGCGCGAGACTTTGAATCGTCTTCGGCGCATGATTGATGTTATGCGCGAGGACTTTGAATCGTCTTCTAGCCGCGATTGATGTTATGCGCGAGGACTTTGAATCGTCTTCTAGCCGCGATTGATGTTATGCGCGAGGACTTTGAATCGTCTTCTAGCCTTGATTGATGTTATGCGCGAGGACTTTGAATCGTCTTCTAGCCGCGATTGATGTTATGCGCGAGGACTTTGAATCGTCTTCTAGCCGCGATTGATGTTATGCGCGAGGACTTTGAATCGTCTTCTAGCCGCTTGATTGATGTTATGCGCGAGGACTTTGAATCGTCTTCTAGCCAGATTGATGTTATGCGCGTGGACTTTGAATCGTCTTCTAGCCGCAGTTGTGGAGGCATGGCTGCCTTGTGCTTTTATTGCGAGAGGCGTAGATGCCTTTGTGTTTTTGCATGTTGAGTAGAAGGTTGGTCTTACGATGATTGCCGGTGCTTGCGTGGCCGTTGAAGTGGGCAAGGATGACGGCCGGTGATTGCTTCACCATTTGGCATTTTGGAGGCGCTTCGTGCCTTGGGACTTGTACTCGGAGGTGTTGGCTCCTTCTTGTGCTTGTTTTGCCGTTGAGTGGGCAAGGATGATGGTCGGTCTTTGAGGATATGCGGTCTTGTATGACTTCCACTTTGACTTGTTGGGGAGGAGCTCGGGCTTACTTTGATGGCCGGTGCTTGCGTTGCCGTTGAAGTAGGCTAGGTTCGGGCTTACTGGCTGCCGGTGCTTGAATTGCTTTGAGGATGCATGACCTTGTAGGGGCCCTTTTACATTGGGAAGATGACTTCGGACCTCTTTTGAGGGCCAGTGGTTGAGTTGTCGTTGAGCGTTTTGGAGGCGTCTTGTGCCTTGATATTCGTGCTGGGAGGTGTTGGCTCCTTCTTGAATTGCCGTCGGGCGTTTTGGAGGCGTCTCGTGCCTTGATATTCGTACTGGGAGGTGTTGGCTCCTTCTTGAATTGCCGTCGGGCGTTTTGGAGGCGTCTCGTGCCTTGATATTAAATCTTGGGAGGTGTTGGTTCCTTCTTGAGTCGCCGTTGAGTGGGCGAGGACCGGTCTTACGTTGACGGCCGGGGATTGAATTGCCGTTGAAGTGGGCGAAGACCGGTCTTACGTTGACGGCCGGGGATTGAATTGCCGTTGAAGTGGGCGAAGACCGGTCTTACGTTGACGGCCGGGGATTGAATTGCCGTTGAAGTGGGCGAAGACCGGTCTTACGTTGACGGCCGGTGGTTGAATTGCCGTTGAAGTGGGCGAAGACCGGTCTTACGTTGACGGCCGGGGATTGAATTGCCGTTGAAGTGGGCGAAGACCGGTCTTACGTTGACGGCCGGGGATTGAATTGCCGTTGAAGTGGGTGAAGACCGGTCTTACGTTGACGGCCGGGGATTGAATTGCCGTTGGAGTGGGCGAGGACCGGTCTTACGTTGACGGCCGGTGGTTGAATTGAAGGGTTAGGGACCATTACACTTGGATTTCTTGAAAAGGCCTTAGGACGGCCGAGGGCAAAGATTATAAGGGCGGGGAAAGTAATTTGGCCACCCCTTGCAAAGAGGTCCGTACGGACCAACCTGGCTGCAAAGAGGTCCGTACGGACCAAGTTGGTTTTTTACAGTTCCCAGGTTTTGACCGGGTTTAAATGCCGAGCCCTTCCCCATTCCTTCTTCTTCAGTGCGTGAATCCGAGAGAGAGAGAGAAAAACCTCCATTGTTAACCAAAATCCTCCATTTTTCGCTTGAATCGCTTGCAATGGTGGAAGGATCTCGAAGGAGTCGTCGACAACGCTTGATCAAGAAGTGGTCGAGCAAAGGATGGAGCTCCAAAGAAATTGGATTTCGTTTGTTCCATCTTCGAAGAACCCGGATGTCTTGTATCCGAATCCGGAGGTGCACAATCGTCGCTCTATGAACGTCGGGGAGGTAAGAAATCCGTTCCGTTTTGATTCCCTGCTCGAATTTTTGAATGCTAGAACTAGGTTTTAGTTTTTCGCATTTTTGAATTTTTGTTATTTTTTATGCCTTTTGCGAAATTCTTGATGAATTGTTGAAAATGGACATGTAAAAATTGTGGGTATGTGTATTTTGTGCAGAAATGTGTAGATTAGCTTTTATTTGTGAAAATAAAGTGCCTCTCTAATGAAATGCATGCTTTGGTGTTTTGTACCGTATGCTATTTATGTATGTACATTATGAGAAAAGTTTGTCGTGTAGTGACAATTTTTGTGAAAAAATGTGACATGTGCCGTGTTTTGTGCGGGTTTTGTCTGAAAGTGTGTACCGTGTAGGGACGGATTTTTTTTTTTTTTTTTGAAAAATGTGTTATGCATATGTGTCGTGCCGTGTGTGCCATGTTTTTGGGTGACGGACTTTGTGGGGAAAATATGTGCAATATGTGGCTTTTTTTTTTCTGACGGGTTATTTTCATGGCTTTCCGTGTTGGGACGGACTTTTTTGAAAATGTGTCGTGTAGGGCTTAATCCCTTTTTTTGAGAAAATGTGTACAGTGTGTGCCGTGTTTTGTGACGGACTGCATGGGAAAAATTATATGTATAATGTATGTGAAAATTATGTGCGACATGTGCCGTGTTTTGTGACGGGATATATGTGAAAAATATGTGCAATGTGTGCCGTGTTTTGTGACGGGTTATATGTGAAAAATATGTGCAATGTGTGTCGTGTTTTGTGACGGGTTATTTTCATGGCTTTCCGTGTTGGGACGGACTTTTGTGCCTTTTGTTTTGTATTAAGTACTGTGATTGACGTACCTTTCTTTGTGTTTACTGCGGGATGCGGGAGCTTATGGCAGGAAGGCCAAGAGGATGAAGACTTCGGGGATCGCTCGAGGCATTGTTGGCTGTGGCGGCGGATGCCCGATATTTCCGTGGATGGTAGGCCGAGTCTCGGGAGGCTGGTCTACGCTTACGGCACAGGGGTGTTTGTAGAGAACTGGCCGGAGTTTCGATACGAGGAAGAACAAGAGCGTCTTCCTTGGCCTTTCCAGTATTGGTGGGATACCACCCACACCTTCCATACGAGTGGGGAGAGGTGACGGTGGCCGGCCGACTTTGCTTTGCGATCACGGCTTTCCTTCAAAGGAGGGCCGGTGCGGTGGAGAGATATGATCTCCGATGTTGTGTTGACCGAGGCTGCTGGGCTTTGAGCCTCGTCCTCGCGAGGGCACAGGGATCTTTGTATAGCGATGTGGAGCTGAGGATCACGGCCGGTATTGGGGCCTATGTCCGGGTACCGGCCAGGTGACGACGGAGCGGCGCGCGCTCCTTTTTGTGGTATGCACTCTCAGAGACTTTGTTCTCGAACCACGCTCTGCGGCTCCCTTTGCTCTGTTGGAGAGCTTGATTGATCTGGATAGAGTTTGTGACATCGCTTGGGGCGAGCGGGATTGGCCGAGCTCTACTTTTCCTTGGACCGGTTTAGCCGAGTGTGGCCGATTCATTGGCCTTTGTTTGACTTCGCTTTGGAGGTATGAGTTTATTCTTGTTTTGATTTAGCAACTTGTCGCTTCTCCGTTTTCTTTTGCCTTGAGCCTTTCTGTTTTTGTCACGAGGTGTGGTTCTATGAGGTTTTTCGGTGTTTCCCGTGGGATAGAGATCACAGGCTTTGCGTATCCTGCTATCTTTGGTGGGCTCGTACGGCGAGGAAGAGGAGGACCGCGGGGAAGCTCACCATCGCCTACGGGGATGTGCGGGAAGCGTCTGGAGAGGGGTAGCCGGAGGGGTTTGTTTTGTTCCCGTGGGCTCGGTATGAGGGTGATGAGTTCGAGGGCTCCCAGGAGGTGACGCCGCGACGGAAGATCTTGCGGGGCGACTGCGGCGTCATGTACACAGGGAGGCGGGTCTTACGGCGGCATGGCCCGGTGTGCTTCCCGTGGCTCAGGGACCCTCCCTTTGGGATGCTTGATTCCGGGACATGGATGTGCTTGACTTTGAGAGAGGTACCTTGGCGGTGTGGGCGCCGAGGAGTTCATCTTGTATGGAGAGGAGTACGGGGCCTTCGTGAGAGGAAGGCCGAGGACGCCGCAGTGCGGCGAGGAGAGAGAGGGCCGCGAGCTCCCAGAGGTTCCGATGCGGGGCCGGATTTCACATATGTCCGTGGGGACGGGTCGAGGCGGAGGTGTCTCATGCCGTTTACGGCGAGCTCTGCTGCATGCAGTGGATCCCGACAGATCGGTGAGTGTCTTGACTCTTTTCCATCTTGGCATCTTTTACGCATTTTCTCTTTTTGTTGTCGAGTGTAACTGTATTCTTTGGCGTTTCCTTGGCGCACTTGCTTGCGAGTCCGGGGAGAGCCTATGATATCTTTGACTCGCCGTTACGTGGCGATGAGGTCATTTGCGAAGAAGATGGCGTCGAAGATTTCTTGCCTGTCTTCGCGACGCGTGCCGGCGTACGAGCCTATGCCTTCGAGGCATTACGCAGACGTTCCTCCGCCTAGAGCCGAGCGGAGCCGCAGCGGGAGGGACCTTCGAGGGCGGCATAGTATGGATGCGGGACGTCTTCGGGAGCTCGGGCGCGGCCCTTTTATCAGTTCTTCCCTCCTCAGGATGCACAAGGCGAGGGTCCGTCAGAGCCTTCTTTCTTTGATCCTTTCGCCGGATTTGATCCTTCAGATTACTTTGAGTGGCAGCCTCTGGCGGGGGCTCGGTACTACGATGACGAGGATGTGGCGGGCGAGTTCACGGGGATGCCCGACTTCTCTCGGAGGACCTCGGCGAGATGATGATGATCTTGAAGAGTCGGATTAGGGTCCATTTGCTTTCCCTCTTTCCATATCTTCTCTTTTTTTGTTTAGCAACGAGACATTTGATATTCTGTAATAAAACACTCATATTTGCACGGCAAACAACATTTTATTTTAAGATGTAATGTCATTTTTGTGATTCGGGATTTGTCCTAGAAATGGTTGCTATTATTATTTTTATTTTGTGCATGCCACGTGAGTGAGAGTGCGTTTGTGGGTAGTGTATGTTCACGGGGATGGCTTTGGCCTTGTTTGGGCGATTTGGAGCAAGGTCTTGGCATTTGCGATGGCGCTTTGCTAGATGTGGTTGGCTGTGGAGAGGATATTGTCCCGTTAGTCTTTGGGGAGACTCTTCATGGTATCGACCGTCCGCGGCAGGGATCGTTTTATGAGAGGGGAAGCCCCGCTTTGCTCACCTTGTGGCTGCGAGAGAGACTTCGAGGCCATGCCAGAGGCTCCGACGTCGTTTAGCCGTGGTCATTTGCTCGGCGACCTCTTGTATTGGATATGGATCGGTCGCTTTGGGAGAGATGGATGGCACGGCTTGGTACGCATCGAGATCATTGGTGGGTTCCTTTGGGGGATTGAGACTAGGAGGATCTTGCGGGGAGGGGTCCTACGTTGTCGAGAATTCGGGTTTGTCTTGGTCCTCCTTCTATATTCCGTCGCTTGTTTCCGGCGGTTTGGGATGAAGCGAGGAGCCTTTGTTGGTGGGATGACCTTGCTGCTGCGGAGGTAGTTCCTCTTTGTATGGCGGCTTCAGGTGCCTTCTTGTATTTTACGAGGGTATGGAAGTATTCCGCTTTCCCTCTGTGGTACTCCTTAGACGTCGGGGAGCGTCGTATTGACGACTCGGCACGGCACGGTATGAGCGGCGTGTTGGGCGATCCCAAGTGGTCTTGGAGAGCGGGCGTGTAGCGGTTGCAGGACCGGTTGCCGTAGCGGCTATTGCCTTAGGAGTGCCGAAGCACAGTCGACCCTTTGGATGTGACGGGAGACACTTTGTTTGACTACGAGACTAGAGTTGACCGGCGACGGGGAGAGGTCCTCTTTGCGGACTCGCGGGGAGGAGATCCGAGGCCGAAGCACGGGCGAATGAAGCCACGAGAGCTCTTGGATTGTTTGACTCTACGGGGAGGACCCACGATCTCGGGCGAGAGACGCAGAGTTGGTTCACGTGGAGCGAAAGAAGACTCGCGGGGACGAGGGAAGAAAGGAAAGAATGGCGAGGGGACAAGCGCGAGACGGCGCGGAATGACCTCCTAGGTATCCATTCATTGCATTGCAAACACATTATTAGTTAAATGTATTAAAGTTTGTCTTTTAGCATGTTGTGAACTTGAGAGTAGACCGTGCTTGAACTCATCAAGAAATGTTGTAACCGTTAGTGATTTGTGATTTACTTTTAAAGCTTTGTCGAGACGCAAGATCTCTTGTTTGCCTTTGCTTTTGTTGTGCACTTTGTCGGCGTCCGTCCTTGGACTTTTACATTTGCATTTGCGGACTTGAAGCGATGCAGGCCATGACGGCAATCCCTTTTGCTTAGGCTTTGTGCTTGGGCGAGAGGTCGAGTGATCTCGACAAGTCGTTTTGACGGTCTTTTGCGGCTTCCTTGCCTCTTGTTGGCGTCGGGCTCTTGACCTCTTTTTGCGGCTTACGCTTGAGCTTCTTTTTTTGTGAGCCCTTGCTCGAGCTCTCTTTTTTATTTTTATTTTTTGTGAGCCCTTGCTCGAGCTCTCTTTTTTTGTGAGCCCTTGCTCGAGCTCTTTTTTTTTTTTTTGAAGCGCGTGAGGGCGAAGATAAGCCCCTGGCTTGGAAGCAGACATGAGTCAGTCGTTTGATGCTGAGTGACCCTCGGATGTCCTTTGATGTTGCCGCCGTCGTTTGACTTGGTCAAGGTGGCTGGCAGGGGCGTGTTTCTTGAAAAGTGCGTAGCTTGATGGAGGTCTTGATTGACATTCAAACTTTTGACTTTTTCTGTATTTTTAGACCGGACCAATTAAGGTTGTCTACGTTCCCCCGGACTAGAGGGCTCAGGTCTGCATAGTTCGACACTACATGGAGTGCCAAGAGATGCTTAGTTGTTCTTCTTCAGGCGAAGTATCTGCGAAGTTTGCTTCCGTTATTTGGATTCATGAAGGGATTGCCGTCTAGGTCTGTCGGCTTCATGGCGCCTCCGGAGAAGATCTTTTGAACCACGAAAGGGCCGATCCATATGGGTTCCCATTTTCCCAGTGGGTTGGTTCGAGTGAGAGGCTTTTCTTTGAGTACAAGGTCACCTTCACGATGTCTCGGGATTTGACTTTCTTGTCGAAAGCTCTAGGCATCCTGCTTTGATAGGCTCGGACGTGTTCCATGGCCTTTAGTCGTCGCTCGTCTAGCAGATCCAATTCGTCGTGTCGGCGAGCCATTCAACTTCGTTGATGTCATTTTCCAGAAAGACTCGGAGTGAGGGAATTTCTAGCTCGATGGGAAGGACTGCTTCCATCCCGTATGTCGGGGCAAATGGGGTTTCTCCCGTGGTCGTTCGACCGATGTGCGGTAGCCCCAAAGTGCAAGGTGCGGCTTCTCGGGCCAATCTCGTCCTCGGGTGGTCATTTTCGGATGATCCGTTCGAGGGTTTTGTTTGCTGCTTCCACGGCGCCGTTTGTTTGTGGCCGGTAGGGAGAAGATTTGTGGCGTGTGACCTTGAATTCAGCCAGCAATCTGTCGAATTCCCCTTCGAAGTGTGAACCATTGTCTGATATGACCTCATTTGGGATGCCGTATCGGCAGATGATGTTTTCCTTGAGGAAATGCGCGACCTTCTTGGAGGTGAGTACCTTGTAGGACTTGGCTTCGACCCATTTGGTGAAGTAGTCGATGGCTACTAAGATGAACTCGTGACCGTTGCTGCCTGGCGGAGCGATTTTCCCGATGACGTCAATTCCCCAAGTGGCAAAGGGCCAAGGTGTAGTCATGCAGTAGAGATCGTGGGGCGGCAGATGATTGAGGTTGGAGAACCGTTGGCACTTGTCGCAGCTTCGGACAAAGTGGATGCATCGCCTCCATGGAGATCCAAGAGTAGCCCATCCCGAGAATGATTTGCATCGGGGCTCTAGCGTTCATGTGGGGACCGCAAGCCCCATTGTGGACTTCGTTCATGAACTTGTTTGCTTCTTCTTGGGCGATGCGGCGTAGGAGTGGCCCATGGTAGCGTTTCTTGTATAGCATGTCCCCGAGGATGATTAAGTGAGAGGCGAGGCGTTTTAGGGCCATGATGCTCTTGGTTTTGACCCCTTCTGTGTGTGGGTCTTCCTTGTTCATGAAGGTGGTTTCCCCGCTCTTGAGGTATTGGAAAATCTTGGTTTATGCTGGAAATGGCGTCGGACTTGCGTCTCTTTGGCTCTTCAGCAGTCTTGCAAATCATTGTGATTAAAACCTTCTCGGCAGCTTGGGCCCGGTTTTTCTCTCGTTTGACAACATGCTTAAATGTTTGCTTGATGCATTTATTTAATTAATGTGTTTGCCTTTTGTATAGATGAATTGTTATTAACTTGTTTTGATTAGTTAATATCATCATTTGTTAAAGATGCAATGAAATGATACTCGGAAAGATCGAAGCATTCATTAAGAGCATACGGGAATACATTATTGGTAATGAGCTCGTAATCTTCTGGCGTGAGGCCATCAGATGACTCGATAGACTCAAATTCAAAGCTAATGGACTCGGGATGAGTTTTGACACTAGACTCTAGGACTCGAGGGGTCAGACCAAGTTGTTCGATTATGTCCTTTTTGGCCGGCGGTGGGTCCGGAGAAGGTGGCCCAGTTATTGAGTGGCAATGAGCTTGATAGGAGATGGGGCTTGAAAGGCTTTATGTCACCGTTCCCGATCATTGCTATCACAGAGTTATCAGAAACAAAATCGATTAGATCTGGCATCTCGATTTCTTCTTTGAAGAGCAGGTGGAGCAGTGGCTCGTCCCAAGCATCGTCTGCGGAGTCTTTGCTTTGTCTTGGGCATTACTAGCTCGAATGCAGACTCGTCCCGCTTGTTGAGGGCAGGAGTGTTGACAGAGAGTTTTTCGAGTTCTTCCGCCAAAGAGGGAGTTGTCCCGAACCAAAATTCGTTGTGAATAGTGGTGGTCATGGATCCCCGTAGAGGCGGTGTGTCGAGAAATGCTCTTCGGACGGGATTTGGCTTGAGGCCTCTGAATCTTGCCAGGTTCTGCTGGAGCTTGTCCATGGTTGTCGGCCAGCTTTGTTTGGCACTGATCAGCTCTGTTCCCTTTTCTGGATCTTCTTCCAAGTTGCCGGCCTTCTTTGTGAAGTACTTGGTCATGTCGAAGCTGTAAGGACGAAGATCGGAGATGGCGTGCAAGCCTCTTTTGTTATCTGCGGAGCATTTTCGTGCAGCTCGCTTGTCCTCCGCAATGTGTTCGGGAGTAGGAGAGTATCCTGTGCCGTGCAGGTATTCTGTTCTTTGATATTGATGATCCGTTGAGTGCCACGATGGCGTTTTCCCAAACCGAGCCCCGGGATGTAGTTCATGTGCTTCATCATTTTCATCGGGGAGGGATCTTGTCCCAAATCAAAGGCAGGTCTATGTGGCACACTTGGGCCTTTGGGCTTTCGATGGTGAACCCTGTTAGCATCATGCCATCATCGTCGGGTTTGATCTCTAAGACCGGGACGCCGTTTGTGTCGGTCCTTTCGTTGACTACGCTATCACCGTAGATGATGGTAAGATCTGTTCCTTGGACAAACTTTACGCACTGATGAAGAGTGGATGCCACCCCATTGATCTGGTGTAGCTAAGGGCGTCCCAAAATGGCAGTGAATGTGATCGGGATGTCGATGACTTGGAAATCCGTTGGGACCATTTGTTTTCCAAACCACGGGTTCAAGGTGGCTATTCCCAAGACCGGGCGGGATGTTGAGTCGTATGCCTTGATTGCTCGAGTCGAGGGCTTTAGATCGCTTGCTTTGATCCCTAGCAAATCCATCATTTTGGCGGGAAGGACGTTCATGGATGATCCCCCATCTACCAAGACCCGAGGGAGACGGCGCTCGTCCGGTTGAAATGTTATGTAGAGAGGCTCGTTATGGTCGCCCCAAATTTTGGAAGGTCGAGCTCGTGAAGGTGATGATATTGCCGTAATTAACGTTGCCAATCATCCGAACCGCTTCATCAGTGTCACCGTGATGGGAACCATGGTCCGGGCCGTGCTTTCTTCCAACTTGAGCTTGTGCGGGTAAGATGAAGTGAGTAAGGACCATAGTGAGATGTTAGCTGAGTGCGCTTGAGCCGTGTCAAGACAGGATCTTCACCTTTGGGTCCAAGATTTCACTTCTTTTGCATAGGGCCCCTTTTCGGTTCGTGGCTCTGTATGGCCGGCCTTTTGTCCGTCCGTGGAGGATTCACTGGGATTTGACCGGAACGTGTCGAACGTTCACCTCGGTCCTATGGTTTTGCTTGTCTCTCCTATTTCGTAGTGGGAGGAGCCCGATTGGCATAAGGCCGACCGCGCATTTCAATTCGTTCACCGTCATAGCCTTTTACCGAAGCATCAATAGTGGCTTTGAGATCTTCCCAAGACAGGGGTTGGATTATCCGGACCTTTGGGCCTTCGGTGGCGGTGCGAAGCTCGTCCCACTGATCATGGAGCGACATTGCCATGGCCTTGTGCAGAGCTAGACTTCTGGAGTAGATGACATAGTAGTCAAACTTTCCCGAGGGTTCTCCAAGGGTTCCGACCGTGGGATCACCGGATTCGTACCTCTTTTTCGCTTTTGTTGAGAAGATAGCTTCTTCTTTCGTCGAGGACGGCCCTCGTTCATTGCATCCTGGAATTCCATTTCCGCACAAGCACTGCAATCGCAGACGTCCCACCAGATGTGTTCGTTGTTCGGCGGTGGTACCGGGACCTCGGGAGGCCGAGTGGGCAAGCTTTCCTCCGGAAGGTCTTGTGGACTTTCGTCATAACCGCATGGCTCGTACGAGGGTAACAGTTGACTTCCGGGAGACAATGAGAGATGTTAGAGGTCGTAGGAGCAGCCATGACTGGGAAGCCCTGTGTAGTTGGGTGGCTAATGTTCCGAAGTGGTGCATGGCACCTTCGATCCAGCTTGTTGCTCACCTTGACGTTTCTCAATAGCCATGAGGACCTCGCCAAACTTCTTCCAATGTTGGGAAATTTCTCGGGGGTAAGGTCCCGTTCTCATCGTTGTTATCCACCGACTTGGCCACGGGAATTGACGGACCGTCCCGGTGATAGAGTTGGGAAGGAGGTAGGACCTTGCTGTTTTGACACCGGGAGACGGGTTCCGGGTACTCTCGACCACTCTCTGTTAGCTGGAGGGGGTGATGGGTAAGGTTTAGACACAAGAATGGCCTAACGGGATAAAAGGGGGAAAGCTCACGTGGCATGCGGTTTCCGTTTCTTTCATTTTCTGATTTTTTTTTTGTTGTTTTAATTTACTTAAAACATGTTTTCTCAGAATCCTAGGTAGGTTGGAAAAGATTGCTCTTCTTTTTCGCAACTATGCTAGATCCTAGGTCAGTGGAGACCATCTGTGCGGCTATAAGCCCCTCGTTTTGCACCTGTATTTCGACATCCCAGGGTGGATAGCCCCGGGCGAGGGTCCTATAGGGCAAGTGGTTTCCACCGACCTAAAAGAAAAAATTGAACCTAAGGACCGAGCCTGTCATGTTCGTTTTGATGCGTTAGCCATGTGAATAGTGAACCAAGCCGGCCACTGAGTCAAGATCAGGTCAAGAGTTCGGCATGACCTCTCTTTACCTTGCTTGCGCAAGGGATCTGTGACGTTAGGCGTTGGCCGGTCATATTGTCATGGCTGCCGTATCAAAGGCGTGATGACATGGTGTCATGTGAGCATGGATGTATATCCTGGACGGAACATCGTTCGGGTGTAGCTTCGAAATCAAGATCGAGTCAAGATTTTAGCATGACCTTTCATCGCTTTGCTTGCGCAAGGGATCTTGAGTTCCGAGCCTTGACTCGAAAAATGGCCGGCATGGTATATGTATCCAGCCGTATGACACCTGACCGGGTAAAACCAACCGAGTCCGGACAGAGTGTGACTCAAGACTCAAACGTGCGAGTTGACGCTTGGCTAGGATGGGATGTTTGGAATGATCCCGTGCGCGTCCAAGAGGCCTAGGAAGACCAAACGGATGGCAACCGAGACCACTCCGGGTTGAGGGTTGTAGTGTGCGGTGTATCCGAGGCAAGAAGGTGCGCGTAGCGTGCGGTGTAACCGAGGCAAAGAAGTGAGTAGTGTGCGGTGTAACCGAGGCAGCAGTGCGAGTAGTGTGCGGTCTCTAAAATTCTTTTTCTGAGTAAAACAGAAGCTTTTGAAGAATTTTAAATGTATGCACAGATGTATATTGATGCATTTTTTTGTATTTTTTTTTTCGTAAAATAAAATAAAAAAAAGTAAAGCACGTGCACACACACACAACAGTTAAAGGAAGGGGTAAAATGAAAGTTTGACCCTCATCATTGTTTTAAAAATCTTTTGTTTTGTTTAAAAGTTTTTAAAACAAAATTTTCCCCAGTGGAGTCGCCAACTGAAATAGCCCGGATCCGAGAGGCAGCGACGGATCGCGCCCGGCATCCGGCATTCGTGTCCCGCCTCGCAGCGGTTTCGTTTCGTTGGTTGTGTCTCGCCGTTTGTTTTCGCATTTGTAGAGTCGCCACGCCGTTTTTATTAAGCCCAAAACATTGAAAAAGGGCATCAGTTTAAAGATAATTTTAAACTGTTTTTGTGTGATGAGATTTTGAGTTCGGAGGTCGATGACTCCTCGGGAAGAGAATATTAGAATATTAGTGCTCACTCCGAGTCGCCTCGTAAAACGAGTCTTTCGGATACCCCTAATATCCTTTAAATGTTGTGTGTGTGTGTGTGCTTTTAAAAATGCATCTTTGTATCGGATGTCTACATTGTATGCTATGTATGGAAATGTATTGAAATAGTAATGGAAGGAAGCCTTACCAATGTTGGTTCGTGTCTGTCTTCCGCCGAGGAATAGTGTTTGAGGTCGGAGTAGCGTTCGGCACGGATCGGGATTGCTTCGGGAAGGGCCGGTTGTACGCGGACGAGTTTTGGCATGAGTTGATGTTGCAGGCTGCGTTCGGGCAGAGGTTCGGTGTGCGTGGGGATCGTCGGGATCACTCGGGCAGAGGTTCGGCGTGCGTTAGGGTGGCCGGAGTCACTCGGGCAGAGTTTCGGCGTAGTTTGGGATCGTCGGTTTGACTCGGAAAGAGCCGGGACACCGTGGAAAGACCAGGCAAGGCCTCGGAGTACCACGAGGGGCCTCAGAGTACCTCGAGAGTGCCTCGGGGCAGCGCGGGAGCGTCTCGGGAGCGCTCGGAGAGGCTTCGGAGCACCACGAGGGGGCTCGGAAGGCCTCGGAAGGATCCGAAAGGGGCCGGGAATGCCTCGGAAGGACTTAGAGGGGAAGCCAGAAGGCCTAGGGAGGAAGAGAGAAGTGGGAGGTGTGTGAAAATGAGGAGGGGGAGCCCTCTATTTATAGTGCCAGATTAGGTGCAAGAAGGTCCGTACGGACCTCCCTGGTAATCCAGACTTTTGGTTTTCCTCGATTTGAGGGAATCTGTGATGATGGAGGAATATTTGCAATTATGATGTTCCTTTGTGCAGATAAGGTTAAAGTACGGACGAGTTGACATGCAAAGAGGGTCCGTACGGACCAACTCTGCAGGGAGGTAATCATTTTCCCCGGGATTTGAGGGAATATTGTGGACTTTAAGAAGATTCAGTAATTATTAAAGCAAAGAGGTCCGTACGGACCATTATTGCTTTTCCAATTTCCTGAAAATTCCCAAAAGGTCCTTTTGTCCCTTTTTATCCCAGAAAGGCTCCTCCCTTGGTTTGGCTGGGGGTTTTGAGTGCTAGGGGTCGTCGAGACTGCGTTGATGAGTCTGCGATGTTTCCCGTGTGTGATCCAGATTGGGGTACTTACAGGGCTGTAAATTTTGGATCTGTTGCACAGCCGTGGATGTTATACCGTACGCCCGTGCAAGAGTGATTGCACGGCCGTGCGTTGGAATCAGCACGCCCGTGCAAGAATAGTGGAGCGACTGTGCATGTTAAAGCGCACGGCTGTGCAAGGTGGCCACTCAGAATTAGGATTTCTGAAACAAGGTCCGATTTTGGCTTGAATTAGGGTTTTTCTTCCTTAAAGTTCAGAATATTTATAAAGTATAAATAGACCATTTGTCCTCAGCCAACATAGATGAAAATTAGGGTTTATGAAACACTAATTCATTGATTTTGATTACGAATCAAAGATCAAAACACCATTCCATATTAGCCATACACTACAAGAAAGCAGGTTATTTACAGCACTCATTTACGGCGAGTGATACGCGACCGCCGTATATATTAGTTATATACGGCGGCTGATACGCGTCCGCCGTATATATTATATATATACGGCGGTTGTGAAGACCGCCGTATATATATAATATATACGGCGGGTTAAGCCGCCGTAAATATGTTATGTACGTACATTTGGCATATACGTATATGAGATCGAAGTTATATATGGCGGTATATTAGTATCCGCCGTATATAGGTACTTATTCTCGGCGGTTGACACGCGTCCGCCGTAAATATTACACAATATTTACGACGGTGTACAATATCCGCCGTAAATGTTATTAAATACCGGGAAACTCAAATTTCCCTATTCAGTTTCGCGCTATCTCTGTATCTCTGTCTCTCTTTCTCTCCTCTATAGCTAGGGCACGAATTTTCGACGCCGGTGAACAGAGTGAACAACGAATCGCGGTATAGCGTGTTTACTTTTAATTTTTGGTTTTGTTGTTCTTGGTGTGGTGGATTATTGAACATCGACCTTCTATTTCTCTCTCTCTCTCTCTCCTCCGGCCCGGGGAAATTGAGCGTTGATTTCTTTGATCAGCAACAATCGGGTATACATTTCTTTCCCTTTCTAATTTACTTTTAATTTACGGGTTTTTTTGTTCTTGGTGTTGTGAGTTGTTGTTCTTTGTTCTTGTTGTTGTTGTTGGTATTCTTTATTCTTGTTGTTGTTGTTCTTTATTCTTTGTAATTTACAGTACATTGATATGATATTTTGAAATGGAAACCCGCATATTTGAGATAATGATTTGGAAAATCTACTTCTTTGTAGGCTCTCTCTTTCTTCTAAGTTTGCTCCTTTGTTTAGTTCGATTGTGTATAAACAACCTCCCTCTATATGTTATTTTCATATTTCATGACAACAATGCTAATGTTTTCAAGTAATAGTAGGGAAAGTGAATTATATAGGGCTGGATGGAAAAAAAATAGGCTTATTTACGGCGAAACCCTTCATCCGCCGTAAATAGTGACCTCGACGACTCGTGCCCAAAGGGGGGACGAGGGAACCTGGGAGGGGTGCAACTGGGACGACTCGTGCCCTGGTGGACGACTCGTCTCTAACAAGTCATTTACGGCGGAACCCTGCATCCGCCGTATAAAAGCGTCATGGACGACTGCGTCCCCGAAAGGGGGGACGAGGGAATGCAGGGGTGCGGTGGAACGACTCGTGATATATTGGACGACTCGTCTCTTATTTACGGTGGTTACATTACCTACCGCCGTATAAAGCTTCCTCAAATACACCAGTTATATACATACGGTATATGTATTTCATTTATATACGGCGGTCCATAAAGCTGCCGTATTTGTACTCATTTTATATACGGCGGTGGTATTTCCGCCGTATATGTTATTTACGGTGGGATATCCGCCATAAATACTATATACGGCGATGTTTTATACAATGGACTATATACGGCGGACAATCCACCGTAAATAACATATACGGCGGGGCGCGTTTTATATACGGTGGTTAAAATCCGCCGTATATAAGCCTTTTTCTTGTAGTGATAGATTGTTGAAAAGAGCATCAACAATAGAGGATCATCTAGCAATCCTACAAGATATAGACCTTGGTTCGTTCGCGTGTGGATTACCAATAGAGGGTGATTGATTTATCACTTAAAGCTTGAAGACCTAACATTGTTGATTCATCACAAGGAAGAACAAGGAGAAGATAAAAGTTTCGTCTACGATTCAAATTGGATTACGAATACGTGTACGAAAGACAAAGCGCAACAAAGGTTAGTAAATCTATATTCATAATTCTAATCTATTCATATTATACGGATTCATGGCTAGGGTTTTTGTGATTTATGCTAAGTCTTCTCGTGCATGTTACCCCAAAAACCCAACACGTACCTTCTGCATTCGGAGAGAATATAGTCTCTCCTTCATATATATTGGTTAAATGTACAATCACACATGAGGCCCGGTTGACATAGGTTTAGGCTGCCCGGAGATTGGTCATACAATGAGCTTTCACACGCTTGTTGGTCGATGATCGTGTCAAATACATATCTTCCAACGCAATCCACAAAGCACCTCAGAATCGGTATACGGAATATCCGTGGAACAACATCATCTAGACACCTTATGATTTTAGAGTGGACCCTCTCATCTATCGCGATCCGATATGCCTCTTCCTTCTCTTTTACATTCTTCGCTTTCTCCGAACCTTTTGCTGTTGTAGTCGCGATAGCACCAGTGGGAACGGCTTCTGATTTGCCCTTTGGATCCTGACGATCCCCGATTGTAGTAGCCACTGGAGCCCACAAGCCCTTGTCTCTCAACAAGGCTTTTATCTTGATTTTCACATTAGCAAAACAATTCGTACCATTAAACTTGTCGGCCAGGTGATTAAATTACGATCCCATCTTCTTGCAAATGGAACAATCCTAGACCTTTCTCGGCTCGACAGACTCTAATACCATTTGTTAGAACATAGTATATCTAGAAGATATAAACAAGCAGCAATCATACAACACAAGAGTATACATGATTCACCAACTTAGCTACGTTCATGGGGAGAGGGAGAGAATATTATTATCTTCCAAAAATCAACCGATTACAATCTCTAATCTAATGCACGAACTCTTGACAAATAATTCACAGCTGTGCAAATCCTAGATCTAAAGATACAGATGAGCAAAAGGAACTACAAACATGGCTGGGGGTATGCTCTATTTATATGCCCTACTTCTAACCCTGTAGGGTTTTCAACCCTAAATCAATTTCTGCCACTGATAGGCCTCTTCCGGACTAGGGGCGCGATCGCCCCATGGTAGGGCGCGATCGCTTCCTTTTGGCAGAAACTAGGCGCGGTCGCGCACCTTTATACGCGCAATCACTCCCTTTGTCCAGTAACTTGGCGTGGTCGCGCCCTGCTCTTTGCGCGGTCGCTCCCCCTTGGCTGTGTCAGGAATTTCGAATTTACTTGTTTAATCCCCTAATTTAGATGTTTCCAACATAGATGACTCCAAACACTACAACTATAATATAAGTTACAAGAAATACAAAAATAGAAAAATAAAAAAAATTTAACTTTCATTGAAATCTTATATGCAACGTCCAAAATTACAAAAGTAAAATATTAAACGGAAATGGAGTGAGTAGTATTGATTTTCATTGAAATTTGTCAAGAAAAAATTAGATAAGATGTGTGTGGTTGTACATACTAGCATTTGAGACTTGGTGAGTTGGTGGTGATGTCCAAGTGTTTTTTGGTGTTTTTTGGTGTTTTTTGCCTTTTATTAATTTTAGGGTGTCAGAAGTTTCTTTGTATTTAATTATAGGCTTTTAGGTTTACTTTCTAGGTTGCCAATGGTCTAAAGAAATTTAATAACATTTTGGTAGGGTACATTAAGCACTATTATTGAGTGTATGAGTAAGTTTAGAAGACTAAAAATATAGGTGCGCGTGCCACACACAAGCAAAACACCAACTTTATTTATTTAAATAATTGTGTTTTTTTATTGAATGCGACAAAGTCCAAAAGTTTGATTTGATTGTACTACCACTCACTCTAATCCACCAATCTTGTTGCTCCCTCCATTTTCATCACTACTGAAAATAACTAACAATTATACTACTTTTAAAGGTTTTATCATTAATAATTGATTAATTTAATGAGATTTAATTGATTAAGAAAATCAATGACTGTTATTTTGGGACCGGAAAAAAGAAAATATTCATATCTTTCTAAACAAGGTCTTCATTCAGGTGAAAATATTTTTTAGGGTAGTTTCGTGAAGGTGCAAGTAAATCAAAACCTTAAGAAATACTCCCTCCGTTTCAATCTAAATGTTCAAAAATGGGTTTGGTGCGGGAATTAAGATATGTGAGGTAGGAAAGAGAAAAAGTGATGTAGAAAAGAGAAAAAGTTTAAATGTTGTGAGTATAAAAAATTAAATAGGAGAGAGAATGAGTGGGAGGAATAGTTAGGAGAGAGAATGTTGTGAGTGTAAAAGTAAAGTAGGAGAGGGAATGAGTGGGTGGAATAGTGAAAAAAACTTTCCTTTTTTTAAAATGAGACATTTTAAATGGGACGTCCAAAATGAAAAGTTGAGATATTTAGATTGGGACGGAGGGAGTATGATACTCCTAATTTATTACCAGATTGACTTATCAACATGTTACAATATTAAGAGATATTCAGAAAAAAGGTATTTAGTTATTTAAATTTGTATTGAGCTAATTTAGCACAGTTATCTTATTTAGAATATTTATAATTAAAATTATATTTCCTATTATAATAACGAGAATTGTTAGAATCCTAATAATATGATTAATACTCATATAATTTGTGTATAAATATGAGTTCTCTAGTTTATGTAAATTTTGATATGAAAATAATAAATAATATATTTTGGCTCTCCATATTTTAACATGGCATCAAATCAAGTTTCGATATTAAAACCCTCTATAGTTTGTTTAAAATAAAAATAAAATATGGTCATGTATTTTCGTGGTGATCAACTGGTTAGTTCAGGCAATTTGAAATCAGTCTGATGGTGTATTCAGTACATGGAATATTCACGAAAAGCACGTTAATCCATATAATCTTATACAAGATTAGTGTTAGTTCACTCTAAAAACGTGATTTAGTGGTAGTCAGTCTAAAAACGTGATTAGTGATAGCCCAATTAAACACGTGAGTTCACTATAAAAATGTGATTAGTGGTAACCCACTATAAAAACGTTAATTAGTGGTAGCCTACTTTAAAAATGATGATTAAGTGTTGTTAATTATAAAAACGATGATTAAGTGTCGTTAACTATAAAAACGAAGATTGAAGAAAAAAGACATGTGAATGCACAAGTTATACACGAAACTGAAGAAAAGAAGACATGATTCGGATGACTGATCAGATATTGGAACAACATGTTACAAAATCAAATTTTTGCTGAAAATATGTGTTATAGATGTTTCAACTTGAGGGAAAATAATGCATAGTATATTGGAATAACGAGAATTGTTAAAATTCTAATAAAATTAGAACTTATATTATTATTTACTTTTTTCAATTTTAATTTCTTTTTGGCAAGTTGAAAATATGCGTTATAGATGTTTCAATTTGAGGAAAAATAATGCATAGTATATTGGAATAACGAGAATTGTTAAAATCCTAATAAAATTAGAACTTATATTCGTGTATAAATATAAGTTCTCTAGTACTCCCTCCGTTTCAGCCCAATTGATACTAAATTTTTGGGCACACAGATTAAGAAAAAGTAAGAAAGAGAAAAAGTGAAAGAAAATGTTGTGAGTATGAAAAATTAAATAGGAGAGAGAATGAGCGGAAGAAATATTGATTTGATTGGTGTTGTGAGTGTAAAAGTAAAATAGGAGAGAGAATGAGTGGGGAAAATAGTAAAAATTCACTTCCATTTTAGACAGTATCAATTGGGCTGGAACGGACCAAAAATAAATAAGTATCAATTGGACTGGGACGAAGGAAGTATATGTTAATTTTGAAACAAATATAATATACTCCCTCCGTCCCGCTAGAAGTGCCACCCTTTTAAGGGTGACACGGAAATTAAGGAAAAGTGTGGGAAGAAAAAATGTTGTGAGTGTAATTTGAAAATAGGAGAGAGAATTAGTGGAGGAAATAGTGAATTTAAAAAGTGTTGTGACTTGTGAGTGTAGAGGAGAGAGAATTAGTGGAGGGAATAGTGGATGGGATAATAGAATATTAATAAAACATTTCCTTTTTAGGAAAGTTGACGCTTCAAACGAAACGCCATTTTGGATAAAAAGTGACACTTCTAGCGGGACGGAGGGAGTATAATATATTTTGGCTCTCCATATTTTAACACAACCCTTTATAAACGTGTTTTATTTATTTCTACTTTAATTTTATCTTTATAAATGAACAATACAAGTATTATTTTTTCTAAAAATGCAACACTTATTTTGTAATTTTTTTTTTTTGAAATTATGGATGTGAAAATAGAATGAATATAATATTAAAAGGGTCTCTTTATTTAAGATACAAATGATGGTATTTATTACCTTGATCTAAAAATTACTCCCTACCTTTTCATTTAAGAAAAACTTTACGTAGTGAAAATGTATAAATATCATTCTATACACTTTTAAATTTTAGTTTTTCAAGTTTATAATGAAAAATGAAAAAAAAAAAACTGGTGAAAAATATTTATGAATTATGTTAATTATTTAAAAATAGATATATTTTTAGATAAAAAAATTAAAAAATATACATTTATTTTAAAACGTAATGAGTAAATAATGACCCGCGAACTATAAGCAATATGATATGGAGAATTGTTCTTTGAAGATAAGAATTTGATGTAGCGCTACGGAAGCAAATAAGAAGGATAAAATGGATAGATACTATTAGTATTTTGTCGCAACAATATCGGAAAAATAGTTTTGAATAACCTATTGATTCAACGAATACTATGAAATCGGCATCAAAAGGACAAACTCACTTTTGAAAAATATAGAGACCCGCTCAATATCAAAATATTATTAATCAAGACTAATTTTCAGAACTAAAATTAACTTGCATTTTATAGAATTGCTAAGACTTGAAAATCAAAGTAAAACACTTCCAAAAATAATCATAACATATATGGTAACTTATAGACCATTAATTTATCAAAATAAAGTAATAATATACTTCTAATACTGAAAATACTAACCAACTAATACTTAAATCCGAAAATAATAATAAAATAACAAATAATTAAAATAAAACACATATTTATCCCTAAATTCATCTTCATCATTGTATAGAGATAAGTTTAATTTTAGTTTTTTTTAAATAATTTTTTTATGTAATTTTCATATCTTTATTTAATTAGGTGATAATTTCATGTTTGAAGTAGATTTAGGCAATATTTTGTGATTTTATAATTGATTTAGGTTCATATATAAATTATGCTTAATTCTATAAGGATTTGACTTGTTTTTCGAATCGTAGAAGTTTTATAAAAATAGGGTATCATGTAACTCTGAAAATTAGTTGAATACTATTGAATTTGATAATTGAGCGTTGTTTCTTTATTTCCTAAAAGTGATTATATTTTTTGAATGCCAATTTTAGGTAATCGCGCGCGATTCAACGAAATTCGAAGAATTTTCACCGACAATCATGCACGATTCATTGATATTATCTTTTATTCGCTTTTGCTTTGCCTAAATAAGTTGGTATCAGAGCATGAAGTGTTTTGATTGAGATATTCGTTTATTTATTTTCTCTCCTTATATTAAAAAAGAGAGAGAGAGAGAGAGAGAGAGAAGATATTTGATCTCGCATGACCTTTCTTCGAATCTTCAAATGTGGATGTTCTTATCGAATGGTCAAAACCTCTGATGTATAATAAGTGTGATTGCGAAAATTGTCAATTTGACATTATCTCCAACCTTTTACGCATTTCACAATTTATAGTTGATCGGTATAAAACACGGATCTATGATGAATAAATTGTTATTCATCAGTGTAACGATCCATTTGATATTTCCCAATCGAAGACATTTTTTTCTAGCTATATAAAAAATTTGTTACTCCATGAATTCATTCTGTTGCGCAGGGCAAATTGGATGAATATATGTTATCATCCGAGTGTACAAGTTCAAGGTTCGTTAAGGATTTGAAATTTGTCAGATTCATATGATATCAGATCTGAGTGTACATGTTCTTTTTGCACTATTACAGATTCGAGTACGAATCCAAATTCAGTGACAAATTTTTTGAAGTAAGGGAGAATGATGAAGATCATTATAGGGATAAGTTTAAGGTGCAATAGCATTTTGGTAACCTAAGTTTTTACAAAAATTGCAATTGGTTATCGAATTTCTCAATGCTGCATTTCGATTCTTCAATTTAGTGAACCAGAGCAATGTAATGTAAAAATGGATGGTCAGTTAAAAAATTAACGAAATGGGTGACATGTGCTACACACGTGACATTTTAAGGGCTACAAAGATATTTTGCTAAGACATTTAACAAAACTAAGAAAGTTAACAAAAAGCAATTCAACTTTGTCCATATTTATTAAAAAAAACTAACGAGGTCTATAACCCCACTAACCATCACCACCGTCTCCAACACCAACAGTCCAACAACACAACCGCCCCCACCACCATAACCACCATCATTGACAAAATCAACCACCAATTTTAATTTCCCCTTGTTTTTGCTTAAAAAACAATTGAAAAAAAACACACAATTTCCGCTTCATATGTTGATGATCTTCTTCGCCCTAACCTCCAAAATATATCATTTATTAAGGGTGTGCTCCCGAGTTTTAAAAATGAGAGAAATGAAAGGAAATGAGAGTAAATCAAATATTTTTTTCCACCCTAAAGTTGCTCCCGAGATTTTTCAGAAAGGAAGTGGAAGGAAATAATTTTATTTAAAATTTTCTCTCCTACACAATTCTCCCAAAAGTGGGAGGAATTGGAAGGAAAGGAAATCTTATAAAACAATTTTTTTGGTTAAACCTATTTTATTCCTTAAATATAAATTTCTCTTTTTCTATCATTAAGTGTACAAGTGTAATTCTTTTTTTCCTTACTTTTCCTTCCTAAACTCCGGAGCACTTTAAAAAGTTATTGAATTCTCTCCCCTCCTCTTCTTTCCCTTCCCCTTCTCTCCCCTCCCTTTCTTTCATCTTCTTTAAAAACTCGAGAGTGGACCCTAACTATCAAGATTGAGTGGGATAAATTAACCAAGTCGAAATAGGAACAAGATTGAAAAAATCCACAAATCTAGATCTCAAGATTGAAAAAATTCACAATCCCAGTTCACAAATCAAGCATACAAACAGTTAAAACGTACAAAATACACCCAATATGTGTAATATCAAGCTCAAGAATTTCCCGACCCGGTACACAACCGTCTTTATTTCATTCGAAGACGCCACCTGATGGAGAATATCTCCCGCTTATTATAAATACCTAGCAATTAAGTGTACTAGTTACCAATGTAGTAATATGCACAAAGCAATGGTTGAATCCACATGGACTAAAGTGGAACAAGTGTATTTATTAGTGTATCAAATTAATCAAAAAAAGGGCTTTGATTGGTTTAATTATTAATCTAAGAAAGCAAAATAAAACAAGCAAAGAAATCAAGAAACAAGGGATTCATGGATTAGGGATCATAACAATTGTCACTTTATGCTTTTTATTTCATGTAGAAATTGATTCAATCTCATTCTTGGATTCATTCACAAAATCATGAGCTGGAAAGGTTTGGTATGCGATTTGCAACTCAAATATTCTCTTTTTATTATACTCCAGTTACGTATATATAATAATTGAAGAATTCATTAAGATAAAAGAATATATGAACCTAAACCCAACTAAATTCAGTTACGTCCTCAATTGGGTCTAAGTAGTAAAATAATGGTCATTGTATCTATGTCCGAGTTACTGTAACAATAGATACCCACAAATTTTAGGGCCAAAAGTATCTTAACATGAATCTGAAACCCTATAACGAATTAAGAATATTTTACCACGCAAGAATGAGAGAGATGTGAAGAATTAAAACCCTAGCATAAAGATCTAATTGTTACTTACCAGTTACCTCAATCCATGAATCAAATAAATTAGCCTTGAAAGACCATTAAAATAAATAAATCGTGTTCTTCAAACTTCAAAATAAATAAAAACCATAATCTAATATGTACAAGAGAAGAAGAGATATAAAGGATGATAAGAGAAAATAAGAGATGAAAGATATGTAAAAACTTGTCTAGGGATCATTTATATAGAAGGATGGAGGAGGGATTCCTAATTTACAACCAAAATAGGTCAATTCCTAGTCAAATTAAGATTTTGTCGAAAATTCGTCACTAATCTGTTGCTGATTCTGTTGAAGACTGCTTTTAATTCTGTGATGGACCACTTCCGTCACAGAAATCCGTCACTGATCCTCGGCCAGGACATGGGCGCGGTCGCTCGGCCAGCCATGCGTGGTCGCCCTGTTTTTATGCCTCTGTTGCGCAGCCGCTCCCTTTTATGCGCGATCACTCGGCCCTTTTGGCCCCATTTTCTCGGACACTCTCGGCCATGGCCCTATTTCTTGCGGCCAACATTGTTACTTTCAGCCTCAACCCTTCTACTTCAGATTAGTTGCAGTTTAGCCCATGAACTTTTCTCTTTTGTACTTTGGTCTATAATTTCCAATAAATTTCACTTTACCCCTTGAAATTTTTAATTCCAGTATACTCCTTAATTTTCCATATTTGCAATTTGGTCCCTGAACTTCCAAAATTAGTTTATATCATCCATTTTCTGCCTAATTGCACTTCAACCCCTGTACTTTCAAAACACTACAAAACACATAAATTCTCAAGGTTTTGAACATCAAATAAGCTTAGAAACATATCTTTTGGATGGGTAAAACCACATCCATCAAATACCCCCAAACTTATATTTTGCTCATCCTCGAGTTAAACAAAACTAAAACAAAATAAGAACTAACTAACTAATAAAAATAAATAAAATATTTTTGGATTGTTCAATTCATATAATAAGTTGTTGGCACAACAAGTCTCAGATCTTCACAACACACATAATCTACAAGTATCATCATGAACATGTGATTATATTTACATGGATGCATCTAACTTACAATTCTCCACCACATAATAAAAGATGAATGAAATATGGGAGATCATTGTTTCCAAAATAAGATATTTTATATGGTTAATTGTGTCATGCTCTAATTCATGATAACAAGATAAATTTTTGCACAAGGACACTAGTTACAAATGTAGTATTATGTACAAAGCAAGGGTCGAAACCACATGGACTAAAGTGGAACAATTGTATTTTATTAGTGTATCAAAGTAATAAAAAAAAAGGTTTGATTGGTTTAATTATTAATCTAAGAAAGCAAAATAAAACAAGCAAAAAAAATCAAGAAAAAAAGGATTCATGGATTAGGGATCGTAACAATTGTCAGTTTATGCTTTTTATTTCATGTAAAAATGATTCAATCTCATTCTTGGGTTCATTCACAAAATCATGAGTTGAGACGGTTTGGTGTGCGATTTACAACTCATATTCTCTTTTTATTATACTCCAGTTACGTATATATAATAATTGAAGAATTCATTATGATCAAAAGAATATATGAACCTAAACCCAATTAAATTCAGTTACGTCCACAATTAGGTCTAAGTAGTAAAATAATGGTCAATATATATATGTCTGAGTTACTGTAACAATGGATACCCACAAATTCTAGGGCCAAAAGTATCTTAACATAAATCTGAAACCCTAGAACGAATTAAGAATATTTTACCACGCAAGAATGAGAGAGATAGGATGAATTAAAACACTAGGATAAAGATCAAATTGTTACTTACCTCAATCCACGAATCAAATAAATTAGCCTTGAAAGACCATTAAAATAAATAAATCTTGTTCTTGAAACTTCCAAATAAATAAAAACCCTAATCTAATATATACAAGAGAAGAAGAGATATAAAGGATGATAAGAGAAAATAAGAGATGAAAGATATGTAAAAACTTGTCTAGTGATCCTTTATATAGAAGGAGGGAGGAGGGATTCCTAATTTACAACCAAAATAGGTCAAGTCCTAGTCAAATTAGGATTCTGCCGAAAATCCGTCACTAATCTGTCGCTGATTCTGTTGAAGACTGCATTTAATTCTGTGACGGACCACTTTCGTCACAGAAATCCGTCAATGATCCACGGCCAGGCCATGGGCGCGGTCGCTCGGCCAGCCATACGTGGTCGCCCTGTTTTTCTGCCTCTGTTGCGCGGCCGCTCCCTTTTGTGCGTGATCACTTGGCCATTTTGGCCCCATTTTCTCGGCCACTCTCAGCCATGGCCCTATTTCTTGCGGCCAGCGTTGTTACTTTCAGCCTTTACCCTTCTACTTCAGATTAGTTGCAGTTTAGCCCATAAACTTTTCTCTTTTGTAGTTTGGTCCATAATTTCCAGTAAATTTCACTTTACTCCTTGAACTTTTTAATTTCAGTTTACTCCTTAATTTTCCATATTTGCAATTTGGTCCATAAACTTCCAAAATTAGTTTATATCCTTCATTTTTTGCCTAATTGCACTTCAACCCCTGTACTTTCAAAACGCTACAAAACACATTAAATTCTCAAGGTTTTGAGCATCAAATAAGCTTGAAAACATATCTTTTGAATGGATAAAACCACATCCATCAAATACCCCCAAACTTATTTTTTGCTCGTCCTCGAGTTAAACAAAACTAAAACAAAATAAGAACTAACTAACTAATAAAAATAAATAAAATATTTTTGGATTTTTCAATTCATATAATAAGTTGTTGGCACAACAAGTCTCAGATCTTCACAACACACATAATCTACAAGTATCATCATGAACATGTGATTATATTTACATGGATGCATCTAACTTACAATTCTCCACCACATAATGAAAGATGAATGAAATATAGGACATCATTGTTTCCAAAATAAGATATGTTATAGGGTCACTTGTGTCATACTCTAAATCAAGGATAACAAGATAAATTTCTGCACAAGGACACTAGTTACCAATGTAGTAATAGCACAAAGTAAGGGTCGAATCCACAGGGACTAAAGTGGAACAAGTGTATTTTATTAGTGTATCAAAGTAATAAAAAAAAGGTTTGATTGATTTAATTATTAATTTAAGAAAGCAAAATAAAACAAGCAAAGAAATCAAGAAACAAGGGATTCATGGATTAGGGATCATAAAAATTGTCACTTTATGCTTTTTATTTCATGTAGAAAATGATTCAATCTCATTCTTGGTTTCATTCACAAAATCATGAGTTGGGACGGTTTGGTGTGCGATTTGCAACTCAAATATTCTCTTTTTATTATACTCCAGTTACATATATATAATAATTGAAGAATTCATTAAGATCAAAAGAATATATGAACCTAAACCCAATTAAATTCAGCTATGTCCTCAATTAGGTCTAAGTAGTAAAATAATGATCAATGTATCTATGTCCGAGTTACTGTAACAATGAATACTCACAAATTCTAGGGCCAAAAGTATCTTAACATAAATCTGAAACCCTAGAACGAATTAAGAATATTTTACCACGCAAGAATGACAGAGATAGGAAGAATTAAAACCCTAGAATAAAGATTAAATTGTTACTTACCTCAATCCATGAATAAAATAAATTAGTCTTGAAAGACCATTAAAATAAATAAATCTTGTTCTTGAATCTTCAAAATAAAATAAAACCCTAATCTAATATGTAGAAGAGAAGAAGAGATATAAAGGATGATAAGCGAAAATAAGAGATGAAAGATATGTAAAAACTTGTCTAGAGATCCTTTATATAGGAGGAGGGAGGAGGGATTCCTGATTTACAGTCAAAATAGGTCAATTCCTAGTCAAATTAGTATTCTGCCGATAATTCGTCACTAATATGTTGGTGATTCTGTTGAAGACTGCCTTTAATTCTTTGACGGACCACTTCCATCATAGAAATCCGTCACAGATCCACGGCCAGGCCATGGGCGCGGTCGCTCGGCCAGCCATGCGCGGTCGCCCTGTTTTTCTGCCTCTGTTGCGCGACCGCTCCCTTTTGTGCGTGATCGCTCGGCCCTTTTGGCCCCATTTTCTAGGCCACTCTCGGCCATGGCCCTATTTCTTGCGGCCATCATTGTTAGTTTCAGCCTCAGCCCTTCTACTTCAGATTAGTTGCAGTTTAGCCCATGAACTTCCCTCTTTTGTAGTTTGGTCCATAATTTCCAGTAAATTTCACTTTACCCCTTGAAATTTATAATTCCTGTTTACTCCTTAATTTTCCATATTTTAAATTTGGTCCCTGAACTTCCAAAATTAGTTTATATCCTCCGTTTTCTGCCTAATTACACTTCAACCCCTGTACTTTCAAAACACTACAAAACACATTAAATTATCAAGGTTTTGAGCATCAAATAAGCTTGGAAATATATCTTTTGGATGGGTAAAACCACATCTATTACCACCTAACAAATCGATGACCAAATCCAAGCTTGCATTAATTTCAGAAAAACCTGACTTTGTTAAGTTCTCGGAGAAATTGTCGGGTAATAACTGTTAGAAAGGGCTTGAGAATCGAGGGTGGCTTAGCTGGAATGGGTGGGAGACTTTGGGGGTGGAGGCTGAAAGTAAACCTAACGACGGTTGTTGGGTTTGGTGCCATATAAGTTGGGGATGACTAAATTAGTGGATTAAACAAGTAATACACGGAATTCTTGTGGCACATAAGGGAGTGATTGCGCGGGCATGAGGCGCGCGACCTCCCCAAGTTACTGTCTAAAGTGAGCGACCATGCCCAGGAGTGGGGCGATCGCGCGGTGGACATATTTGGAGATGGGGCGATCGTGCCCCGGTAAGGGGCGATCACGCCCTATGCCGGATTGGGCCTATTCAGCGGAAAATTTGGTTTCAGGGTTGAAAACCCTGCAGGGTTTGTACCACGTATATCTGTGTGTTGTGTGATTTTTGCTTATTTTATATCTTCTACATAGACTCTGTTCTAACAAATTGCTATCAGAGCCGGTCAGGTTGAGAAAGGTGTAGGGGTTATTCCGCTGCAGAAGAAGATGGGATCATAAATTGAATCACCGGTCGACAAGTTTAATGGGAAGAATAGTTTTTCTCTTTGGCAAATTAAGATGAAAGCCTTGTTGAAAGACAAGGGCTTGTTGGCTTCAATGGCTGCTTCAATCGGGAATCGTCAGGATTCAAAGAACAAAGTAGAGGCCGTTCCTACCAGTAATGTCGCGGATGCAACAGCAGAAAGTTCGGAGAAAGCAAAGAAGGTAGCAAAGAAGGAAGAGGCAGATCTGATCGCGCTATATGAGAGGGCTCACTCTAAATTCATAAGGTGACTAGATGATTATG